>PVLA01001747.1:0-325499 GCA_004027455.1 Hydrochoerus hydrochaeris | reverse complement strand
TTCAGTGTCTCATATACTTGCTTCTGGTGAACTATATGTTTGAGACTGCATTTTGCTTTTTCTTTTTGTCATTTTCACTCTGCCTGGTGTTTTCTATGTGTAGGAGGGGTTCACACACACTCTTTTCAGATACACCAAAGTCTTACAGTTAGTTGGAGGGCTTTTTACTACTGGCCCTATTTATCCCCTGTACACCTCTATTTTAGGGGTGTACTCACCACATTGATACAGTCAATCCAGTGTAGTCCAAAGTTCACCACCTGGGAGCAAAATTCCAAATTTTCTCACACTAACTGGATCCCGCTCAGATCTTCTGATTTTCCAGGTGGGAGGGTGGGCGCATCTGTAGCAGTCCAGGGCAGTTTTCATTTTTGGGCGTGCCTCCTCGAAGGAGCTTCCTGGCAGCCTACCCCCGATACTGGCTTCAGCTAAGTTCCTGGAGGCAGGGCCAGCCCATGGTGGAGGTTCGGGGCAGCTTACCCCTGATGCAGGCTTCCGCTAAGTTCCTGGAGGGATGGCGGTTGGATCTCAGTCTTAAGAGCACAAAGAAAAAAATTCTTCTATATCCTCTATGATCTTCAAAGAAGATTTTCCCAAAGAGTCTACAAATGGGCCTGGTTGGATCAATGCTTTCCTTTTGCCATCTTGGCAACTTCAGAAGATAACTCAGTCAAGCCTGCCTGGACTAATTTGCTGTACTGTGAATTAATAACTAAATGTTCTTTTATGCTTTTAAATTTGTAATAATTTGTCATACAGCAATAAAAAATGAGTACTTTCTTGTTTTCTAATAGTTACATGTGCCTTAACTCTTGTAGAAGATTATAAATGTATCCAAATACATAATAAATTCTTATGCACAGCACACAGTACAGAATGAAAGACAAAGAAACAGTTAAATACCAAGATTTATTCATATTTGCTGCTTGTTAATTTTATATTTCTGACTTTCATTCAACAAGGGTCAAGATTCAGTGAAACATCCTATTAGAGGGAGGATTCAAGTATTTCATTATGCCACTTAGGATGAAAGATACTTTTCCTTTCCATTTAGTACTCAAAATGAGAATGCAAACATTTCATGTGCATTGTTATTTAACCATTCCATGGCTTGTATTTCTTCAAGATCTCATAGTAAGTAACACAACATGTCATTGAAGGTGTTGTTCACTTTTCCTTACCTCAGAAATCACAAATGTTGATTCATTTTTATATTTTTTTATTTTTCTTATTTTTTTGAGAAGAGTTTCACTACATAGTTAATCCTGGCATTGAACTCACTGTGTAGCCCAAGCTGGCTTCAAACTTATGGCAATCTTTCTGCCTCAGCCTCATGAATGTTGGAATTATAACCATGCACCATTATGTAATATCTGTTCAATAAATAAGGGTTGTTTTAATCATATTTTAGATAAGAATACTTGGAAACCATGAATTTTGAGAAGCATCTGAGTGCATGCTTGTGTTCATTTGTGCGAGTGTACACTTTGACCTTCCTGAAGAAAATGTACTTAACATTAATAGCTGTTTTATCATGTCTGTGTTAGAAATATAGAAGTAATAAAATAGTGATCAAGTTAATATAATATCCATCAGTTTTTAGAACAAAGTAAAAGTAACTTCCCTTCTTATAAAGATCATTAACAATTAACAAGTAAAACCATAATTTCACAGATAGTTGACCATTTAAATTCATTCAGACTTAGGGAAGTAGTGAGGCTACATTAAATTTTAATCAAATTTTACAGCTGCTAAAATATATTCATGAGATGTTTGAATGACATTCTTAACACAAACAGAATGATCTATAAAAAGGACCATTGCATTTTAAGTTCAGACATGCCATTTTCATCTTCCTGTGTTCAAAACTTGTCTTACTGAAAAATTTACTTGTTTCCATATGTCTTTATTCCATTTCTTATGACTTCAATTTCAGATATAATCCATACAATTACTTAAAATTAGATTAGTACAATATAGTAGTTGCAAAATAAGTGACTGTGTTTTCCAGGAGTGAGATGTTGCTTTTCCACAAGAAAATATTTAGTTTTATGTTTTATGTTTTAAATTTGTAATAATTTTCATACAGCAATAGAAAATGAGTACTGTCTTTTTTTCAAAAAATATTTATGTTTTATTTTAAATGAAATATAAAAACAAAAAACACACACACAATAATAGTGTACCATATGCTTTTTTCAGTACACAACACATGTATACATTGTGTAATGTTTAAAATGATCAAGTATATCTGTCGCCTTAATTGTTTATCATTTGTTATTTCTTCACTATCATTGTCCTTTTACTATCTGAAGTGGTTAATCCAATAAGAAAATTTTGTGTGCTTAATGTACAATGAAAGTACATTGAAGTGAAAGGATCAATTACAAGTTCTAAAAACATAACGCAGGGGCTGGGGATGTGGCTCAGTGGTAGAGTTCTTGCTTTGAGTGCACAAGGCCCTGGATTTGATCTCTAGCACCACAAACAAACAAACAACTAATGGAGGAAATATCTAGTGTTCTCATTATTCACTTTTGTATGTTGTAATCAGATAATTCCTTTCTACTGTATATTGTTGTAAGTGATAAAATTCTATGCATGTGCCTCCATTAATTGAAATTTTTAATTAAAATAAGTTAAATGTTATATATCCAAAAAGTACTTTATCAAATAAGAGAAGAGAAAAAATAACATATCAGAGAATACAGAGACATAAAATTAAGGAACAAGTTCTAGTCCTAACATAGGTTCCAAATATATATATATATATATATATATATATATATATATATATATATGTTTCAGTAAGTCATTAGTTTCCATTATTGTTATTGTCATTGATTGGTTAATATTCCTGAGAGAGTGTCTTGCTATGCAGTTCAGGCAGGCCTGGAACACAGCAGTCCTCAAGTGCTTGGATGTAGGACTGGGTCACCACCCTTGGCTGTAATTGATGTCTTTGTATGTTAGTTTTCTTTCTGCAAAACAAGGTTTGTATATAGAAGAGCATGAATAAGAGTAGAAGTGAAACTATAAATACAAGATTAAGATTTTTAAGATTATATTTTAATAGCTGCTACAAAGTTTGTTGTAGTTTATATTGGGAATGTCTCTTGACACAACTCGTATGAAAGGCTTGGTAGACAAATTGGTAGAACTGGGAGGAAATAGAGCCTGTGAGAAGTCTGTTGGACATACAGTCAAAGAGAATTGTTGGTTTCCAGCCCCTTTCTATTTCTTTCACTTCATGGTCATGAAAGGAGTGATTTTGCTACACCACGTGTTCTACCGAGGATGTGCTACAATGCCACAAGTCCAACTCAACAGGGCCAATAGACTACAGATTGATTTTCCAAATGTGGGAGTTAATTAAAAGAGCAAATATAGCCTTTGTTCTTTTAAGTAAGTAGTGAAAAAACTGACTAACCCATATGTACATTAATTCTACAATTTACATCTAGTAAATTTTCTATGAATGATTTCAAAACTGTAATAGAGTAGTGTTTTACTTTGAATTCCAAATTTTAAAATATAGAAGACAGATTTAATGTAATTGTTCAATAAATAATTTTTGGAAGTGATAAATAAAAATAAGGACTCATCTCTCATGACAAAATTTAGATTTATGCCAAAATTCATTTAATCATTGCTAAATAATAAGTGTTATATTTTTCAGTAAAGGGACAGTTTTCAAACAAATTTTTCTTATTTCAAATTGAAAAAAAGCAAGGATACAGAATTTTTAAAAAATATAATAGTTTAACAATGGTTAATATATTGTGAATTGTTATCTTCAAAGTACTAGCTCAGATTACAAGATATAGGCATGAAAAAATGATAAATTAAAGCACAAACTCTTTGCTTTATTGAACTATTAGAGATTAATATTAAAATTAATATATACATGCATGTATAATCATTTCCTTTCTTTTCTCCTTCACCCTATCACAGTTGTTGTTTCCTTTGAGCAGTTTCATAATGGATGGTTTTTAAGGATAAATGGTCCATTAAAAAGCTACTAGGATTCTCATCACTGAATTTTTCATATTGGAACCAGTGAATTACGTGGTTTTGTAGCAATTTTCTGGGACTATTATTTTTAGATTGTCAAAGTTTTGGCAGATGTTCTAATGTGATTCTGCCACAGCCACAGTTGAATGGGTGATGAATGGCTATCTTGATGTAAACTGCACAAACCACTCACCTTTCTCTTGAAACTGTGACTGAAAATGAAAGAAATGTGTTAAGGTTGTATTCAGATTGCAGTTTCACAAATTTAAATGTTGTTACATGAAGCAGTGAGGTAAAGAAATTTGTCCTTCAGAAAAAGAGAAAAAACTTATAAAACACCATCATTTATACAAGAAAGCATATAAAAGTCTCTAAGCATACTCATTTTACTTCTTGATTTCCCTCTTGGGTATGTTGAGAAATTACAGCTACTTATAAAAACTTATGGTATTTTCTCTTCCTTAAGCTAATTCAAGTTGATAAACATCAGCCAAAGGAGTCTCAATCTATGTAAAATTTTATAAGAATATCCAATAATTTTTCTGGAACTCTTAGAATTAGACAAGCCACTTATCACAAAAATGTTGAGTATTAAAATTATCATGTATTTCATGGAGATTTATAAAGATATGTTTCAATATTGGTGGTGGTGTGAGCATGGAGAGAGATTTTTTAAGTGATTGTGAATGTCATAATTTAAAAAAAATTAAACCTATATTTATTCATCTAGCAGTAGTGCTTATCTATTATAAGAAACTTTTATGACTTTTAATTACATGTCTTTCCCAAAGCCTCATGAGGTCATAGGTGGGGCGTTTTTGAAGGTGGCTAGATCTAGAGTGTTTGGAGCTGAAACTGATTCAGGATACAATGTTAGGATCAAGGACACAAGGATAATGGTGTGAGTGATACCCACCCTAAGTAGACTGAATTAAATGTAAAATAAAAAGCTAAAAATAGCTGTGGCTAACCCTTTCTGCTTTGCTACCTTCTGACTGCCCTAAACTGCATCTTCTCTATGAGCCTTGTCTGCCATGGTATACTGCCTTGGAGCCAGCCAATTACGGACTGAAACCTCTACAAACTGTGAGCCAAATAAAACTTTCCTCCTTTTACTTTGAGTTTCAGGTATTTTGGCTCAATCACAAGAAAAGTAACTAAGACATAATTCAATTCAAAATGCAGAAAATGCTTAATCATATTAATATAAAAATCACTTATAGTAGTAAAGTTTGAAATAATACCTATGGGCAGTAATTTGAATTATGATTAACTTAATTTTATACAATTTGTATAATAAGAATCTCTCTAATATTTTAACTATATAGTTATCATGTAATTTTCTATATTTTTATGATATAATTTTAACAAAATTAGAGACAAGAGAGTGGGAGGAGGAGAAGTAAAAATAATCAAGACAGTATGTACCAATTCCAGACAATGGATTTATTTGTGTATTTATTTTTATTTTAAAGAGAATAAAAGAAAACAAAGCAAAATGGAATAAATCAAATCAGAACAGAACAACACAAACATTACAGGACTTAAAAACAAGGCAACAGAAAATCAACAATGGCTACCATAATGTCTTGTTTTCTTCAAGATAGCTGTTTATACCATCACACACAATAAATTCACAAAACAAAACAACAAAACCAATCAAAACAAAAGAATGAAAGCATTACCAGACTTCAACGCAAGATAATAGGAGATCAGCAATCGTTGTCATAATGTCTCATGCTTAATGTATATTGGAAACATAAATTAATAAAATTTTCTAAAAACAGAAGTTTATATATTATTTCATTTATTTTGTGGAGATAATTTTGGTAATTTTTTACAGTACCAAAATTCCACTATATTTTATGTGGGTATTCCTTGGAGTTCTCATGTAAAAATGGTCTTTAACAATGATTTGGGTTGTCTAACACACACTTTCTCTAGTTGTTCATGCATTCCCTTAACTTGACATTTTCATCTTTTCCAAACTATGATTAATCTTATTGCCTTTGTGAAAGAAAATGAAGAAATTTGGTAGCTTTTAAAAATACATTATTGTATAGTATTTGCAAAGGAATTATATTTTCATTTTGCCACAAGTATTCTAACATCAGAAAATTTTTAAAATAACTGTGAGCCTGTGAAAGCATGATATTCACTGTAGGTATTCTGTGTCTTCATTACAGTTAAGAAATAATGTCCTGAAATATGTGGCTACTCATGTTAAAGAGGAACATATATTCAATTTATTTCATTCTATTCCTCCTTAAAATGTCATTTTGTCTTTACTAATCTATAAATTTTCTGTTTTACAATAAGTATATTCTTACCTTGTACGTTCTCTCTAGGTAATGTTTAATGCTTTAAAATATAGTCTATGAAATGGAACAAATCAAATTTTCTAAAACACACATTTTAAAGTTGAGTAATTTCATGAGTCAGTCCTTTTTCCTAGTTCACTGCATTTTCAATGTTAATGTTTCAGCCATATTTAATCTCAACTCCTTCATATATATTAGAGTCACTATAATGTACTCAAAAAGTTAAAAAAGGGTTAAACCTATAGCAGAATTTAAACTATAATTATACCTTATTTAATTCAGAAACAAAATAAAGTAGCAAATGTAATCAACCTCTGCTTCACACTTTGTGTAACTCTATAATTAAAGTAGAAAGTATTTCTCAGAAAATCACAGAATGGTAAGCAAAAACAACTCGACATCTTTGATATTTCAAATCAAGACCCTAGAATATAAAAATCTGGAGAAAAATAAAGAGAGATATAGATCCCCAAGAACTGGGAAAGATCAGACAGAAAAACTGAAATGTACAGAGAAACTGAAGAATTAAACACAAAAAAGTGAAGAGAAGGAACAATATGTATTTTCTCCCTGGTTCCTGTCTTGTGACTCTTGAGAAAGGGAGGTCAAATCCACAGAGACAAAATGGAAGCTGCAGACCCCAGAGAATTCCAGGAAAAATTGAAGTGGTAGAGCAGACTGATGGTGCTTGTAAACTGCAGGGAAAGTGTAATATTGTGTTCCTGTGGGACTCCACTGAGTGAGGGAATCCAGTCCGAGGATACACCATGCGCTGTGGACTGATCAGATAGCATTCTGGGGATGGGTTGTTTATATTTGATCCCAGTACTCAAAGCAGCTAGAGACAACTTTAATTCAAGGCTCCCAGTGTTGACTGAGGGAGAGAAAGGCATGGGAGATGGTTGTGCTCAAGGAGCTTCAATTTGGCCATAAAAGTGAGACCCTGAGGGCTTTACACTAATAAAAACCAAGCCCACACCCACAGGCAGAGCCCAAGATCAGCATGATGTGTTCTACATTTTTGTATTTTTCCTTTTTCTCTTTTGCTATAAGAGGAAGGCTGTTAAAGTGGAGCCATGAATCCTAAAGCTAGTGTCACATGTGCCTAATATATTAAGTAAAAATATTATATTAAAATAACTTTTAAAGTGTAAACTGAATATGCCTTCTCCTTTTGGGCCAAGGGGTGCTTGCCGGTTTGACCTGAAGTGCTTTGGGACCCTGTGGAAGAACTGTCCCTGATCCTGTGGCCTGCCGGTGCCAGCATCCATCATGGATCTAGACCCCGATTGCCTTCTTTATCTGCCAGTGTGATGAGCAGGGACACATCTTGACTTGGACATTGCACCAAAATCATACATCCTGACTTGACACCACGTTTGAAATCACAGAGAAATTTCTATTTATTTTACTTGTTTCATGATTTTTTTTCTGGTTATATTGTTGGTTTTCAGGTTCTTTGTGTCTGTTTTTGTTTTTTGACATTGTTTTTGCTTTTATATTTTGCGAGTGTGTGCATTGTTTTTCAATGATATTTTTGCTTTGATTTGTTTTTCCTTCTTTCTTCCTTATTCTTCACTAGTTTGTTGGAACTTGTGAAATATTGCTTTGTCCTTCTTGTTTATGTCTTATTATTTCTTTTTATACTTATTTTTTCTTTTCTCTTTTAATTTGTACATTTTTATTTTTCTTGTTTATTTTTATTCTATATAGTTTACTTCATTTCTCTCTCTTTCTTTTACCCTCTATTTTTATCTGTGGTTTTCTTTCCTACCTTCTACCTAATTAAATGAAGAACTTTCTACTCCCCAATAGGATCTTTTTTACTACTCTCCCATCGTCCTCACACCATATAATATTTAAAACTTTTTCTCTTGCATTCACCAATTCTAAAGCCACATACCTTTATGGGTATAACAATAAAGTTTTGTGGATCTTTTGACAGCTAATTAACTCTGTAAAATTACTGTTGAATGTCTTTATACAAATTAGCAGAGATATAATTGTTTCATATTTAGTTTAGTATGCATTGCTGTAAGTCTGTACCTGATTATCATAATGTTCACATCATACTTACGTGTTTCTTCTCTAGATTTAAATTTGGTACCTAATTGATTCTTATAGTATGTTAATATCCTATTTATTTTAAATGATGCTACTGTAGATGATTTGCTTTATGTTATAAGGTCCTAGATTTGTTGTTATTACTCTGAAAGAGAATGCTCGAAATACTTTTGTAACATTAGCATTACTAGAGCACATCCCAAGAGAATTCAGTGTTGGTATTACTATCCTGCATCTTTCTTTCTCAAATTAACCAAAATGTTTAAAATTTAGGGCAAAGGCAGTAGGTTATAGTTAGCCACACCCAACATATATCACTGAAAAGCAGCTTAAAACAACTCTAATTACTTTATCCTGAAAATAAGACTAGGTCTTATACTAATTTTTGCCCCAAAAGATAAGGCTTAATTTTATGGGATATTCTTTTTTACATGGATAATGATCTACATTTATTCACATATAAAAGTCTACATTTGTTCAAATACAATCAAATCATCTTCTGGTGGAACATCATCAAGACTCTTAAAATCCAAATTCTAACATGAATTTCTTGTGACTCTATTTCACGTAGAAACATTGGGCCAGATATTATATATTGAACAATAGAACACTCCTTAAATGAGCACTGCTTTCTCATTCAGCCTGCTCACAGTGCATTGGCAAGACAGCTGTCAGTGATTTTATCTCATGAATTCTTAAGCAAGTCACAACCACTTGCAGGTGAGGTTTCACAAGTTTCCATTAAATCAAGTGTTAATTGAAGGCTTATGAAACACGTGTGGCAATGAAAATGATGACAGTTAAAAATGACGGTCCACACAAGAGTGATAAAAAACTGCAGCCACCAAAATTCAGAACACATTTCTTTGTTTCACACAAAGTGCATTACGTATACTACAAACGTACCAAAATACAAAAATTCATATTAAACACAACCAAGTACAAATAACAAGTGCATGTTATTTGTGCATTGCGTCTGCACTCTGGTCATTCAACAATGTCTTGAGTTCATTTGTTTACATAGCTGGGTTATCTCTGTTCAAAGGGACCCACTTTGGTATTTACCAATACTTAATTATAATATTTATTTTAAATATTAATGTTGATATTATTATATATTTATTATTATTAAGTATTAATAATATATGATTCGATATGCTCATCATATGTTACAATGGTCACACTAAATGTATCTGTCTGTCTAATGATCTTAACTGGGGCTTTATTTTTGGCATAGGTATTATATTTTGAGAAAGCTAAAAGTCATACTGGGTCTTTTGATTAGTTCTTATTTGGGGAGAAATATGGTATACTATCAGCAGTGTTTTTACACAACAAATGTCCACAACCTTAAACTGAAACAAAACAAACAAAAACAGAAACACGAAGGAGAAAAAGGCTGCCAAAACTCCAAACTCTCCTAAAACAAATCCATGGGAGTCTGAGAGGAAAACTAACATAGCCACACATCTGAATTATTAAAAAGGAAAAAAAAATATGTTAAAACTTTTTACTTTAAAAAAAAGTACAGTATTTATGAGGAAGTAAATATTTTAGAAATTTGAAATTTATCTCTTATTCTATGTGTCTTTTTTTGCTATGCTGGTACTTTGTAAAGTTTCAGAAGGAAGGTCTATCATTCCTTCTATTATTTTGATTGTTTTAATATGTCAGGGATTTTCTAACTGTGTTGTATGTATCATCTTACTTAACTATCAAAATAGTAATCTTCATAGTAAGTTATAATTAGCAATGCATGATAATTCTATGGATAAATAAACAAAACACAAAATGTAAATTCTGTTCTTGTTGGGATATATTTAGTAAGAGTTTGAGTGAGAATTAAGATATTCAAGTATTGAAATCTTAATGCCTATGGTATGATGAAACAACAGAAAGCAAACTTGCTCAAAAAGTTTTCTTGTGGCTTTTGACCAAGAAAATTAGTGTTTCAATAAAATAACATTTTTACTTTCTTCTTCCAAATTTACTATTTATTTCAATCAATTTACTGAATCAAAAGATATGAGTTACCATATTCGGTATCAGTACTAATCATATATATATATATATATATATATATATATATATATATATATGGATAAAAGAGTGAAAGATAAGAAAATAATTAGAATTATATTGATTACAAGACAATATGCAGGTTGGTTATATAGATGATAGTGCAAAAGATTCCCTGAGAGGGAATTAACCGCAACTGAAAAAACTCAGTGAAATCTGTTATTTCTTAACATTTTACTTCTGAACATTTATGCATCAATATTTGATACTATTTTACAATTCCTAGTGTATGTAGTACATACAGTATTTTTAAAAGCATCATATTTGAACACAAAAAATGAAAAATTGGAATACAATAAAAGTCAGGGTTCCCAAATTTGCTTAATTTTCCTCTCTCCATTCCTTAACTGGCAACATATAGCAATATAGAAAAACCAAAACAAAAAGCAGTTATGTATGGGATTTCTTCTCTACTCAGAATTCTCTAAGTGCACTAGCCAGAGAGTTTTTTTTAATTTCATACATCATTTACAACTAGTCATGTTGATTTTTTTACTCATTACCAAGCTCAGCCTGAGTGCCAGAAAGATACACACAACAACTTTTGGACACACACATTTGACGGGTGTTAAAGTTAGTGCAGAATAATTCAAGTACATCTCACTAATTGTGCCACAAGCTGAACAAGCCCAGACTTATAGTATAAAGTCCCCCCAAGCTACTTATTATTTGTACTTGTTAAAACAATTTAAGTAAACAATTCAATTCAAAATAAGTTCATGGCACTGATAATTTCATGTGGTCAAAATACATAAATACAGAAGTTTTTGTAAGCATGTTAGTTTTAGATACAAATAATCTTGACATTTTCCAAATTTAAATTTACTAGACTCTGCCATGCATATAATTTGAATATTAAGGTTTTTTGGATAATGAATGATGTTGACAGAAGACTCATTTACATTGGAGTTTCAGGTTATTTTTCATAACTCATTACTTTTTCTACCTTTTCCCATTCCAGTTCCTATGCAGGGAGAACAAAAACATGGCGAATTTATGTCAGCTATTGTTGGTTTATGACACAAAATCTATACTCACAACACCATCCCTTTAGATCAATTGTCTATTTATACAAGTGGAGCATCTTTTATAAAATAAATATAATCCATATATCAATCAGAATTTTCTGAAGAAATAAAAAAGGAGATATATTCATTTATATAATTATTTTTATAGCACACACACATATATGTATAATTATTTATTTCTATCAGTGTTTATTTGTAATTAAAATGCATATTCATGTTCTATTTTGTTTAACTCATTTTAAGAAATAACTTCAAAGAATCACGTTTGTGGAGAATAGAGCATTTTAACTTCACAGGGCAAACCAGCAAATGGGAAATTCAGGGAAGTACTGATGTTGTACTCTCGAGTCAATGTGTAGTTCAACAAGGTGGAAACTCCAACATGATTTTATTTAGAAATCTATAATATTTGAACTTAGTTATAGAGTACATGTATCCAATGTGTAATGATCAAATCAGGGTAAATAGTGCATCTATTACCTTGAACATTTTTTATTTCTTCATGAAGGATCATTCAAAATCTTCACTTTCAGACATTTTGAAATATTCAATATGCTACACAAACTATTAACAAACTATTAACACACAATTGTACAATAGTTAACAAACTATTGTCACACAATTGTACAATAGAAGATCAGAAGTTTTCTCTCTTAGTTTTATCCATGTATTTATTGACTGATTTCTGCCCATGCTATCTTCACAGCCATTGGTAGTCACTTTTTCCTCTCGTTTTCTGTGCAAATGATTTGGTAAATCAGCTATGACTAAGATCTTGTGCTATTAGACTTCCTGAACCTGGCGTATTTCACTTTAGCATTATGTCCTCTGGATTCACCCATTTTATAACAAATGGCAGGATTCCACCATTGTTAAAGTCTGAATTATATTCCATTTTTATACATAGCATATATTCTCCATTCATTTGTTGATGGGTACTTCAGGTCATTTCATATCTTGGCTATTGTGAGTAGTCATACATGAAACTTGAGAGTATAGATATCTTGGTGACACAATGCTTTCATTTTCTTTGAAAATATGAGGTATTGTGATTCCTATTTGGTTGTGGTTTATATCTAGTTGTCTTTAAAATCCTCAAGTGGTGATTGTTGGATCTTTAGGGAGATGACTGAATTGCATGGTCATGATATTTATCAGAGGAGGTGGTCAGTGGGAGTGTGACCTGGAAGTGTCTGTCTCCCTCTAACCTCCCCTGATCCCTCTCTGCTTAGTATCAGCTATATTATGAGCTGTTTCTCCTCTGTTATGCCTTTCTGTCATATCACAGTACCTTGGAGTAGCTGGCTATAAACTAACACTTCTATAAATTGTGAAACAAAGTAAATCTTTCTTCCTTAGGGTAATGGGTATCAGGTATTGTGTCTCAGTAACAAGAATGTAAGTAAGATATGTATTGATGACAGTTTTATTTTAATTTTTAAAATAAATTTCCCTAGTATTTTCAATAACAGCTATATTAATTTCACTCACAAAAATAGTTTCCAAGCGTTCTCTTTTCTTTACATCTTTATTTTCTTTAAGAAATCTCAGTATCTGCTCCAAAGACCTCCAAGAGATTAACTGCACCAAAATTGTAGCCCTGTAGAAAATAACTTAGAAAGTCAAATGATTCAAAATCTTAATCACATACAAAGCTATCTTCATGGCAAACAATAGACAATGTTTGATCAAATCATTGGGCACCATACACTGGGAAGTTTGGCATATAAAATTACGCATTACTTTCCCTTCACACACACACACACACTCACACACACACACACTCACACACTCACAATTGCTTTCATTATCATTCTCTTCTAAACTAAGCAGATCACATTTGTTACTTAAATTAAAAATTTAATACCTCATTTTTGTATTAAATTACATCAATCGTTATCAACAGTGTCAAAGAAATGTATATGTTGTTTTCCTGAAAATATTTATATGAGAATTAACACAATTTTCTGATGTGAATGAGATAAAACTCAACCTGTGAGTAGGTTATTTATTATTTTCCATCATTCAAGGAAGTTGAGTTTTCCAAAATGCTAACAATTCTAGGCAGTTTTGCTTACCTAATAACAATGAAGATTAACCTATTCATTATTCACCTTACTGACAACTGGACAAAATTAACTCAATGAAACACCAATGTGATTGAAATGAAAGATAATTTTAACTAATGTCATGTTGGGAAGAAACACACATGTCACACTGAAACATTTTATCGATTTGATAATTAAAGGCTTCAAGAACATTTTGGGCTACTTTTGAGTTATACTGCTTGATATTGATCACACCAACTTTCTGAGCCATCGAGGGCTTACCTGTTTATTCACGAAAATGTGGTAGCAGATGGATTTCTATCTTCATCACCAGTTATATATGGATCACTTTTTATACATATAAATTGGTTCCACTATATATATAATTTATAGCTGCTTTTCTTCTTTTAGTTTAGAGGTATATACTCATAACATTTTTTATGAAAACTGCTATTTACATAGGTGACCAGTGTTACCAGTTTCTCTTAGGAAACTATTTTATACCTCTTGATGTGAATCTAATTTTCATCAATGGCAACCTAGGCTACAATTTAACCTAATCTCAAGGCAATTAAAGCACACGCTATTAAACCTTGGTCATGCTGGTTAAAATTAATTGAGACCTTAGTCCTTTGCTAGAATCTTTTGTAATGAGCTTAGCAGAAAGATAATAAATCCAGCAAACAAGATCTTTCTTTAATGACTGTGGTATATTTCTTTTTGGTTTGTGTACTGAAATTAATTATATATTTCTACTTTCAATGTTTGGTGCTTATCTACCAGAAAATGCGTATGTGCTTTTCAAAATTATGTGAGTGTATATGTGCTACTCACTTAAAGGTCTGATTTTGCTAGTAAAAAGGACAGCCTAGCCACTGTATTAATAAGAGCTGCATTAATAGTCAGTGAATTGGTAGCTGTGGTCATAGTTTTACACGACTGCTCTAGCACAGACAAAATTTATTCATTTAATTTAAATCTCATGCTCACAGTGTTCAAGTGATTTCATTAGACAGATGAATTGACTAGTATATGACAAAATTTTCTCCTTGGAACTTGGAATATTTTATGTACATTGATTTTAATGAGCACTCAGTGTAACTTGTACTTCTAGTGTGATTACTGAGTAAGTAAATTTTAGTTACCAAGAGAACTACGTACCTGAGATATATTATAAGAGAAATTTCTTAGGCATCCACCTAAATGTTTTAATGTTATATTCTTTTAACTCTATTGGATTTCAGGTAGAAAATTTCAAAATATATTTTCATTTTAAAAGATCATACATATAATTAAACCACAGGAATATATGACCACACTACTGAATATTAGAAAAATCAAATTCACTATAATCATAATAGCATTTACACATTTCACCAAGTATGAACATATACAACTAACTTCTTGATTTTAGTTAGTGGAAACTTCAACCTACACTTTCTATACCTGAACTTCTTCATCTTCTGAATAGCTTGAAACTATAACTCACTTGTACTTCCTTTCTTAATTAAACAGGTAAGGTTATAAAACTTGAAAGAAACATATGCCTCTCTTATTTGTATTAGGAATGGGGATAAGTCATCCACTATTTACATGTGTCAAAATTTCTGTGCCAATACCAGTAAGTGAGCAAATATTTCACTGAAAAATTATCTAACTAATCTTAAACTATAAAGCACTTTTCTGCTGTGATAGTTTGTGTCTCAATGTTCCTGTAAAGTCTCGTATGGTTATGGGGGCAGGCTTTCTGAAACTGGCTGAATCCAGAGTATGTGATTCATTTGTCTTCAAGTGCTAGGACTGGTGATGTGAGTGCTGCATCTGCCCAGAGGTGGGTAGCTGACATACAATATAAGGGTGAGAAAGAGTCTTGCTCCTTCCTTTTACCCTTGTGATTCTTGTTGCATTTTCTCTCTTCTGCAGCTAATGTACTGCAACCCCTCTGCCTTGTGCCACCCTGCCTTGGAGCCAGCGGATTAAAGACTAAAACCTCCACAAACTTTGAGATAAATAAACCTTTCCTCCTTTTATTTAGAGAATCAGGTATTTTGTCTTAGAAATGAGAGGAAAGTAACTGAGACATCTACCATTTCTAAAATCAGACTTGCTGTGCTAGGAAATGTGTCGTTAAATTGGATTTAAGTGATGCCTCCATAAGAATATCAATAAAGCATAGATAGATAATGCATAAAAGGTATTGGCTATCACTCAAGTTATTAACATTTATTGAGTATCTTTAGAGAGCTCTGAGATTTTGAGTATGATAGAAGTTACACATTGCACACATGAAAAATAAACTTTTATTCACTTCCCTCTTATACTAAAAGTGAAATAACTAGGATAACATCAACATTCTGGAGCACAAAGAAAATATTTCCCAGTCTACTTGTTTGACTGTCTTTTATTTAATATATCAAGCAGTAAAAAGCAAAATTGTACCATAATGAATCTATAATGGATGACATTAATATTCACCTAATTATCAAACTAACTCACAATTTTATGTGGATACTAAGAAAGCAAAACATGGCTGCATACCTTAGATTGCTCTTATTCAAAATTGTCACTTTATAATTTCAAAATTTATAAATACAAAATATTATGGATAAGCATCAAATGGGAAAGAAAGCTGGTATGTGGTGTATCTGTAATGACAAAGATTTAAAGTATGGTATTTTATAAAGCAAAGGAGACCATGAAATAAAAGAAAATTTAAGCTTAGAAGTGATATATGTTAATAAATGTAAATACTAAGCATCATTAAGATGTAATTTCTTCTTGAATTGATCTTCATATTCCATACTACTTGAATAAAACTTTCAGTAAATTGCTTTGTGGATGTTAACAAACTGATTCTAAATACAAATGGCAAGGAAAATGACCACCAATTTATCAGAAAATATTAAACAGGAGAATCAAAGATGGAAGGACAGTATTCACATTTTAGAATTAGTATAAACCTAGAGTAATGAAAATCTTTTTGATGAAAGAATAGATAATTTTTAATATGAAAGACAGACCTTAATGTACAAATATAGTCATTCCATCTTTGAGAAAAGAGCAAAAGTAAATCCATGGAGAAAGTACAGCCTTTTCAACTAATTGTGCTACAGAAACTGGATATCTGTGCTTTAGACATAAGTGCACAAAAGATGCACAGCATAATATGGCTTGAATTTTTAAATTAAAACCACAATGAGCCATCACTACACATTTGCTAGAATGATTAAAAAGTAAACTACTGACAAAAGCAAATTCTAGAGAAGATGTGAAGAAACAGAACCCCTCATACCTTGTTGCCTAATGAATACAAACTGTAATATCAATGTATGGGAGATAGCTTAGCACTATATTACAAAACTAAGCACCATACTATGAAGAAAATTGGCTCCAAGAATGTCCTCAAATATGATGAAAATATATATTAATTCAAAAGCTGATGTTTATGCATGCATTATCCATGATTGGTAAAAATGGAATCACCATGATATTCCTTGACTGTTAAATGGATAGAGAAAATGCAAAATTTACATGCTGTGGACTATTACTCAGAAATAAAAGATAAAATGACCTACCTGTACTAGACAGAAAGGATGGAAAAATAAAAGTATAAAGATACGTTAAAACAATTGGTCTGAAAAGCCTAAAATCTTTTGGATTTCCAAGGGATGGAATCTTGGAAAGTGCAAAACTCTAGAGGCTGGAAAAAAATCAGGGTTGGGCAGGAACTTTTTGGTATAAGTGGAAAAGATGGGGACTTTTAAAGTTAGAAAAAATATTCCGCATTAAACTATGAAGGATAAAAATTATCTTGCATATGTCAAAACACAACTATAAAACTGAAGATTAAACATAATGTAAACCTTAGACTTTAACAATAATATTGTATCAATATTTCTTTACTATTTTAAACTAATTTTTCACACTAAAATATAAAGTAATATATAAAATTTGGTAAATGGTAAGGAAAAGCTATGGAAATATTGCCTCCATTTTCTGCAATTTAAATTTTGTATTAGTATATTTTTGATAGTGATTACATTCATTTGGGTGGGATGATGCATATAAATAGCTGAATGATTTTTATTTTTCCTGCCCCATTTCTTTCTCTTTTTCCTTAGATTCCCTTCCCATCTCTATAGAATCTATCTCCTTGTTATTTAACATGTCTGTTCCACTGTTTTAGTTACATATATTTTGAGTCGCTCATAATAGAGAAACCACGTGCTACTTGATCTTTAGTATCTGACTTGCTTCAATTAGCATTATAGTTTCATGATGCATCAATTTCCTACAAATATATGACCAAATATTTTTTAGAAACCTAACAGCAGTTTCTGCCTTCAGCTCTAAAATTATATCCCACAATTTTTAAGAAAAATATTTTTTCATCTTTGAACAGCAAGGACTTTTTTTTATACTGACAGGTGTGCCAAAACTACAGAAAAGGAAATATTTTATGATAAAATACCTAAGATCTTTCACTCTGCAATCAGAAATAAGACAAGGACATCCACCATCACAATTTATATTCAACATTGTTGTAAAGGTTTAAAGTAATGCAATAGAAATGAAAGTTATCCAGATTGAGAAGAAAGAATAAAAACAATTTTCATGTATATTGCATATGTACATATTCTAAAGATGATTTTAAATTCTAAGAATATCAATAACTGTCATAATATGCAATACCTAGTTTGATAACATTTAACCAAAAAACCCTTTTAGAAAACTCTCATGCAAAATCCATTAAAGCTTAATATACAGGTATCCTATCATTATGTGAAAGAACACATAAAAATGAAAGAAATATATAAAATGAAATGTATAAGTATGTTCATATCCCTGATAATTTCCTTTTCCTTTTCCTTTTCTTGTGGTACTGGGAATTGAATGCATGACCTTCATACTAAGCTACATTTTTATTTTTTATTTAGAGAGAGAGTCTTGCTAATCTCTAAGTTTACCAGGCTGGGTTCAGATTTATGATCTTCTGCCTCAGCCTCTTAGAATACTGTGATTACAAGCATACACCACCCTGTCCAGTTTCTGTTACATTTAATGAACAAAAGAACACATTACTTTCATGTCACACATTGCAATTATTTTAATTAAGCAAATTGAATAAAAATAAATAGCTCAAAAAAACTACTTACAACAAAGAATGGAAAGTGTAGAAAGCACTAGGAAAAAGTAAGAAATTTTGAGATTACAATATGTGTTTTAACAAAAGAATCAAAATAATTGTCATTTTAAAAGAAAAGGAAGAGGCAAATAAATTCCCCAAGTTTTATAGCTTATATTAAATAAGAATTTTATTTTAATGTTTGTACAAAGTAATAGGAAATAAATTTTGTGTGTATGTACATGAATAAGGATATTTATGTCTGTAATTCTTTTGTTTCCTCTTATTCTTAAAATTATATATATGTGCATATGTATTTAACTACATTGATTTTCTTTATTTCAAATAAATGATATAATCATTTGAGTAATTAAAAATCCAATACTGCAAGTTCTTTAGTTATGAGGTATAGCATTGAAGCAAATAAAAAGACTCATAGTATAGTGAATTCCATGCTTTTACTGTATATATTTATAACATTTGAGATGATAAGATTTGAGACAAAAGGCAACAGATACATCTAAAAGAATTGGAAGATGGTTAGTTAGTAAGAGTCTAGCACTCATTTGTGTTTCCAAGAGAATGAACTACAACAAAAATTTGAAGCTTCATGATGAGGTTGGGGGTCATATAACAGTAATGATGTGCAAGTTGGGGATACTCAGTAATCAGGTGGAACACAGAAACATAGGATATTAGAATAAGACAGACAAAAACTAAACAAAAAAATAAGACAGACAAAGCACCCAAGAACTAAGTTCTCAGTGGCTCCACTCATGGAGGGGAAGTGCCTATTCACTGGGGATAAATATGAAACCGACATTCCTGGCAAACTGTTAAGCACAGGTCCAGCACCTAACAAACATACTATCCACACAGACAGGAGACTTGGGCTCTACAAAGCAAGCTGTAACTGGAGCAGGGATACTTTGCACTTATCAGCACATTTATGTAGTGCCATCACTAGGAGGCATTATAAGATATGTCTTATACTCTATGGTTGGAGAATAAGAAATACTGCATTTTTATATCTTTAAGATGTAATGGCCTCTTCTCTTCACCGTTTCAATAGGAAGCCACTCCCAGTGTGAGTCCAGGCAAGTAAGTTGATACTAATCTGCTGAGAGTTCTATGCGGTGGGGAACATGGTCTGCAACGTGGAGGGAAGTTACAAGCATTTACATTTATAGCTGGGGGTTCAACATTTAACAGTAAACAAGAGCAGTTATGTGTGGACCTGCTTCGCCCAGTGTAGATTGCATTGGTTTGGTCACTATCTCCATACTCTGAGGAACTCAAGATATATCGCAGCAGACTGTATACCTGAAATGCCCACAGCTATATGAACTGAGAAACAATGAAGCAAAGCCGTGTCCATCTAGTGAGTACACAGGCTCATAGACTGAAATGGGCTCATGGGGAGTTTCCACTGCTTCATATCCTAAGGGGAATACCGAGGACTCTGAAGAAAATGTACCCAGTTGTGGACATTATCTAACTCCAACTATATTTTTTCTGTTTGACTAGAAGTGAGAAAAAATTTTGACTTGACTGCATCAATGACTTACTACACCCATATCTGGCAGATTCACCTACATCATTTTCAAATACCTTTCTGAAAAATATGAAAGAAAAACTGAATATAGGATAAAAATTTCTAAAAATGAGCCAACTAACAATCATGAAATGGAAAAGATTAATAAAGCTAATAAAAGATGCAGTTGAAAACCTCACCAAGTAGATTTGAGATATAAAGAGACTAAGTGATCAAATCATATACTTAGATTTAGGAATCAGAATAAAACCTAGTTGACAGAGAAATGCTACTCAGTGAAATATTGGGGGCACAATTACAAAATCTTGGTAAAGATATGTACATACAGGTACTAGAGGCCTTTAGTATCACAAATAGATGTGACCAGAAAGGAATTTCTCAGTGACATATTAAGAATTTCTAAACATATAGAACAGAAAAATTATTCTAAAAACTGCAAAAGAAGAGCATTAAATTGCTTTTAAAGGAAAATCCATCCCAATAATAGCAGATTTCCTAGGAGGAACCCAGGAAAATATCAAGACAAATGAATCAAAGTCAATCTCAGACCTCCAGTCCATGCATAACAAGTCTGAGAAATATAGACATGGAAGTAGATGTAATTCACACACCTGAAATCTCCAAAATGATAGAAGCTAAAGTAAAAAAACAACTTCATCAGACTGTAAAACTAATCATATCAGAACTAATATTTCAAGTAAAATAAGAAATCATAAGCATGATGAAAGAATTGCTGAGCATATCTAAAGAAGACATACATTAAAAAAAGAAGCAAAAGAAAATGATGGAATTCTTGAATGAACAGATGCATGAAGTAACTCTAATGCATGGAACAGATTCAAAGAAATGTCTAGGAAATTAAAAAGTCAATCAAAAGATAGGATGTCAGACCTTGAAGACAGGATCATAGCTAGCAATTATCAAAGCAAAGATCTCTTAAAAATAATCAGGAACCAGGAAACAACAGTTTAATGGATGCAAGATGACAAAATGAAAAATAATTTAAGAGTGACAGATATCAGTGAAAAAGCAAGGGACAAAACAAATGAGGTAAAAAACTATGTACAGAGTAACAGTAGAAAATTTTGCAAATGTAAGAAAAGGATCTGACATTCAGATAAGTGAGTCATATAGGACTCCAAATAGCCATAACCAAAATACATCTACACCCAGACATATAATAATTAAAATCCTAGAAAGTCAACACAAGGAAATAATATTAAAAGCTGTTAGAGAAAAGAAATAGATCACCTATAAAGAAAAACCTATCAGAATCATAGCAGACTTCTCAACACAAACCAGCAAGTCAAGAAGAGTTTGGAGTAAGGTTTTTCAAATCCTGAAAGAAAACAAATTACAAGTCAGATTGATGTACCCTGCAAAATTATTTTTCAAAATTGATGGAAAAATAAGATACTTACATGTTAAAGAATACCTGAAGGAATTCATGACCACCAAACCAACCCAACAGAGAGTGCTGAAGTATATCCTAGAGAGAGATAAAGATGGCATGTTTACAGGAACAGTAGCAGAGAATGATCACCAAACAGCACATGCAATTGAATGAAAGGGTAAAGTAGTGAGCCAACAGCAGAAGGATAGTATGGCAGAGACAAACCAATGCATACTGATTGTAACCATTAATGTAGATGGACTCAATTCAGCAATACAAAGAAACACAGGGAGAGTGGGTCAAGAAAAAAGATCCAACAATATACTGTATACAAATAATACATTTAATTTGAAAGGAAAATCATAGACAGAAAATCAAAAGAGAGAAAACTATTGTTCCACATGACAGGAGACCAGAAAAAAGGAATGGTAACTTGCCCATCAACTGTGCAGAATGGATAATAAAAATATGGTATTTTCATGCAGTGGAAAGCTGCCTAGCTATGAAGTTGGATAATCACAAGGTTCATGTAGGTAAATGCTTTCAAGTGGAAAGTATAGACATGGGTGAAATGGTTTGGACTCATACAGGTGAACACGAAGTGATCTCTCTAGCATCAAATACTGAAGGAGTTAGTGGGGTCCAAAAATGCACAACAGATATTAAGAAAGTGATAGGAGAGGAAATGCTTAAAAGCGAAAGTGGTAACCACTGTTAGTTTCCTATTATCTTCTTTTGAATTCTTGTATCATTTTCATAATTTTGTTAGGTTTGATATTATTCTTTCTCATTTTGTTAGATTTAACTTTGCCTAATGTTATGAGCAACTATTTTGAAGATAATGTGATGTATTATGGTAACCACTGTTGATTTCCTAATATCTTGCTTTGAAGTCCTATAATGAATTCATTCTTTTGTTTGCAGTGGTTTTATTCTGTTTTCTTTTGTTTGACTTTATTAAATATGATGGCATGGAAAACTATTTTGAAGAAAACAAGAAATATTATGGCAGCCATTGTTGATTTCCTATCATTTTGTTTTGAAGTCGTATAATGCTTTCATTCTTTTGTTTGGATTTGTTTTGTCCGGTTTTGTTTTGTTTATTTTTTTCTGTGTAATACTATGGACAGATATTTTGAAGAAAATGAAAGACATTATGGTAGCCATTGTTGATTCTCTGTTGTATTGATTTAAATCCTGTATTGCTTGCATTGTTTTGTTCTGATTTGCTTTATTGTGTTTTGTTTTGTTGTTTTATTCTCTTAAAATAAAATTAAAAGAAAAGATATACAGACCTATAATCTATAGAAGTGAAGAATATTGATCAGAACAGAAGTAAATACAATAGAGCCTAAAATAACAATCTAAATTATCAATGAAACAAAAAGATTATTTTTGAAAAAAAATTTTGGTACCAGGGATCAAACTCAGGACCTCCTGCTTGCCAAGCAAGTGCTTGTGGCATTGAGCTAAATCCCCAGTCCCTGAAAATATTTTTATGCCGACAAAATCTTAACTCAACAAAAAAGAGATAGAAGATCCAGATAAATAAATTAAGAATAAAAATACAGAATATTACAACAGATAGCTTAGGATAAATTGTGACTATTGTGTAAAACTATATTGCATTAAATTGGAGAATCCATAGGAAAATGATGCTCTCTAGACCCATATATAGTATCAAATTTGGGCAAAGAAACTACAAAGAAACTTAAAGAGATCAATGTGATTGAAAAAAGCATAAAAACTATTCCTACAAAGAAAAATCCAGGGCCAGTTAGATTCATTACTGAATTTTACAGGACTTTTAAAGCACAATTATTTAGAAACACCATCATAGTGTTTCATAAAATAAGAAAGGAAAGAACTTTTCCAAAGTCACTCTATGGAGTCAGTATTACCCTCTCATCAAAGCCTAATAAGAACAAAAAGAAAGAAAGAAAGAAAGAAAGAAAGAAAGAAAGAAAGAAAGAAAGAAAGAAAGAAAGAAAGAAACTAAAGAACAATATCTTTGATGAACACAGCTGCTAAATTCCTCAGTGAAATAAAAATTGAATCCAACTTAATATTTAAAAGATCATATTCCTCAATCATGTCTCCTTCATACCAAGGATACAAGGTCTAAGGAATTTCACTGCATAAATAGAATCAAGCATAATAGTCACATGGTCTTCTAAAGTGATATAGAGAAACATTCAATTGATTTCCTTTTATAATAAAATCATTGAACATTTAAGTAGAGAAGGATCACATGTCAACATACTAAATGTTAAACATGACAGAACTACAAGCAACATCATTTTGAAATGAGGAAAAATTGAATGTATTTTCTCTAAAATAGAGATTGAGAGATACTTTTGTAGCAATTTATTTCTGGATACTTCAGGAACATCAATCAGACCAGAGAAATAAATACACGGATGCACATAGGAAAGAATATAGTCAAATTTCTCTTGTAGTAGATTATGTGATTCTATAACTAGGAAACTATAATAAGACTACCAAAAATCTTTTCCAATTGATAAATTTATCAAGTAGCAAACACAAAATCAAAATACAAAAACAAAAAATAGTGATAGGAAAATTGAACATCCAGCCACTCCTGGTGCAAAAGTTTCTTATGAAGGACAGTAACGTACAAATAAGTAAGGGTCAACAAATAAGATTACATAAAATGAGAAATGCTTCTGCACCATAAAGGAAATAATCAACGGGCTGAAAAGATAACCTACTGAGTAGAGGAAAATCTTTCCTAGCTATTTACCTGAGGGTGAATGATCCACAATACATAAGGATTTCAAAACTTTTAATATCAAACAATAAGCTAATCAATCATTAATTAGCAAAACTTGGTGACCAAACACTTCAGGGAAGAAAAAATACATATACTCAATATCTATATGAAAAAAAATTCAGCATTTTTAACCATCAGGAAAATGCATATCAAAACACAATTGGAGTTCTAGCTCACTCAATTGGAATGGCTATCATCAAGGAAACAAAAATATTGCTGGTAGTGATAGGGAGAAAGGGAAACACCAGTAAATTAATGCCTCCACTGGGAATATTAACATTCTCAAAAAACTAAAGAGAGAATCACGATATGATTCATCCCTGTCATTCAAGCTGTGGGCTCATATTTGAAGGAAATCAAGTGGGAGTGCAATAGAAATAAGTGTATAATTATATTTTTCATAGCACTATTGACAATAACCAAAGGATGAAGTTAGCTTACAGGCCTATAAAAAGATGGATAGATAAAAGTATAAATAGTATAATGAAATGTGGAGTACCCTGTAAAATATTATGATTTCATATACAGTATTATCTCAAAAATATGATCTAACTAGAAAATAAATCCTAATATGACTATTTAGTATGACTGTATCATAAGCCCTACTGCAGAAATAATATCTACCATAAAAATAAGTCTCAGTTAACATTATCAGCCAGACAGAGGCATTCTGTAATTCCATCACAAAACAAAATGGACATAATGATATGTAATTACATATCATTATAAATAGTAAATGATATATTGAAATTAATTCTTGAATTATGATAAAATTATAATTATGTATTTGCAAGAACTCAAGCAGGCCAACTGAAGACTTATTGCCAAATAACAAATTGGAATGCAGGCATAATGCACAAATAGCATACTTTATAATCATAGATGTTCTTGTGTGTAATATGAATTTTCATAATGCAACACATCATCAATTGTAACAGACATATTTAATTCACTAGTGTGAAATACAAAAAATGTTTTCTGAATTTTGTAGTTTTTGTCACTTTTGTGACATTCTTAAGTGTCATCTTTTTTATTTCCATTCATATCCAGTGATAGCACATGTTTTAGAATTCAGATACACATGCATCACAAGTTTGCCACCACTGGATTAAATATAAGATTGGAGACTATACAACTGCTAAGAAAAAAGTGAAAGAGAAAAGCTTCAGAATTTTCATTTGTACAGTTATTGTTTTATATATGACTCTTGAAGCACAGGCAACAAAACTAAAGTTAGACAGCTGTGTTATAAATGTATCAAAATATAAAGCTTCTGAACAGAGAAAGAATCCTACAATAAAGAAGGCAACAAATGTGGGTAAAGGTTATTTAATCAAATACCAAGAAAAAATATATCCTAAATCAAAATGATAAAAAGATATCAACAGAAACATCTCAAATGTTGACATACGACATGGCTGTTAGATATGCACGCACAAACTGCTCAGCATCACTCATTTTTAGGAAAATGCTAATTAAAACCAAAATGTGATATTGTATCAAATCTTTTAAAGTAGACTTTATCAGAAAAAAAGGAAGGAAAGAAAGAAGGAAAGAAGCAAGTCAGGAAAAAAGGAATAAAGGAAGGAAGGAAGGAAGAAAAGAAGGAAGGAAGGAAAAGAAACAATGAGGAAGGACTAAAAAAGTGAGAGAGAGAAAGAAACAGAGAGAGAGAGAGAGAGAGAGAAAGAAAGAAAGAAAGAAAGAAAGAAAGAAAGAAAGAAAGAAAGAAAGAAAGAAAGAGAGAAAAAGGGAGAGAGAAAGAAAAAGAATGTGTGCAGGGAAAATACAACACATATATATTATTGTGTTGAAGTAGAAACTAGAAGGACTATTAGGGAAATACTATGGGTTTTATTTTTCAAAAAATAACTAAAAGAAGAATTACTGATATCACTGAAAGGTAGATTTACAATATGATTCACCATTCCTAATTCTGAATATACATGCAATGGCACTAAAAATCTGTAGGTCTAGAGATACTGAACTCATAATATGTGTGTGTGTGTGTGTGTGTTTAATGGAAATCTATCTAGACATAAAAATGAAATCTTGTCATTTAAAAAATTGTAGATGAGAACTGAGTCTGTTATGCTAAATAAAATAAGCCAAACCCAAAAATGCAAGTGTTAATGATAGTGCATATTTGGGAAATCTACTAATTTGAACTCATTGATGCACAGAATAGAATGACTGTTACCAGAAGCTGGGAATTTAGAAGATGAAAACGGCACACTTTGGACCACAAAGTGCAAAGTTTGAGATATACAGCAGGACTAGCTTTTGGGATCTACTGCTCAATAATAAATGTATTTTAGTTTTCAAAATAATAATAATTTCAAACATCTCATCATGAAAATGATATTTGATATGTTAAGTATATCAATTCGTTTGACAATCACACCACACTGTACACATATATTAAATCCTCACAAAATACCATATAAATACATTGAATTTTGATTTATTAATAAAAATATGTTGATGTTGCTATTTTAAACTTAAAAGTAAATTTATTTAGAACTTTTGAAATATACAAAAAATTACTAACAAATTTAGACACCATGTTGTTCTATTGATCACTATAAGTTATTTCTTCTTCCTAAATAAATTGTAGACTTGTATCAACATTTCCCTTTTCCCTATCCACTCTGACTTCCAATATTGGCTTAACACCATTATACTCTCTACATTTGCTAGTTAGACATGTTGAGATTCCATATGGTGTTAGTTTTCTCATCACTGAGATACAATACCCAACATCTAAAACTTAAAGTAGGAGAGGTTAAATTTGCTTATGCTTTTAATTCTTAACAGCCTAGCTGCAAGGAAGGCACATCATACAGTAAGTTCACTATAGAGCAAAGTTACTTAGTTCATGGCACACAGGGAGCATTGCCTGAGTAAGAATAGCAGAGGAAAAAGTGGAAAGAACGTAGACCACAAAGCCACGTCTATGTGACCCACACAGAGATGCACACTGATGTGTGCTACACCTATTTCTAAAGGTGATCCAAACGTTAGTCAAGTTGAAATATCACCCTAAATGCCACATCTCACCCATTTTCAACTTGCTACTCCAAAACATCTCCTGAAATAATAGTTAATCTCCAAATAAAGAATGTAAAGTTCAAAAGTCCACCTAACATAGTACAACTAACCCAGATAAAACTGAGAAGACAATAATCTCATCCCACAAAGTTTCAACAATGCAAGCATTTTTCAAAGTCCAAATACAAGTCATTTCTGTGACTCAAGACAAAGTATTATCTATGCACATCTTTTTAAAACAAAGTTATGTAATTCTAAGGTAAAATGGAACAGGGTGAATATTTCCACTCCAAAATTTAAGAATTGAAATTACAAAAGAAACAGACTAAAGCAATACCAAACACTAGCAGGAAAAGTGTTAAACCATGAAGTCCCATGTCTGTAAAATCTTGCTACTACTTTATAAGCTAATACTGTGTATATTTTTTCTTATTTCAAAATTCTCACAACAACTTCACTAGGGATGGACTCCAATTAATGAACTACCTTACTTTGTTTCTTCCTCCATAAGAAAATTTTATCTGTTAAAATTTCATCATAAGATTGCAGCAATTGTCATATCATCAGACTTCAACTTTAATTCTAACTCTCTTAGTATTGACTTCACTGAATTCTTTAAATCCTCAAAATTTTCCAAAATCCTGGAATCATATTATTACAAACTTTTGTTACTTTTACTATTTTACATCACCTATGACACAAAAAATGTTCACAGTAAAAAATGCTCACAGTAACATCCAAAAAGAGAAATCTTTTCCAGAAAGTTCTCAATTTACATTGCCAAAATTTACCCAAGGAATTATATTTTATGACAGCCATAACACAATGAAATATATTTATTTGTTTAATAGTAAGAATTGAAAGTCACACTCATTGCTTTATCTGTGTATTTTTAAATGGATGTGTTTGTGGGGATGAAAACAATACAAATCTCATTTTGTATCTCCATTAGAGACTTTGAGTGACTAGGTATATTTTCAAGTACAAATATTTTGAAGGAGATATTCTCATTTGAGGAGTAGATCTTACATAGTCATAAAATGTACAGCAGATCATATTGTAAATGGTTGTGTTATCATCCAGACTTTACATACTTTGTAACTTTGCTGTTACATTCATAGAATGCAGATCTACTCTAATTATTAGAGCCCTAGGATTTTCAGAATAGTAAATTAATGTTGGTTTCAACTTAAAGTCATTAGCAGTATTAGTCACAAATAAAAGAATCTGCCTGTCTTTTCATGCTTTGAAGCCATGCAGTGATACCTACAATTCAGTTATGAAAGCAATAGAAGGTTTCTTCTTCAAATCAAACGGTGTTTATCTACATAAACATCTTTTGTTTAATGACATAGCCATTCTCAATTATCTTTGCTAGATCTTCTGGATAGCTGGGAACTTCGGCATCAGAAGAATTACTTCACTTTATACTTCTTTGTTATGGATGTGGCTTCTTAAATCTCATGAAATAACCCCTGTTACCTTCGAATTTATCTTCATTGCTTCCTTATTTCTCTCAGTCTTCATAAAAATCAAGACACTTATAGAGTCTTGCTCAGAATTATCCTTTGGCTGGTTTGATCTCTATCCAGGCAACTAAAACTTTATACCAGGAATAATGTTATTTTGCTTTCTTATCATTTCATATATTCATTAGAGCAGTCTTTTTAGTTTCCTTCAAGAATTTTTTCTTTGCATTCACTACTTGGCTGTTTGGTATAAGAGGTCTAGCTTTTGGTTATTCTTGGGTTTTTACACCTTGGCTTTTCAATATTCTTAAATGTCTAACTAAATTTTAATTTAAAGTGAGAAACATGTTATTTTTCCTTTTAACTCAAAGGGTAGAATCCATAGTGTCATTATTTATTGTCCTAATTTCAGTATCATTGTATCTCAGAGAATAGAGTATTGAAAAGGGGACAGGTGAGCAGAGTTCACTAATCACTACAGCAAACAGAACACAGCCAATTACAGCATGAGATCATCACCATAAATTAGTACAGTTGTAGGAATCAAAATAATTGCAATATTAAAATCAAAGATTAGTGATCAAGAAATACTTAAAAAGGTCTAAAAATTTTAAAATAAGATATAATTACTGAAATCTGACACAGATATGTAAAATGAATATTATATTTTAAAAATGATTCCAAAAGACTTGCTTAGTGTAAGATCATTGCAAATATTCAAATTCCTAAAAATACAGTATTTGTACAATGCAATAAAATGAAAATCATAAAATGAGTGTGACTACACTTTTTTTTTAATCAATTTAATTCACCCGTGTCTAGGAATTTATTACTTTTTCTAGGCTAATGAATTTCTTGGCATATTTATACTAGTTTCTTATGATCCATTGTTTTTCTGTAGCTATGCATCTCTTTCAATTTTCATTTTATTTACTTGAGTCATCTCTCTGTTTTACATATTACAGCAGCTAAGATGACTTCATGTTATCTTTAAAAACCTCTTAGTTTTGTTGTGTTTTCTTTATTGTAATCCCAATTTATTTTTTCCTTTTTTTCATTAATTAAGTTTATTGGTACATTTTAGATATACATAATGATCACATTCATCATGTGGGATTTTTCTTTCATTTATTTTTGTTCTGATTTTATTTTATTCACTCAGATAATTGGACTCAAGTTGCTATATTCTTGATTTCCTTGACTAATATGTTGGACTATTTTTGATTTTGTTATTTTTTGAAATAGGCATTCACTGTTACAATTTTTTCTTCAGACTAATTTTTCTAAATTCTAGGATAACATGGCCTTACTGATGAGTTTTGCAAGCATTGAGCAAAAATTAGTATTAGCCAATGTGAATGTTTTTTAATTTGATTTTAAAGATAATAAAACAAAAGAGGACAGAACAAAGCAAATGAGAACAGAACAATGTAAGCAACACAGCACTTTACAACAAGACAAATGGATATTAACAGTAGCTACCATATTGTTTCTTTCTTTGTAATAGTTGAGCATACCTTCACACACAATACTATTTTGTTTGTGAAATAGTATAAAACCATTCAAGAGAATGAAAGTATTACAGGGCATTTTGAACCAAATAACAGAAAATGAACAATGGCTACTATAATATCTCATTTTCCATAAAATTTTTTATACTATCACACATATTAAAATCCAATAAGACAGAAAATGATAGAACCAGTAGAAACAGAAGAACAAAAGCATGGTAGGACTTCAAAGCAAGATGTTATTAAATCAGACTTGGCTGCAGTAATGTATTGTTGTCATTAAAGCAGCTGTTCATACAATCACACATAATAAAATCAAACAAAACAGAATAAAGCCATTCAAACCAATGAGTGAAAACATTATAAAGCTACAAAGCACTGTAATGGGGAACCATGATTACCATAAAATCTTATGTACTCTTACAGTTTCTTATACTAGAGAGATTGTACAGCATTTAAACATGTGAGTTTGATTTGTTTCGCTTATGAGTATGGACTCAAGTTGCATTCATTTATTTATAAATATCAATGTGATCCTTCTTTATAGCTGAGTAGAACTCCATTGTATAAAAATACCACATCTTTTTTATCCATTCCTCAGTTGATGGACACTTAGGTTGTATCCAAGATCTGGCTATTACAAAGTGTGCTGCTACAAACATTGGTGTGCATATATCACTGTGATATGTTGTTTTCAGCTCTTCTGGGAATATGCCCAGAAGTGGAGTATCTGGGTCAAATGGGACTTCCAATCCCAGCTTTTTGAAGAATCTTCATACTGACCTCTGCAGTACTTGCACCAGTCTCCACTCCCACCAACAGTGCAGAAGAGTTCCTTTTTATCCCACAGCCTCTTCAGCATTTGTTGTTGGTAGTTTTCTTGATCTTGGCCATTCTTTCTGGAGTGAGATGAATTCTCAGTGTGGTTTCAGCTTGCATTTCTCTAATGGCTAATGATGATGAACATTTTTCATGTATTTATTAACCCCTTGTATTTCTTCATCTGAGAATTGTGTATTCATCTTGGATGCCCATGTTGGGATTGGGTCTTTGAATTTTGGGGGTCTGATTTTTTAAAATTCTTTATAAGTTCTAGAAAGAAGACCTTTATCTGAGGGACAGTGCTGTAAGATTTTTTTCCCAGTATGTGGGTTTTCTTTTCAATATGCTGGAGATTTCTTTATCATGTAGAAATTCTTTTATAAGACATGATCCCAACTATTGATTTTGGGGAGTAATTCCCGTGCAATTTGATTCTGGTTCCTGAATACCTACCCCTATGTCTTCAAGATTTTTACCTACTTTGTCTTCCAACAGATTGAGTGTTTCTGTTTTGATATTTAGATCTTTTATCCATTTAGATTTTAGTTTAGTACATGGTGATAGGCATGGGTCTAGTTTTAGTTTTTGGGATATGGATAGCCAGTTTTTCCAGCACCATTTATTAACGAGACTATCATTCTGCCAGTGAACATGTTTAACACCTTTATCAAAGATAAGGTGGTTGAGTGTGTTTGTAATTGTGGTTGTATCTTCTAATCTATTCCATTGATCTTTAGATCTGTTTTTATTCCAGTACCACGTTGATTTTATTACAGTAGCTTTGTAGCATAACTTCAAGTCAGGGATTGTGATGTCTCCTGCCTTGGCTTTGCTGCTTAGAATTGCCTTGCTATTTTAGGTCTCTTCTGGTTCCAGATGAATTTTAGGAGTGATTTCTCCAGATCTATGAGGTATGTTAGTGGTATTTTCATTGGTAATGCATTGAATGTATCTAACAATTTTGGGAGAATGGCCATTTTCACAATATTTATTCTTTTCATGTCTTTTTTCCATGTCTTTACATTTTCTGAGGTCCTCTTTAATTTCTTTTTTCAGCGTATTATAACTTTCCCTGTATAGCTCTTTTACTTCTTTCATTAGATTAATTCCTATGTATTTCCTTTTTTGATGCTACTGTGAAGGTTGTGGATTCTCTTATTTCTTTCTCAGTGATTTTGTTGTTAGTGTGTAAGAATGCCACTGATTTTTGAGTATTGACTTTGTATCCAGGTACATTGCTGAATTTATTTATTATATCTAGGAGACTTTCAATGGAGTTTTGGGGGTCTTCTATGTAGAGTATCATGTCACCTGCAAATAATGCTAATTTAACTTCCTCTTTTATTATCTTTACAATTGCTTTGGCTACTATTTCCAGTACTATGTTGAATAGGAGAGGTGATAAGGGACATCCTCGTCTTGTACCTGATTTTCAGGTAAAGTCTTTCAGTTTTTGGTCATGTATTATGATGCTGGCTGTTGGTTTGCCATAGATGGCCTTTATCATATTGAGGTAAAGACCACCTATTCAAATTCACTGTAAGGTTCTTAACATAAATGAGTGTTGGACCTTATCCAAAGGTTTTTCTGCATCTAAAGAAATGATCATGTAATTCTTACTTTTGGCTCTATTGATATGGTGGATTAAATTTATTGATTTATGTATGGTGAAACATCCCTGCATGTATCACTTGGTCTTTGTGTATAATCTTCTTGATGATTTTCTGCATCCTGTTTGCCAATATTTTATTGAGAATTTTTGCATCTATGTTCATTAGGGAGATTGGCCTGGAGGTCTCTTTTGTAGTTGGGTTTTTCAGGTTTTGGTACTAAAATAATATTTGTTTCCAGGAATGACTTAGGAAAAATTGCTTCCCTTTCCGTTTCATGGAAGATTTTGAAGAGCATCAACATTAAGTCTTCTTTGTATTTCTTGTAGAATTCCACAGTGAATCCATCTGGGCCTGGGTTCTTCTTTGTTGGTAAGGGCTTAATTACATTTTCAATGTCATTAATAGAAATTCAGCAGCTTTACATCTTCTTGATCCAGGTTTGGTAGTTCATATGTTTCTAGCAATCTGTCCATTTCTTCTGTGTTTTTGAACCTATCAGAGTAGAGGTTTTTGAAATAGGTGTTGATGATCTTCTGTATTTCTACTGAGTCTGTAATGATTTCATCTTTTTCACTCTTTATTTCATGAAGTTGTGTTTTTTTCTGTCCTTTTTAAAATAAGGTTGGCTAGGGGCTTATCAATTTTATTTATTCTTTCAAAGAACCAACTCTTTGATTCATTGATTCTTTGTATTGTTTTCTCAGTTTCTACTGCATTAATTTCTGCTCTGATCTTTATAATTTCCCCCTTCTTTTGGCTTTAGGCTTGACTTTCTATTCTTTTTCTAGATTTTTGAGGTGTAGTATCAGGTTGTTTATTTGTGTTCGTTCTGTTTTCCTGATGTGGGAACTCAGTGCAATAAATTTTCCTCTGAGGACCACTTTCATTGGGTTCCAGAGATTCCAGTAAGTTGTATTTGTATTTTCATTGGCTTGTGTATATTGTTTAATTTCTTCTTTAATTTCCTCTGTGACCACTGATTGCTTGAGTATATTATTCAATTTCCATGAGTTTGTGGGGTTTTTGCAGTTTCTTTTATCATTAATTTCTAGTTTCATGGTGCTATGATCCAATAACTTTATGGGATAATTTCAATTCTTTTGCATTTACTTAAATTTGTTCTGTGGGCTAGTATATGGTCTATTTTAGAGAATGTCCCAATTTATTGCTGAGAAGAATGTACATTCTGATATGGTTGGATGATACATCTATCAAGTCCATTTGTTCACAGATGTGATTCAGTTCTGTTATTTCTCTACTGATTTTCTGTCTAGTTGATCTGTCTCTTTGTTTCAATTGTGTGTTAAGCATAAGTTTGTTATTGCTTATTTGATTTTTCATTTCTGGTAATACTTGCTTTGTATAGCTCAGTGATCTGGAATTTGGTGCATGTATATTTAAGATTATTATCTCTTCCTTTTGAAGTTTTCCCCTAATGAGTAGTTAAGTGACCTTCTTTATCTCTTTGGATCATTCTTGGTTTGAAGTATGTATTGTCTGCAAACAGAATAGCTACCCCCACTTTTTTTTTTTTTTTTTTTGGTTTCCTGTTTCATGAAGCATTGCTTTCCAATCTCTGACTTTCTTTTTTGGGTTACATGGGTTTCTTGTAAACAGCATATGATTGGATGTTGTTTCTTGATCCAGTCTGCCAGTCTGTTTCTTTTAATTGGGGAATTGAGGCCATTTACATTAATGAATATAACTGTTATATATTGGTTTATTGAAACGTTATCTTTCTGCCAGTGTATCTTTACCTTTCCATTCTGTTTAATTGTTGGTCTTGCTTAGTGGTTTTCTCCTATGTGTATCTAGAATGTCTTTCAGTATTCTTTGCAGGGTTGATTTGGTGATCATGAAGTTCTTTAGCTGTTCTTTTTCATGGAAGTATCTTATTTCTCCATCCATTTTGAAGGACAGTTTTGCAGGGTACATCAGTCTGAGTTGGAAGTCATTTTCCTTTAGGATCTGAAATATTTCGCTCCATGCTCTTCTTGACTTCATTGTTTGTATTGATAAGTCTTCTGCAATTCTGATAGGTTTTCCTTTATAGGTGATCTGTCTTTTCTAACAGCTTTTAATATTCTGTCCTTATGTTGGATTTCTGTGATGGTGATTATTATATGTCTCTGTGTACTTTTATTTTGTTTATGGCTATTTTGGGTTCTATATGCTTCACTAATCCATATGTCAGTTTCCATTCTTATGTTTTGGAAAGTTTCAGCTAATATTTTTGTAAGTAGCCTCTTGATATCATTTGCGTTGTCCCCTTCTTTTTCATTTACCCCTATTAATCTTATGTTGTTTTTATTTTCATCATCTTGCAGCTGTTGGATTGTTATTTCCTGATTCTTTTTATTTTTTAAAAAATCTTTCCTTTCCTGTTCACTAGCTGCAATCTTGTCTTTGAGGTCTGAATTTCTATCTTCACTTTTGTTGAGGCAGTTTTGGCAATTTTCAATAGAATTTTTGATTTCCTGTATATCTCCTTGAATCTGCTTCATGCATTGTGTTTGTTTCTGATACTGTTCATTCAGGGATTGTATCTTTTTGCATTGTTACTCAAATTTTTAAACTGTGTCTTCTTTAGATGTCCTTAGCATTTCTTTCACTACTTTTATTATCTCTTCTTTTATCTGGGAGATTATTTCTGATTTGAGTTCCTTTATGGCTTCCTGAAGTTGCTTCTTTATTTCAGTTGATATCATTTCATGCATTTCAGGTGTATGGCTAATATTTTCTTCTATGTACATGGCTCCTATGCTTTCTTGGGATGGACTGGATGTTTGAAATTGCATTTTGGCCTTTTGTCTTGTCATTTTCCTATATTTTCATGTTTCTATCGATGTTCCAAAGCTTCCTCTGGGCATGTTGGAAATCACCTCCTGCACCCTTGGCTCCTGGGACTGAATGAAAGTTGTTACGTATGGCCTAGTCAGGCCCATAGGACTTGCTTTACCACTTCCGGTGTGCCAGGAAGCTGGGCAGGCTCCTAACACCTGGGTGTGATGGTCCAAAGCTCTCTCTGAGCTAGCACCAGAATGCTGGAACTCACCTCACATGCCCTCAGCTCCTGAATTGAAAGAAGTTCACTGGGCATGGTCCTGTCAGGCCCAAAATATCTCCCAAGCTTAGTCCAGTGTTTCAGGAAGCTGGGCGGGCACTTAACTGCAGGGAGTAATAATTTTAAACTCTCCCGTGCCAGCAATGGCATGGTGGAACTCACCTCCTGCAGCCTGGGCTCTCAGGATTGAACGAAGATCACTGGGCGTGGTCCAGTCTGGCCCGAAAAACCTCCTGAGCCTGGTCTTGTGTTTCATGGAGCTGAGCTGGCACTCAACTGCTAGGAACAATGGTCTTAAAGTCTCCCTGGGCCTGCACCAGTGCGCTGGAACTCACCTTGCACGGCCTTTGCTCCCCAGATTGAAAGAAGGTCAATTCAAATAACTTTTAATCAGAAGGAGGAGCACATTTCATTTTGTGATTTCAGTATTATGAAGATATCAAAACTAGACAAAAATGTTATAGGATAAAAAGCTATCCAACAATCAATATATTTTATAATAAAGACTAAAGACCTCTAGCAACACAATTCCAACAGCATCATATATGTATAATATATATACAATATGTGTGTGTGTGTGTGTGTGTGTGTATATATATATACACGTGTGTGTGTGTCTATTTGTTTTTGTGCTTATGGTACTTACCCCAGGAATATTGGATTAACATAGGTAAATAAATCAATATAAGAAACCATTTGCACAGGACAGTAGAGCAGTCATCTGAATAAATGCAGAAAGTGTGCTTGAAAATCCAACTTCGTCTCATAATAAAGACCTGTGAATATTTCTCATGGAAGGATTATTCTTCAACTTGATTATTTTTAACAGTCTATAAAAATACAGTCAATACCTTATTTAATGTTAACATACAGAAAATCTATGCTCTATATTCAACAACAAGGCAAGAATGCTTCATCACTGCCATTCTGAATTTTTGTCAAAATTCCTTTCAAAAATTCATGTAAGAGAAATGAACGAAAGCAACTGAATTGGTAACTATCCTTTGTGTTTGCTTCATAATTTTTTAAATATTTAGACACTTCAATATTTCATGCATATATATTTTAATTTGTTATCTATTTATGAATAAAGTCCTATGTCAATGAATTGATCTTTTCTGAAAAGACAGAGCTTTTCTGAATTTGTTGGAAAAAAGTTTTGGAAAGATTGGCCTAGTGAGAAATTTTTAAACAACTATTAATTTAGAGTTAAATAAATAACTACAATTTACAAAATACATTATAGAAAGAGGTGATACTAATTTTGTGACAAAATTTTTATTAGCACTTCTAAAGTTGCTTTTATTTGTGAGTATGAAGAAATTGTCTTTTCCAGTAGCTTAAAATAATGAACCCAACAATTGTCTCCCTCTATGACCCAAATAATATTAGAATATTACTCCACTTATTTACCAGTTTTAACTGAGTTCTAGCCTTCTCCCAATACTAAATGTTGTGTTGCTATTATGATTTAGCTGAATCTCAGTTAAAAACTGAAAATAAATACCAAAGCTATAATGTAGACAAGTTATACTTGGAATACTAATTTCAAAAAAGTGTCTTCATTTACTGCTTTTTAAAATATCATTTGAGATTGAAACCAGAACTTTTGCACATCAATACATCTCAGAACTCTTCTTCTCTTCTCTTCTCTTCTCTTCACTTCTCTTCTCTTCTCTTCTCTTCTCTTCTCTTCTCTTCTCTTCTCTTCTCTTCTCTTCTCTTCTCTCTCCTCTCCTCTCCTCTTCTCTTCTGTTATCTTTTCTTTCCTTTATTTTTGTTTTCTTTTTCAATTTTGAGATAGGGTCTTCCAGAGATGGAAACTGAACGTTAGATTTTATTTTTTCAGTCACCCAGAGTTCTGGAATTACAGGTACGCACCACCATGCCCAGATTCATGTGCTGCTTTAAAATAATTGTTAGTTTGTTTGATTAACCTGCACTAATTTCACATATTGATGAGAGGGTCAGTGTGATATTTCCACACATGCACATGATGTGCACTGATCTGCCTTACTGTCACAGATCCTCTTCAAACTTACTAATTATTGTTCTCAGGTCGCTCCTTTTTTAGGTTCACGTATTAGTTATTCTGTGTTTTAGATTTTAAATTGGTAGATGTATTTCAAGACTTTGTATAGGCAATCATTTTATGGATAAAACATCAAAAGTCCCTTATGCTGACAAATATTTCATTTCTTAGCAAAACTGAAACAAAGCAAGCTACATATATTCCTAATTTTACCAAGTCGAGAATTGTTTTGTACATAATTATGTACAATTGTTTTGTACATAGTTATCAATTATGTACAAATGGTTTAATCTATTGAAAAGAATAAAACGAATGCACACTCCTAGTAAAAATTTGTTACAGGTATGTACAGGCATATTTTTTATGATTTCCTCTTTAGAGCAGAGAAAAACAAAGAGGGTGACCTAGATGTAGATAAGTTTTAACTTGTTAATGTATCAATATAGAAGCTAAGTGGAAATTTATGCAAGATAATAACACTATAATTCAAACTACCTGTATAGTCTGAAGTGATTAATGTAAGAAATTAAAGTTCTTCATTATGTTTTTAAAAATATATAATAACTGGAAAAAATAATGCATCATCAAATAACCTGAGAAGTTTTATATTTGTAATCTATAAAAAGCATAGAATTTAACAATCTCAGAGCATAAAATGGGTTAGCTTGTATTTGGATAGCAAGTTTCTTCACATACATAACTAATGATTGTAAGTCATGATTATCACAGTAAAGATATCTATATAGAAATAGAGATTGTGCAAGATGATCATGGGTGTTAGGGTCTCTGTTTTCTTTAGGCTCTGCTTCTAAAGATTTGTTTCCTTCATCCTTTTAGCTATCATTTTAAAGCAACTTAAATTTTTTGCTCATGGTTTTGTTCAAAATTATAAGCTTATCAGTGCAGTGTCAGGCTTAGAACATACAACACATCACCTATGTGCCAAACCAACGCTATTTCTACTGCCACATCACTGTATTCCCTGCAAGATAGGCAGGCGCTGTCTCTTACAACAGTCTTTTTTTGCTCTTTTGTCAGCCACTCCATCTAATTTGTTTCCACTTAATCTGTCTTCTGCTACACTGCTTATAATGACTAATACATGTATGAGCACATCTAGACGCCTGATAAATATGTGCATAAATAGTCTAGACACTAGTTTTTATTGTGTTCTCTTATTTCTGTATAGATTTATGAGAAAAAACTATTAAAATTGGAAATCATATATTTCCTTTTGTCTTTTGTATACTTCCACTTAAAAATATCTCGGTTGTTCTTTTGTCCCTGAAAGTATAAGTAATAGGAAATTGCTTCGGTAAGCCATTGCATTCATATTGTTTTACATTAAGGATGTACACAGCCTGGCATTTGTTGAATTATTAATATTCATACAACAGTTTTTAGAACAGAATACCTCGTATCTATTAAGTAAAGGTTGAATTCATCAGAATTGTCTGAATTGCATATGCAAATATCAAAGAGTATCCATTTTCTGCTATTCCAGTCTGAATGGCATTAAAATGGTTTATTCTGTATTTACATTGTGCGTTTTGCACTACGGCCAGGTTATTACAGAGCTGTGTGCTCTTAAACCACTGAGGAATTCAGAGGCTTTGGCATGATGGTCCCTGTAAGACAGTAGTTGGGTGGAATTCCAACTTTTACATGAAACTCATTTACATGAAACTTTTACATGAAAATCTTAAAAGTAATATTTGACAGTTTTAATTACTGTAGTAATCAATAATAACTTTTACAAGCATCTTATGCTCTAATGCTATTTACTTGTAAATATATTTGGAACTTATGTAACCTATGTTCCATCTCTCCATCCTAGAACATCAATAGAAATAAAATGCATTAACTTCGATGTTGGCCTTTTAACTACAAATGCCATATTCTGAACATTAATTTCAGTATTAGAAAAAACAAAAACTGATACAGAATATGAGGTGACAGGACAAAATAGAAGTTTTTTTTCCCAGTGTAGCATTTCCTTGTACTCCTCATTTTGACCTTCTCCCTGATCCTGTCTGCTGTGTTTACAACTCACTGAGCTGTCTTTTCTAATCTCAGAAGAGGATGCTTTCAAAAAAGTAGTAAAAGACAGATTCTCCCTGTCAGATTCCCATCAGAAATGCATAAACAAAAATGTAGTATTAATAACTATCATCATCTCATCTCAACAAGAAAATCTGAAAGGATAACAATTTTCCTCATATATATATATATATATATATATATATATATATATAAAACCTCATCACAAATGCATTTACTTAAATGATTTTATAAAATTGCAATGAAAGCCAGCTTGCTTTCAAGGAACAGCTTGACTCCAAAATCTTCAAATCCTGTCTACTATATTAACCACAATCAATATGCCAAGAAAAAGGCTGCACCCCCTCCCATGGCGTCCTGTATCACACTCCAAATGGGAGGGAGCTGAAATTTTTTCAACCATCTCTTTCTACTGCTTTCCTATTTATAGTGTTTGAACCACATAATTGCTTTTTCCTACTTGGGTCATTTCTTGACAAACAACTTAAGTAAACCAGAACCTGAAGGTTATGGTAGACACTGAACATGGCTTTAAATATCGTGACACCTATGAGAGAATAGCATTTTTTCATCGCTTTGGAAAATAGAAAAGAATATGCTATTTTTTAAACAGTCCTTTTAAAAGAGAACACACAGTGATGTGATCTTTCTTCTCCTCCTCTTTTTCCCAGGTATAGAATTTATCTTGCTTCTATAATAATCCTTAGATTTCCAATAATCAATCATGTTTCCTTACATCAAAGGTGAAACACAATATTACCCACCAAAAGAACGTAGATGTTGCTTTGTTTTGCTAAGGCATCTACTTTTAATGTGACTACATTTGAAAGCCATGTGGTTACCATCAATTAATTTTGTTTTTTTGAGTAATTTTTCCTCCTACTCTTGGTCACTCTGTCTTTCCCCTCACTGTATCTTGATTCAAACTAAATAGAACACCACTGAAATGTTTCAATAATTGGGAGTATTCAAAAGATGGCTGTATAAATTTTAAGGTTAGCATATTTACATTTCTGCAAAATCATAATATTGTGTATAGAATATCTGCCTCAATATATACAACATTTTGAGTGGTAATTTATATAGTGAAATATTAGATCTATTGGATGTATTAAATACAAAATGTTGTATATAAGTTTATGATAACTGGAGCAGTGTTATACAATGGTGAATATAACTAGTGTTCTTTTAACCAAATATAAAGAAATTTATATTTTGTTTTTCTCTAACTAGGTGAAGAATAAACATGTTATTTATTTCTCACAATGCTTGGTCAACCTCTTTGTAAGATGGGAATAGAATCTTAAAGAACTGCTGCTAAAATTCAAGTGTGTTTTAAATCAATAATTCAATAAGTGTGAACTTAATAAAAATCAAAGAACAACGTTCTTATACAGAAATAACATATATATTTATATCACATATACACATTAAAATAATAGCCACATCTTTTAAATTATATATATATATATATATATATATATATATATTCTATGAATAAATAAATTGATGAAGCAAAAGTGTTCTTTCTTTTCAATTTTATCCTGAATCAATTTTACTCTTTTGTGATTTGAATTATCAAAATAAATACTGATTGTGGTTGTATGATCTCACAAAGGAGATGGAAATATAGTATGGCTTATTACTGGATTATGTGAAGACCCAGGCAAAGAGTTGCTCTATTTTGTACCTTAAGGTTTATCTTAAGAGGACCCAAGAACACTTGGGACAAAAATGGTGGTTACTTTGAGTCAGTCAGCGGTCCTCACTAATCTCTTGCGACCTAAGACACTAAGTAAGTACCATAGCAAATATGTCAGAAAGCTTTAGAAATTCAGATGAAAATGTTTATATCGTTTTCTTGAAAATTTAGGTCATGCACTTCATGATACTTTAGTATTTTTGCAGAGTTAAAAAAGCATAAGTGTACATTTTCCTATGTTTCCTAAAATTATTAAATAGAAAGATTCCATAGGAATGAGTCTATGCATAATTATGCATGCACTTATTGACTGTCTGCAAGGGAGGTGGATATAGTTGGAGAAATACTGGTTCTGGAAAGGATGCATATTTTAGAATACTAAGTAAAAAATATAAAGGAAAATAAGAAAAATTAAATTTACTTCATGATAGAGTAAAACAATACAATACTTTTTACTGTTAGGAGAAAATGATGATGGAAAAAATCAATATATTACTTTGTGTTTTTACTATGGTAGAGGTAGTTATGATATTCAAAATTGCCACAGAATAAGCAACAAATATTTGATAAATTACCAGAACATTACTTATTATAATCTACTCTATTCAAATTTTACATAAAACAATTTAATCAATATTTATTGAGAACTTTGTGTGTGAAATTATGTGAGAGATAAAATTATGCCATTAGGTTAAAAATACCATGAATAACTAAATGGAAAAAATTATTACAGTAAAAGGAACATTGCCATAAATTCCCTTCAAAATACTCCTCCTTGCTTCAAACTCACTTATCCCATCATGCCTGTCACTTTATGAAACAATTCTGAAAGTCCTTTTTCATGAGTATCTTTGGTTGTGCTGTCTCATAAGACCTGGTATGATGTACTTAGCATTACTGTGATCCGTTCATTATTCAAAAGTGTATTATTTAATTTTTAAGTATGTGCATATTTTTGTGGTGTCTTTTTCCATTGATTTCTAGTTACATTCCACTATGATCTGAAAATATACATAGGGCAATTCTGATTCATTTTCACTTGCTAAACTTGTCTTGTGGGCTACTATATGGTTAATTTTGGATAAAATACCATGTGCTGTTGAGAAGGATGTATATTTTGTTTATTTTGGAATACTTAATAGGTACCTATGAGGTACATTTGTTCAAAGGTTTGAACAAAGGGTCATCTCTGATGTTTGTTGAGTTTTTTGTCTAATTGTTATGGTTATTATTGACAGAGATGTATTTAGCTTCCCCATTACATTGTACTGGTGTTTATGTGACTTTTATTGTTCACTATTTTTAATGAATCAATTGTGCCAGTATTTTGTATATGTTTGTAATTGTTACCCCTTCCTGTTGAATTGTACCCTTAACCAATATGTATTGACCTTTTTATCTTTTTATTTTAAAAACAAACCAAAATAAAAGGTAAAAATGATTCAGAATTTCAAAAAATGTGAAGTTAACCTTAGTTAATATATTGCATATTGGTATCATAGTAGTAGTTATTCAGGATACAAGATTTAGGTATGAAAAAATGAGCAAACAAACAATGAGAGTACACAGTGTGCTGATGAACTTACAGAGGGTAGTAGTATAGTTATCTATCATATATATATATGTATATACAATGCAAAGTCAATGCAAGATTTTAGCTCTGGAGAGTTTTCAGGTCTCTACATGTACTCATGTACTCATTTGATGAATGAATATAGTTTTATAAAAAAAGAACTATTTGTCAATATATTAGTTCTGCAGCTTCTTACTTAATATGGCCTAGCTTTTTAAAGACCACTATGGAACTATCCTAGACTATAATATAGAAATTCAAATATTTTTTGAATTAAGGAAATTATTGCCAACATATATATCAAGGCATAAAGGCAAATATCAGATTAAATAGGATCATATTTCTTCATAGCACCTAATAAACTTGAAAAAATTTTATCCTAAAAGAAGTACATAGTAAAATGATAAAGAAAATTCATGTGAGTTTGTCAAGTAAAATAAATTCTCAAACATCATTTTTGCAGAGTTATTTTAATATAATGTGATCTAAAAATATTTAGTTATTTTCATTGTCTGTGAATGTCAAAGTGAAAAAAGAAATAAAAATTGAAAAAGAATTTAAGACCACTGTAATTGGTCACTTCATTATATCCATGAGAAAAATGGAAACTAGAAAGTAGAAATGATTTCAAATAAGTCATATATTACACTAATCAGAAATCCTTGACTAGAATCCATGTAATATTATAGATATTCAATAAATTCTTTTAAATTTGTGTGGAACATAATTCAAGATTCCTGTTTCATTTATTTTCCTGCCTATATGTGTCTTAAAATAGCTTTACAAACTACTCTTTAAATTATTGACAAAAACATCTTTCTAAAATACGAATCAATATATGAAACTTATTGCTTCAAAAGCATTCAGTATCAGAGTTGATGAAAATATTTAACATAAAAAAAGGTAGGGGCATTTTAAAAGTTCATGAGATCCAATCATTAAAAGTTCCTAATGGTCAAAGTTGAAACAATTTATGAAACACATTAAATAATGAACTATTGAAATATATCTCCAAACGTGAAATAAGTATGTTCTCATAAAGTTTTGAATAAATAATTAAATGGGAGGGGAGGCAGAACTTTCTCTTAAAAAAAATTCCAAATTATATAGACAGCTTTACATTTGCCCAGAAGTTGAAGATTAGATGACTCCTAATCTATGGTTGGAATTAGTGTACAGCTTCCATAGAATCCAGTGGAAGTCTGATGAATACTACTTTAATCAACCTATCAAGGTTAATACCACCAGAGATAGCATATAGTTATGTACCATATCATATGATTTATGAGATGGCCAATTCTATTATGTAGTGTTATTCCCCAAATCCATAATTCTATTTATATTTTTAATCAGGATTATATTAGACACACTTCAACTAAGGATATTAAAATATAATTAACTGGTATTCTTCAAGACTATCAAGGTCATCAAAAATAAGAAAAATCCCTGAAAAACTGTCAAAATTTATGAGGTTACCAAGGAAACAGTACTTAAATCTAATGATACTTTAGATGAAAACATGAAAAGCAGGAATTATGGTAATGTACCTACGAATGTAGCTCATTGGTAAAGTAATTGTCTAGCATGATTGTGACTCTGACTACAAGTCATAGGACTGTAAAAATAAAAAAAAATCAAGAAAGAAGAAAAAGAGAAAGAAATACAGAAAGAAAGACTGATGAATCCTAAATAATACATACCACTTAAGCAATAATTAATTATCCATTTTTGTTTTTTAGTTTTGAAAAGGTATCATGGTAGTATAAGATGCTAAGTTTAGGAGAAACTGGTTACAAATATTTGCGGGTCATTTGTACTACTACTCTGTCTTTTTCATAAATCTAGAAGTATTTTTTTCTAGAGTGACAAAGGAAATAAAAATTTAAAACACAGCTAAAGTAAAAATGTTAGTTGAGTCATTACTACTGATCTTATAGAAATAAAAGATAATATATAAGACTGTTGCAAACAATTGTTTAACTGAGATTAATATTCATATATGTAGAAATGTTTAAATTACCAGAATGGATTCAAATAGCAATAGTCTTAATATGACTGTTGAAATGGAATAAGTAATTTTAAAACCTGCTTACAAAGAAAAGGCAAGGAGACTTCACTATAAATTATATCAAATATTGAAAGAAGAACTCAGTACAGTTTCATAACCTCTTCCAAAAGTTAGAGATAGCACTGTTTATTCTCTGGAGACATCATTCTCCTGTTATTAAAGCCAGAAAGAATTATCACAAATAAGTACAGACCAATATCCAAAAAATATATGGAAACTTCAGGAGAATAAAAATGTTATATTTTTGCAATAGAATGTGTTTCCCCATATGAGGGTTTTATAGGATGTTATATATTGCAGAAAACCTGCAATACTGCCAGACCATAGAGACGAGAGTGAACATGCATGTGCAGCATGCATGATCAAGGTCATGCAAGTAGAAGTTGCTCTACTGACAAATAGCTGGAAGCTAATGGCTACCACTTTGAGCACCACTTGTAATTAATTATAGAGGCCAAAGGTATCTCATCATGTTTCAGTAAATTTAGTATTAAAATATTTCTACAGGTTTTTCATCCTTAAAGTGAACATGTAAAAATTGTCTTTGTCTCTCTGTCTCTCTCTCTTTATATATGCATATTTATACTATATATATATATATATATATATATATATATATATATAGTGTATGTATGTTTGTGTGTAAATCTTATACAAAATACTAGCAAAGAGATTCTGGCAGCATATAGCATGATTGGGTGTGAGTTATCCCAAAAACCCAGGGACGACTCAACATCTGGCAATCAATGTAGTACACCATATTGCTTAGTTGAGAGAAAAAATGCATGCCTCAACTGAAACAAACATGAAAAAACCAACTCCCTTTCATGATAAAGCATTGTTAGGACTATAAATAGAAGGGTCTTTTCTCAACACCATAAAGGGTAGTCATGAAAAACCCTCAGGTAATAGTATATGCAATGACAAAAGACTGAAAGATTTTACTTTAATATTATGAACAACAGCAGGAAGCCTACTTTTTCCTTGAAATTAAACACTGAAGTGAAGTTCTACTCAGAGCAGTTGGGCAAGACAAAAATTAATGTATACATAAATTGGAAAAATAATTAAATGTATATTTATCTGCAGATAAAATGGCTTTATATATAGAAAATCTTAAAGAATTCACACAATGGATTGTTTCTGTGAATAAGTCAATTCAGTAAAGTTTCAACATATGGTGAACACACATGAATCATTTATGTAAATTGTATTTTATGCAATAAAAATAGAAAGTCAGAAAATGAAAATTCCATTTACTTTATGATATAAATAATAAAATATTCATCAATTTAAGGAAATGTAAACATTTTCCATTAAACCTAAAAAACACTGTTGAAATAGATTAATAAGAACTAAATAAGGAAAAAGGAATACTGCATTTACAGATAACAAAATTTAACATTGTCTGGGGATTTAGTTGAACTGCACAAGCACCTGCATGGCAGGTGCAAAGTCATGAGCTCGATTCCTGTTACAAAAAAAAAATAACTTTATTATGATGACACTATTATATAGTGTAATATACAGATTCAATGTCTGTCCTATCAAATTCTCAAATTTTCTAGAGATATAGAAACATCAATCCTTGCATTCATGTAGAATTGCAAGAAACCTCAAATAGCCAAAAAATCTTGAAAAAGAAAAAAAATGACAAATTCTTTGTATTAACCTCAATGCTACAGTAGTCTATACTGTTTAACATTGACATGCAATGTATATTTATCCCTAGAAAGAACTAAGAGCACAAAAATAAACCCATATATGGATGGTCAGGTAATTTTTGACAAAGGTAATGAGGTTATTCCCTAGAGGAAAAAGATACCCTATTGAAAAAATTGGAATATCTGGATGTGCACAAAAAAAACAATGAATTTGATTTGCTACATCAAACCATAAAGAAAAATGTATTCAAAAATAAGGAGATAAATGTAATTGTTAGTATTATAAAAGCATTAGTACAAAACATAACAATAAATTGTAATATCTGGATATTTCTCATTGGATTCCTGTGACACCAAATGCAAGGAAATGGAAAAATAAAAATTATAGAAAAGTTGGATTTTATCAAGTTAAATTTTTAGTTCTTCATAGCACATTATCAAGAATGTGAAAACACAGGCTATAGGAATGAAATTATTAATCTCTCACTTCTATCCACTCACACAATTTTGTAGATTGTCTAAGAATTGCTTAATTGTTTTTTATAATATCTTCATCTATTTTTGTTTTCTTTTTAACCTTTATGGTCCACAAATATACACCTTGCTTATGCAGGCAATCATTTTTTTTGTTAAACTAAGTATCAAATGAATTTCAAATCCTCCTAAGTTTTCCTGGTACGTACCAGAATTTAAGAACACATTAAAAAACATAAAAACAATGGCTTGGTAAGAAGGAAATAAAAAATAGGAAATGTAGAAAACAGCAGTGATCAAACTTGTTTTGATATAATCAGTAGTATATCTTAGAAGGGTACTCTTTAAACCTACTTTTGAAGGAAGTAAAGAAATGCTTTATAAGCAGATGTAGAAATGAAGCAATAGTAATACAGGCAAGAAAAATAATGGAGTCCATAATGAAATAATGGAATCAATAGATAGGTAGTAACATTTTTATGAAACGAGATGAGTAGTAAGTGACATTATATCCAATGAGTGGACTGTGATTGTGAGTAATACAAAATGTTTAATTCTGAACAAAATATAACAAGCGATTTCTTAATGATTTATTTATCTATTTCTTAGTTAAATATGATATATTTTGCTCTTAGGTAACCCAAAGGGAGATTTTTTTTCTCTATCCATTAATTTATCCAGTCAGGGGGATTAGACATGGTGTCACAAATATGTTTATTTATTACAACGGCAGTCTTGACACTCTACCATTTGATAGAACACAATGTGTTCTGTCTGATGTTAGATAATTATGAGCCTTTATTCAAGCAAAATCTTACCGGGTTTCAAATTCTTGTTTAATTGGGGCCAATAGCATTGACCATGACATTGTAACTCCCTCATCCTTTACCTAATACAACGATCACAAAACACACTGAATCTGTGTTGCCAGTGGAATCTTCCACACTTCCCATATAATGAAGTAAAATTAAAAAGAGATTTTTATTAATAAAGAAAATCAGTAATTATTTTAAACAGTTCACTTATCCATTTAGATCCTTTTAAAGTTTTTTTTTTTTAACTTTGGCAAGCATAAAGTACCATAATCTTGACAATAATTGAGAGTAGAAAAGCTTGCATGTAATTCAATGGCTTGCTGAATAACAGAAAAACACAATAAATAACCATTCCTTGTCATTAAAGATGATAATAATCTTTAAAAAAAGAAGCTTAGACATACCTGAATGTAAGTACATTTCATAGGAAATCTAGTTGAATCTTCAGGCTTTAAAATGATCATACATCAAATAGAGATGCTTCATTTAAAGTAAGCAAGGAGTTGTGGGATTCCTGCCATTATTTTGTATATTGAACTCAACTGTTTCTTACAGCAATGATCACAGTTCTTTTCTCCTCAACCTGTAAAAGAAAGCCTGCAACCAAAAATCTAAAATCAAATCTACCACAATTAAGGCATTTCTCTTAAATTTCATTGAACAAAGTAAAAAGAAAATTTAAAACAAACAAAAATCCAAATCTACATCTAAAGGTAACACAAACATTTCTATCCATACAGATAGAGTAGCATTTGCCCAGATTCATTTGCATTTAGATAGAATTGTGCAGTTTGCAATGCAATTTTAAATAAATTGTTTCATTTTGCTTTTACGGAAAACTGGGCCTGGAGTGGATAAACGTTATATTCTCATTTTTACAGAGAAGACTTATAGAGGTGAAGTGACACAACAAATGTAACATAAGGAGATGACAAGCCTAAAACCATAATGAGGTCTCTTTATCCCTAGTCCTTTTTATATTTTGGATTATCACCTGCCTGAGACTAATGTCTTCAATTTTTTCTTTTTTTTTTTGTACCAGGGTTCAAACTCATGACCTTGCACTTCCCAGGTAGGCTTTTATGCCTCTAGGCTAAATCCCTGGCCTCTTGGCTTTCATTTTTATACAAGTTTTAGTATTACTAAAGTGCTTCATCATATACTAAGTAGAACTACAAGAAGTTGTTTTCAACTATATTTGATCTACTAAAATATCTGTAATACGATACAAACATTGATTTTATCATTTTCATACTCCTGTTTTCTATATCTTTACTCTCCTGTAGTTACCACCTCTCATATAATGCTCATCCCAAATATATTCACTAACATAATTTGGAACTGATGTTGCTAGCTTTTCATAACTTAGAAACAAATGGCATTAGGTTTTAGGTACTTCCCACTATTCTTTCACTTTTATTTCCTTCCATCGAGATCTTCTGGGTGATTGATTTTTTATGCAGAATTTTGATACTGAAGTGAGCAAAGTATTACTTTTCCAGAAGGTAAGTCCTTGCAGAGTAATAATTCAAAGACATAAAATTTTAATCAATCTTTACGTTTCCTCTTGGGTATAATGATGGTACTTGTTATAGGGGAATTACATATGTGTTAACAGGTAATCTAAGATTTATTCTGCCAGTGTGGAGGATTTCCATAAAGATAACTCTCCTGTCTTTATCTCTTTCACCATTTTCTTTTCCTGTCTCTATATTTCCTTTCCTGTTTTTATGTTTTCCATTTTCGTAGCTAAAGTTTCTACTGCCCTGCTTTTCTCTTCCTCTTCCAGAATCTCTCTTTCCTCTTATAAGTCTTCTTTTTCATAGAATAGACAAATTTTTGTCTAGAAATATACATGAAATCCCTAAATATCTCTGGTTCCCCTCATTCTAAAAAACGACTGACTTTGACTTGTAAACTATTCAAGCACCTTCTCTGTGCAGTACATATGAAATATTTTCTATTTACAAGTACTGTAATGATGAATTACTCAAACTCTTCATTTAAAACTAAATGTTTATTATGCCTTTTCAATGATTATTCTAGATACATTAATATTCTTGAATTACATTTTACTTAGAGAGACCCTGGATTCACATGAATTTAAGAAACAATTCAAAGTGATCTTATATGTATTTTACACAATTTCCATAATGGTAACAATGAGCAAAACTAAAGTATATTATACCTAAGGTTTTAGATGTTAATATTGCAAAATGGAAAATATTTCCATCACCACAGAAACCCTTAGGTTTCTTTTTAATAGCTACATTTATCTTCATTTTCAATATCAACTTTTGTCTTTGATCTTTGGTAACTACTAATCAGTGCTTTATTTCAGCAATTTTTAATTTCAAAAAGTTGTATAGATAGAATCACATAATATGTGATGTTTTGTTATATTTCAACAAACAATTCTCTGGATATTCATTAAGATTGTCATGTGTATCGATATTGCACTCCTTTTATTGCTAAGTAGTATTCCATAGTATGAAACACTGAATATTTTTTAGTCATTCATTTATCAAAAGGCATTTGAAATATTTCTCATTTTTAACAGTGATGTGCAAATTTATTGGAAAATGGCTTATTTCTTACAGATACATGTCAGTGAGTAAAACTATTGAGTTACTTTGTAATTGTGTGTTGATTTTTAAAAGAAAACTACAAAATGTTTTCTAGAGTGTCTGTATTATTTTGCATTTCATGGTAAATGTATGAGCAATCCAGTTTTTCAGTATTAGTGCCAGCACTTGATGGTATCATGATTTTTAAATTTAACTGTTTTAATAGATGTTTGATAATATCTCATTCTATATTTGTATAATGAATAATGATGCTGAAATTTTGTATGAATGTTAGCTGTGTGTCCTGTTTCACAAATTGTTTCTTTATATTATTTACCTACTTTTTCATGAATTAGTGAATTTTGAGTTTATGTATATATTAGATAATAGACTTTTTGGAGGTATGTGGTTTGAAATAATTTCATTCACTCTATAATTTGTGATTTTATTTTTAAATATCTTTCATTGTGTTAAATTTTGAAATCTGCTATTTCAGTTTATCAAATTTTTCTTTAATTAAAATTTCCTGAGTAAATGATTCCAATTTCTATAAAAATAAATGTTCCTAGACATCATACATCTATGACAAACATAAAAAAATTCATAAGTTTATCAATCATTGCATTCTTGGATAAATCTCAGCCATTTTGTGAAACACCATGGTGATTTTACTATAGTGCTGCATAAAGTTTTCTAATAGTTTAAGGAATTTTTATTTATATTTTAAGAAATAATGTTCTATGTATTCTATATTATTTTTGCCTACTTTTACTATCAAGGCAATTGTAAGTGCCATAAAATGAATTGAAAAGTGTGCTTTTGCATACTTTGAAATCTATTACATGGAATTTGTATTAATTCTTCTTTAGCCATATGGTAAAATCTTCCAGGAAAAACATAGGAACTTGAAGACTCATTTTATTTCAAATGTTCAATTTATAAATCCTATTTAGTTAGTAGATATGATGCTATCTCAATTATATATTTTATTGACCAAATTTTGGTACTTAGCATTTTTCAAAGAATTGGAGAAATTTGGATAAGTGGTCAAATTTTTGTTTGATGAATTGTTCACATTATTTCATTATTATGATTTTGATATTTGTAGTGCCTTTAGTAATACTGGTTGATTCTTAATATTGGTAACTTCTGTCATTTATCTGTTTCTATTAGTTTTCCTAGATTTATGAATTTTATTGCTCTTTTTAACAAGGCACCTATCTTTGCATTGATTCTTTTGTTTTCTACTTCTGAAATTGTATTCATTTGAGCACTTATCTATACTATTTTCTTGCTACCTATATCTTTGAATTTATTTTACTCTTACCTGTTTCCTAGACATTTTTTTTTTTGTACTATGGATCGAACTACGACTTCACACTTGTGGGGCAGGCACTGTGCTGCTGACCTAAATCCCTGACCCTCTAGATTCTTAAGGTAAGACATTTGCTTATTGATTTGAAATTTTCTTTCTTTCTAACATATACTTCAAAGCTATAAATTTAACTCATAGTAGTGATTTATCAGTGTCTTACACATTTGAATGCATTGGATTTGTGTTTTAATTCATTTCAATAGTTTTTATTTCCTTTAAAACTCTCTATGTCAGTCATGGATTATTTAGATGTGTGTTAGGCATGTTCCAAGTGGGTTTTTTTCTGTTATCTAACAGGTTTGTTGACTTCTAGTTTGATTCCATTGTGGTCATAATCATATCCTATATGATCTAGTTATTTTAATTATTTTGAAAAAAAGTTTATGTCCCAAGTTATGGTCCATTTTGGTGTATCTTCCATGGGAACTGGATAAATTTTTCTCTGAGTTTGGGTATGCAAAATGTTTGAAGAGAGATTAGACTTGTTTCCTTTATATTTTTATTTAATTCTATATTATTATAGACTTTTTTCAGCCTGCTTGTTTTCTCAATTGTTGATAGTGTTGAAATCTCCAACTATACTCATTAGTTTGTCTCCACCTTTCAATTATTTTTGTTTTGCATGTATGGATGCTCATTTTTATTAGTGTATGATTACATTCATTTTAGGAGGTTTGTCTACAGATATAACATGCTTTGATCGTTTTCAATCCCTTCATCAGTGTGCCTATGCTCCATCTGGCTCCTGTCCTCTTTCTCATACTCTACTTTTTTGCCTTTGCTTCAAACTTTTCCACACAATTGAAATGGAAGAAATGTTTCCATATTCATTCCATGAAGGTAGTATTACCCTAATTCTAAAACTGGATAAATATGTAACAAAAAAGAAAACTATAAGGACAACTTTCTCCATAAATACAGATGCAAAAATCCTCAACAAGATGTTTGTTAATAGAATTTAATAAATCGTTGAAAAGATCATAAGAGTTTAACAAACTCAGCTTCTTCCGAGGAATTCAAGAACAGTACAATACAAGTAAATCAATAGATTTAATATACCAAATAATAAGAATTAAAGATTAAAAAATCACATAATCATCCAAATATGTACAGAGAAAGCCTTTTCAAAAGACAAGAATTATGATAATGCTGTGATAAGGTTGTAGCAGTGAAAGTTGGGACTGAGTATTGGAATTGCCAATGTGATGGGGAATGGGGTGTGTGTGTCCTAGTCGACAGCAATCATTTCTATTATATGCCATAATTGAAAGGTCATCACGGTCATGAAAGGGAAGAACTGTGTGGCCATGGCTTCAGACAAGTGCTTTGGGATCCAGGTTTAGATTGTGACTATGAACTTCCACAAGATCTTACCCATAGGGAACTAGCTATACATCCATCCTCTTGGCCAGGCTAGCCACCAACATCCAGACAGTTTTGTAGCTCCTCAAGTTCTGGCTTAATGTATTTAATCTGGAGGAGGGTTGGCAGATCAAGCCTTTATCCTCATGTCAGCCAACCTGAAGTATGAAAGGTGATTTAGACCCTACTACAGACAGCCAGTCATTGCTAGTTGGGCCCCAAGACCTTCAAGAAATTCATTTGCTTACCAGATATCACTGGCTGACCTGTGATGGCTGACGATTTTGCAGTCAGTGGTGCCCCCACAGAGTCAAGTCCCTCTTGGACTCCACAGATGTGCGAGTTCTTCTGGGAGCCCAACATGGAGCATCCATTTAAGACCATCTCCCAAGTCATGTCGAATGCGGTGGACTGGGTCACGCTGTCAGGCAGGTATATAATCATAGAAGACCACAAAAGGACCCCAAAGGCCCAGATGGACTATCCCCATTCTGAAACATTTTTTAATAGCCTTTTATTTCAGAAAAAAAGAAAAAAACTGACAAAAGATAAAAATACATATAAGACTGACCTCTCTTCATAATGATAAAGGCCATATAAGACAAAGCCACAACCCAAATTAGACTAAATGAGAAAAATGGAAAACATTTTTTCTAAAATCAAAAACAAGACAAGGCTATCTACTTTCATCACTCCTGTTCAATATAGAGCTTAAATTTTAACCAGAGAGAAAGTTTAAACTGATACAAATAAGAAAGAAATAAATCAATCTATTTGCAGAAGATATCATGCTATATAGAGAAACCTAAAACTCCACTAGACAACTCTTACAGAAGATCAACTGATTCAGCACAGTGACCAAGACACAAAACAAATAAACAAAAATCAGTAGTGTTCCTGTACACCAGTATCTATAAACCCACAAAGAAAGAAATCTGGGAAATAAATCTATCCATGAAAGATTGAAAACATTAAGTATTTAGGATGTTCTATTTTATTTTATGTTTATAGATCCAGGACTGCTATTATTTATTTGAGTGTATAATTTTATCATTATATAATGTCTTCCTTTGCCTCTCATAATTATATTTGGTTTAAATTGCTAAAGTTTCTCAAAGTTTGCTTTGTATAATATTGGCATACCTATTGTTATTTTATTTTGATTAATATGTTATATGTAACCTTTCAATCCTCTCATTTGGGATCTGCCCATAATTGTATATGAACTGTGAATCTTATAAACAGAATACAAGATACCATTTGTTTCTTAATATTCTATGCTATCCCTTTTCTTTAGTGTTTTTATACCATTTATCTTTAATGCAATACTTGACATAACCAAACTTAAATTTCTATTCTATAAAAATTTTGTTTTGTTTTTCTTTTTCTTGTCTTTAACTTAAAATTACATTTTCATTTATCAGTTTTGTTTTTGAGTTTATATTTTCCTATGACATTTTAGTGATTGCATTATATGTTACATTAAATGCATAATTTACCCACATCACTGCATAGTAGTGTAGATGTTGCATTTGATGTGTTTCTAGTGATACCTCACTGGCTTGGAGGGTTTCAAGTATCTCATTACTGCTTCATATATGGACCTCATAAGTACTCATGTAATGTAGCCCCACTACTATGACAAACTGATGAAAATTTTAACTCCAGTTAACTTTATCAACCAACTTGAAAAGGTGAAATTTGGTGTTGTAGACATAGAAATACAGTCTTCCTATGAGGTTTGGCTGTGGAATTTGGCTAGCATAGAATTACTATTTTTGTTACTGTTATGTTGCCCTTTTACTAGTCTTTTGGTTAGGAAGAGCATGTTTTTTGTAGTCAATGAGTTATAACATTTCTGGCTTGTTTGTTTCTCCAGGATCCAGTCTAAATATGAAGGAAAAATAAAGTCAGAGATCTAGGTATGGTAATGCATGCATATGATCCCAGAATTCTGGGAGACCAAGGCAGGGACATCACAGATTCATGCCCAGCCTGAGTAAATTAATGACTTATTCATAGTCTTATACTAGAAATGAACAAGAACTGGGGATATAGGTCTGAGTAGAGGCCCTGAATTAAATTCCCTGTACCAAAATAGTAACAATAAAAACTGTTATAATAGTAATAAAGCCATGAGAACTCACTGCTGTCCAATTTCTTGAGCAATACTCTAGTTGATACTATATTATCCATGTTCCATATTCTTTTATGTTGATATATATCCATATATGTGTCCATTAATAATATATGGATATATATTAACATATATATATATATATACATAATTTCCAGAGATTTAAATTGTGTTCAGTTAAAAATAGGGAGAAGTATGTGTACTCCATTATTCCAATAAATGAAGATTTCAACAGTATTACTTTAACTTCACAACAATCCCAGTGGGTGACATTATCATTTTCATTTCATAATTAAGAAAATTAAGGTTTAAAGTTTAAATAAATTAAGTGCTTAAGGCCACCATCCAACATTTAGTGAAATCATAATTGAAGTACAGCAATGTATATTTTCAAATTTTAAATGCATAATCAGTATGAAACATTAAGTTATATGAAAACAGTTTTTTTTTCCAAACCAACAGTTGATGGTTTACTATACTATGGATAATGTGATCATTTGTTATTGGTGGTTAATTACATTTATTTTAACTAAAATTTTAAAAATGTGTATTGGAGTCCCTAAGTCATGCCATATGTATTTCAAATATTCAGTAACTAATACAATGTAGGTCAACAGTCACTAATTATAGTAGCCACAACAAACTAATATATTGGGAAGTGCAAAAATAGATTATTTCTATCATCACATAAAGTGATATTGTCATAATTAGTCTAGGATATTTTTGCTTTATTACATATAAACTATGGCAGGTACTATAATGTATGAGCAAGCTGAAATGAAGAAGATTGACAATGTGATTGTTTCTATAAGTGTCCTAAGAAATTTGCATGGAAGATTTTTATGTTAATACACATATTTAAGGCAATTGTGCAATAGGAAATTTGTTTTTCCCTGATATATTCCCAGCATCTGGAATAGAATTTGGTACATTATAGATATTCAACAAATATGTCTAATGCATGCTTTAATTTATTAAGAAAAAACACATTTAGTAAACAAGGGATAGGGAATAGCAGGATTTCTCTTTAGAGATTAATGATTATAGCCAGTATAGAAGTTAATGAAGATGTAGTGGGATATCAGACTGGAGAATGAGAACCAGATCATGCAGGGATTTATAATCAGTAAATTACTATCTTCACTGTCTGCTTTCTGGCAGCGAGGTTTGGTATGTTTCCTTTGGATGCACTTCTTTCATGCTGCTTCTGCCTTGGAGCCAGCTAACCATGGACTGACCCCACAGAAAAACTTGAGCCAAATAATCCTCACATCCTTTAAATTATGGTTGTTAGATATCTTGTTACAGTGGTGGGAAAGTCTAATAAAATTTGCAAATCAGTATCCCCCAAACACACATCTCATGTATATACTCACATAAACATTAAGTTAATAGAGTCCACCAAGAAGATAAACTGTTTCTCAAAGGAGGTATCAACCACCAGCATTTGTGACACTTTTTCCTCTTGTACAGTCATAACTACAGTGCTCTGGTTAGGAAAAGTGTTGGAATTACAAAAAATTGATTAAATCAACATGAGCTACTATGATTAGAAATGTCTGTTTATGTACCGGGAATTTAGTATAGTGCTATAAGTGCCTGCCTGGCAAGTGCAATGCTGTGCGTTTGTTTTCCTTTACCAAAAAAAATGTGTGTTCTGCATTAATGATCAGACTTGGAAGAGGAAGAGAAAAAGAAGAGGTTTAATTTTTGCTTTTTATCCTGTTATTTTTTCTTCTTTGTGAATCAGAAGTTTTCACTGAATCTCAAAGTAATTCAGACTGAAAAGTGAGGTTCTAAAGAAATATTAGAAAATGTCTTTTTATATTTAGTTAAGCCACACTAAACTCATGTTTAAGTACAATTTTAGTTTTAATTAAATTTATTTTAACTGCTATATAAAATCATAAAAATTATTCACATTAGCAGGGTGACGTTTTGCTGCATGTTTCACTGTGTAATATTTAAATTAGATTAAATATTTACTTCCTCAATCATTTATCACTTTTTGATAAATAATGAAAATATTTTTCGTTCATTTTTGAAATATATAGTACATTATTTTTACCTTTAATCACTATACTGTGCACAGCAAAGCTTGTTGCCCAATCTCACTGTAACTTTAATATTGCTTGATTACTCTCGCCTCAGTCTTCCCTCCTCTATACTTGCTCCAGCCTCCAATGACCACCATTGTACTATCAAATTTTCAAATCTTATTTCTTTCATCTATTATCTGGAACTATATACCCAGGCTCAAATGCCATTTTAGTTCTTATACTCTAAGGTTGATATTTTTCAAATGAGACAGAAAAATGAGATGTCAAAAAGGGGTTGTTCTCTGTTTAACTTTCACTTATACTGTCTGTTTTGTACTGGTCCATCCATAAAAAAATGTTTGCACGGACTTAACTGGAACAATGTAAACATTTAGTCATCAGCTAGTAACTGTGCTTAAATCTTTGCTTTAAATGTATAATTTAATTTGAGATTTGTGAAGTGTTGGTGCATAACTTGATCACACTTTATACCTTTATACCTTTTTGACACATAGATTAACATATAGATTGACTATTTGAATGTTATTTGAGGGCAAATTTTATTTGAGGGCAAAAGCTGGGCCAATGTGTCCAGGGTAAAATTCTACTTCTGATTATTTAGTTTTCTTAGCTGAAAAATTAGGATTCATACTTAATCCTTGATGCTGCAAAAGTTTTGGCATAATATTTAAGTTAAATTTTAAAAATAAATATCTTCATTTGTACCTATACATTTCTATGTAACACAATAATAGTTATTAGTGTAATAGTCCTAGTACATGATGGAGAAACTTTTGAATAGCTTTAGTAATTTTGAAGTTAAAAACAGAATATACTCAACTCCAAGAAACTAGTTGAGTTCCTGAGCCTGATACATCACAAATGTGTACATATTGCACAGTACTTTATTTTGAACCATACTGTAATTCCTTTTTTCCAAAGATGTTGCCAACTATACAATTTTCCTACTTTTTTCCCCCAGAGATGGGGTATAATGGAGTTTGGTGCCCTATGGATAGATATCTGGATACCAGAGAGTGAGAAATGCATTTAATGGACTTCAAATAACCAAGTACTGATAAAAAACATAGATTGTATTAAAACTGAGTTTTATCATAAAGAAAAATACTTATTAAGTCTTTATTAATTAGAAAGAAAAAAATTTCTCAGAATGGAAAGCTAAATCAAAGAACATCTTTGCTGAGGGAAATCATTACTCTATTTTTTATATGATACTTATCTCAAGTTTTTTCAGAAGGATTAGAATACCTTAGAATCTCAAAATTGATAGTGACTTAAATGAGAGTATCATGAAACACTCATAGTGTTTCATAGTAAAGTAGTCCATAATAAAACATGAAATATTTTAATCCATCTATTAAGAAGCAATGCTTGGGCTGGTGATTTAGCTTAGCAGCATAAGTGCCTGACTTGCAAGCATGCAGTCATGAGTTCAATCCCTGGTACCAAAAAAAAAAAAAGCAATGCTGTATTGCTTATTATTATAATATATGCAAATATATGTTTATAAATAATACGTAAATGTGATGATAAATATTCCTTTTTATAAGTTATTTAAATTGAAATAATGTTAAATATCATAAGTATTTCTTTTCCTTTATCTTTTTTTTTCTTTTGTACCAGGGATCAAACTCACAAACTTGTACTTACCTGGCAAGTGCCTGAGCCTCTGAGCTAAATCCCTGGCCCCCATTTCACAAATATTTTTTCTTGTGTTTTATTCATAATACAATAATTTCCATGGCAGTATATTTAAAAGGTTAAACTTTACAAAAAATTTTATGGCATATATATCCATGAAATTGAATATATGTAGATGTATAGTAACAATAACATATATAAAGATATATGCTAATTAATTTTTCTTAATATCACTGACTAAATATAGTTTAGCATTGTGAAAGCCATTGAATTGAATGGTTCTGATTTTTTAAATTTTGAAGAGTGCTGTTCAAAATTGTGATGTACATTCAATTTTCATTAAAATTTCTATGCAGATTGCCTTCTTCCTCTCAACTTTGCTTTCCTTAATAATCTTATTTCAAACTCAATCATTTTATACCTCAACTATTAATTTTTTCAAAACCTATATCAGTATGTTTGAAATTAATACAGTATTACAATCAATTGGAATAACAATGTGATCAGAAAAGTATTTGTTGCATAAATATTCTAAGATGTAGAGGAGTAAAGTAGCACTTAATTTCATAAACTGTAATGCAAATTAGATGTACAACCAGTGAAAGACATACAGAATATTTGGAAATCTCCAGATGTTCTAAACAAAATGAGGTATGTGGACAGGCAGAATATTCAGGAAAGAGATAATGGAGGAAGTCAAATCTGTAAAAAAATAAGTTAGAATTAGGTCAGTAAAGAGATACATAGAGAGGAGTGGGAGGGCAAACTAGACAAGAACAAAATAAGCAAAATCACAGAAATGAGAAATTGAACAAGTGGGAAGAAAATCTATGGTGAATGTGTAAATCTTAAAAATGTATTATAGTAAATGAAACATTGTCAGAATCTACTTTCAAAATACTCCTTGCTTCAAATACATTTATCCCACTTTATCCCATTTTCCTTTCAACTCTCTGAAATTGTTTTAGGAGCTCTTTTTATGTATGAATCTTTAGTTGTGTTTTCTTTAGTTGTGTATGACAGATAGTTAGGCCTCAATGTCCTAAATCAGTCTAAATACTTGCCTTTCATGGTCATTTTCACTTTGGAGAAGAGACAGGAATCATGTTTTGCCAAATATGGTTAAGAAGGTGTCTTACTTTCTTGCTGAAACAAACCACCAGACACCCACAATGCTAAGGAGAAATTTTTATTTAGTCTCACAGTATGTAGAGGCCCATAGTCAGCTCCAAGACAGGGCTGTGTGGAGAGTGGCATGGCAAAGGAGAAACTACACATAGCTTGGCAGGAAGGAAGTAGAGAAATTAAGGTGGGATGGTGGTGGAAGGAAGACAGACACTTGCAGGTCCCTCCCCCAGTGACTCACTTTCTGCCACCAGCCTTCATCTCCTGTGAATATATTTAACTAAAAACTCCTCAGTGAATTAATACACTGCTAAGTATCACATCCCCATGATCCAGTCACCTCCCAAAAGCTCCACCTATGACAGCATGTGACTTTGAGATGCCATCCAGATGTAAACTATAATAGATGCCAAATATGAATATGCCATAAAGTTTTTATGGGTCTGCCTTTCTGTTGAGTAAAATTCATTAGTAGCATTCACATTTTCAATCACACTTCAGAAAAACACTCATGAAAGAGAACTTCCAGAACTGCTTCTGAAAGTGGCAAGAATGATGAGATAGGTGTGAGTGACTTGAGGGGTTGTATTTTGAGGCGTATTAATGGCAATGTCTATTGATTATTATGTATTTTGATAATTTTTGTATACTAATGACTATAAATAGTTTGGTTTTGCTGAAGTAAAAGATCTAAAGCAAGGAGTGGAAGTCAATGGTGCTGAAAATTTAAACAGAGCCTAAATGATGACAGATAGATTAATATCACTATTTCTGTTTGTGGGCTTTAAAAAGGCTAGGCAAAAGAGTTAAGGCAAAAATTTTATATTCATCTCAGTTGGTAAATAATAAATATGTACTTTATGAACAAAATTAACTTTGATAGAGGTGTAGGTAATTTAATGTTTAAAAGACTGGAAACAGGAAATTTCATTAAGAAGCTAATGCAGTCATTTACAAAAGATATTAAGAAATGTGAAATTATAATATTGTCATGGATAAAAGAGAGAAAATGTCTTCAGAAAATATTGAAAAAATCATCAAACAGGAATAACCGAACTTGTAAATGGAATTATGTTTCTGGCAATAAAATAACTTAAAAAATTGTGAAAAACCTAGTATTATAAATAACAAAAAATCTTGAGTAAAAAACACTACTCTAAGAGAAGTATTTCCTCAACAATCATGAGTTCTTATTTAGGAAAAACTCTTGTAACAAAAAAAAAGATTAGTAAGAAAAAAATGTTAATTATTAATATGTGCAGTCTACATTACCCAGGGGAAATGTCAGGGAAAAGTTATCCAAACAGTGGTTTAGCACTTTAGCTTATATAGCATCTTCAACAAAGAAAAATAAATGTGTGGATAAATGACAGGACAAAGGAAAATATTTTAGGCTTCAGCGAGTGAGAGATTGTGAGAAGGTAAATACTAAGGAAGAAACAAATAGAGTATGGTTTGTGTACCGATTTCTCTGCTGCTGTCTCTGGGCTGACAAGAGTCTGGAGTTGTCACCAGTAAAGCAGAATTTACACCCTGACTTTTAGCAGAAGTGTTTGAGCACATAGTGCTTTTTCTGCCTTTGCAGCTTCCTAAATGTACACATTTTGAAAAAAAGTTTTATGTTAAAGAGTAATATTTGAAGTGACATAGTCTGATTTCCTTAACTATATAATAGAAAATTAGAATACATTATTGAAGAATGTTACAAATGATTGTGTACCAACAAATTTTAAAACTAATCTTTCTTAAAAGAAGTTTTCATAACTGACAATGTAAAATGGAAAAGATAATAGAATTATCACTAACAAAGAACCAGTATTAATGTTTAACAGTCTAATGCACGCAAACACAAATGAACAATGTACTTGCAAACACAAGAACCATACGGTTTTACAGTAAAGATCTATGAAATCCATACTTCACATTTTTTCCTTTTTTATTATATAATTCACATACCATTAAATTGTTACAGTTAATGTATGAAACAGTATTTGTGTGTATAACCACTGCATATTGCAAGTATAACCTTCATTTAATTTCATATTTTCATCACTCTAATAGAAACTACATATTTGCAGGAAGTTAATTAAGTCCAGGACCTCATACATGTTAGGCATGTGCTCTACCAATGAGCTACATGCTTAGTCACAGAAATTCCATATTTATTGGAAATCTTTCTCAATTCTCTCCTATCTATATTACCAGTCAGTGGTTAATCTGTTTCTTAACTGTAGGTTTGTCTATCTTGGACAAATGATATATGCCCTAGGCATTTTAAATCCAAAAATCTGAACTTCAGCAATTCACTTGCTTTCCTGGCACCACATTTTCTACCAGTTTGTGCCAACCTTTTGTTACTGCTGGCTTAAACCTACATGCCCTGGTCACACATTCTCTGATAACTTTTCTGTTGTTGTCTTTTTTGAAACAGGGTCTCACAATGCAGTTCAGGCTGGCCATGAGCTCACTTTGTAGCCCAGGCTGGCCTTGAACTCGCAACGATCCTCTTGCCTCAGCCTCCTGAATGCTGTGATTACAGACGTGAGCCACCACTCCCTGCTTTCCCTGATAACTTTAATAAACATATCTGCTTTTTTCTTTTACCATTAGGAGTTTATTTGCAATTCTTTTCTTGGCACACACAAGAATCTGGAATCCATCATTTGGACTCATCATGCACTATATTATCCTGGAGTATACTGGTCATTAATTTTGATAATTTCAGGTATACGTGAATTCTATTTTTTCTCTTTTTACCTGCTAATTCACTGTCATATCAAAAGAATTATTGCATTATCATGATGATTTCTCCTTATCTCCATTTGAGTTTTACAGCATTACTCTTATATTTATGCCTTGATCCATTTTGAGTTAATTGTTACATGTGTTATGAATGATGATCAAAATTGTTTTGCATTGCTCTATTAGCATTTTTTAAAGAGATTATTGTTACCAAGAGTCTTGGTACTCTAGTGAAAATCAGTTGAATAGAGATTTATGAGATTATTTCTGAAATCTCAATTCTGTTAAAGTGCTATATTGGTTGATATTTACTCCAGTACATTTATGTATTCATTGCAGTAATATTGAACTAAATACTAAAATCAAAAATTGTAAATAATCTGATTTTGCTATTCTATTTTCAAGATTGCTTTGAATATTCTGATTTTCTTGCATTTGCATGAAAATTATAGGATGAGTTTTTCTCTTTCTGTAAATAGCTGGTTAGAATTTGTCAGATAGTAGGCTGAATTTATTAATCAATATGGTGAACTGCCATCTTAATAAATCTTCCAATACAGAACTATGATGACATTCCATTTATTTACATAATCTATGTTTATTTTAGTGATACTTTGTAAATTTCATTGTAGAGTTTGGCACTTCTACTGTCAAATTTCCACCTAATTACTAATAAAAGAAATCATATTTTAAACTTTATTTTCAGGTAGATTTTTGGTCATATATAGAAACACTACTGATTTTGTATGTTGATCTTTATCCTGTAGCATTGATAAATTCATTTATAGGTTCTAGTAACTTTTTTTCTTGCTTCTATAGATTTCGCTAAATAAAAGATTATGACATTCACGAGTAGATATAATGCTTCTTTTTTGGCTTGCAATGTGGATAGATTTCATTTCTTTTTCCTGCCCCAAATTATCCTGTATAAAAGTGCCAGTACAGTGTTGAATGAATGTAGTAAGAATGAACATTCTTACTTTATTCCTTATCTTAAGGTGAAAGCTCAAATTTTTAATATTAAATATGATATTTGTTGTGGTTTTTTATAAATACATGCTCTTCATTTGGGACAATAAAGTTTTATTCCCATCCTACACTGCTAAGTTTACTTTGTGATAAATGACAGGTAACCTTTATAAAGTGCTGTTTCTGCACAAATTGAGACAGTTATATGGATTTTTTCCTTTGTTTTATTAGTATAGCGGATTACATTAATTGTTTTTAATTTTTAAATTGATGTATAGTGCACTACATTAATTGATTGCATCTCAATTCCTTGAATAAAACTCTATTGGCTACAGTGTTAATGTTCTCCTCTTAGTGTTTCTGGATTTCACATGTGAATAACAATCTCAGACAGAACATGCCATCACAAAATATCCTACTTTGGATTGTTGACAATGTTGAACTGAAGCCACTTAAGAAACAACAGTTATAGAATAGGTTCTTTCTGTCTGTTGTAATGGTTGTCCTGAAAGCAGACCATAAAATTTCTCAACGAAGCAGTGTTCTCCCTCTACATAAAAAAGAACACTCTTATCCCCAAGACTAAGAGTCAAAATCATCATTGATCTGTACAGACTTAGTGAAATCACTCTTGTTTTCCATTAGTTTCCCTCATACTTTTCTTGGTCACTGTGTCACAACTTACTGCCCTTAAGTCTCCTCTTTCTCTTATCATACAAAGATACCTTTCTTCTGTTGAAAGAACAACTAACACTTTTTGGTATTCATTTATATTCTAAAAATTCCTGTGTATATATAAAATATCAAATAAATCATGTACCTTTTGCCTATTAATTTGTCACATATTAGTTAATTTTTAGGCTAGCCATGGAGCATAAGAAGGCAGAAGAAAGAATGTTTTCTGCTTTACTGTAGAGCTATGTCAATAATTTTCCTGTTCATATTTATGGGAGATATCAATCTGAAGTTGTTATATTTTATGATATCTTTTATTTGGGTATCAGGCAATAACAGCCTCAGAATTATTGGGAAAATCCTCTTTCTTTTATTTTTTGGCAGAGTCTCAGTTTTTTTGAAAGATTTTAAAATGAGGTAATAATTTATCATCAACATGAGGCACAATGCCTGCAATCCACTTAACATTCAGTAAAATTTTACTTCATGAATCACCTTGCCACAAATATAATATTTCTCCCAATATAATTCATTGAGATTCTGCAATAATAATATTTTATATTCTTTAGAAAATAAAATTACACCAAGTGCAATGTGGTAGTTTCTTGCTTTTGAGATTAAAGTTTTCTGTTATCAATTGCTCATAGTATATCACTTTTATCTTCAGAAGTCCTTTCTAGGAGAAGTAGAGTATTTCCCCATTTTGTTGTAATTGTTTGGACTATGATCTTTCTAGAGATGTCTTACCCTATATTCCAGATCAATCATTTGATATTATCTTTCTTTCTTTTGTTCCAAGTAATGTTGAAATCTGAAAAGAAATGTAAACTCAGACTATTTGGAAATCAGACAACCGGAATTTATTTACTAATAAATTAGGAGACTTTGATGTATTAGTGACTAAAAAGCAAGAAAATAACAACTTTTTAATGTATGATATTATTGTTATATCATTGTCACATTAAAGAGGAAAAATGTGAAATGATGGGCTAATTTTTTTCTGATACAAATATTTTTAAATCCTTACTAAATGTATTGAACAATGAAAACATATGGCCAGGCTGGATTTATCTGACACTTAATTGATCTTTTCACATTGCCCAGCATATATCATTCACCACGCTGAATGAAACAAATTGACAAAAAATTCAAATTGCATCCATAATTTTAAAAAAGAGAGTTACAATAAATTCTTTTAAGGAACTTCCTAAAACTGGTATTTGTATATTTTCTAGGGAACATTGGTTAAATTCCCATTAATGTTCTGAAAAACTAAGTATTTAAGTTTCCTATTCAACACTGAACTATATATTCCAAGTTGTGAAGAATATTTTTTAAATGACAATAAGGATAGAGTTAAGGATCTTAAAATGTCAGTTTTGTAAAGAAAGCGTTAATATCACACTGATCGCTATCCTCTGGTACACAAAATAAAGATACATAGAGACCTAATATAGAGAAGAAATGCTGAAAATAAATATAAAGCACTATGAGCGTTTCAATAAATCATGTAAGGAAAATAATAAGCAATATTTAAAAAACTGTATACTCCATGTTTTATTGCATAGACACAAATCTCAGACTGAAGTATGATTTATGTGTGAAAATCTAAATCTAAAGTTTTTAGTAGGAAAGATGTATCTTACTTCTTGACACAAATGTTTTATGTATAAAATATACAATTTCTTTAAAATATTAATCCATTTTGCTGTATTAAAATTTTGCCTATTATACAAAAAATCTATTAAAATTAGGAAAACATTTCAGAACGAGGAAGTCATTTGCAGAACATCTAACTGACAGAGTGTGTAAATATACATCTTGGCTACTTTTCTCATGACTGAGACAAAATACCTGACATCCAAAGTTAAAGGAAAAAAGATTTATTTAGCTCACACTTTGTAGAGGTTTCAGCTCATAATCGGCTGGTTCCAAGTCAGGGTGGCACACGACAGACAGAGAGTCTACCGTTCACAGCAAGGGACAACAATAAAAGTAAAAAGAGCATCTTCTTCTTTCTTTTATACTTTACCTAGGCTACTGGGATTAGGAGGATACCAAACCAATCAGTGAACCAATTTAATAATCACACACCCTTAATCCCAGCATTGCATCATCAATCAGTAATACACTCTACATGTCGTAACCTCTGAAAAATTCCTCCTATGTTCACATGATGCTTTGGGAGGACATTTAAACAAATGATATAGATGATATAGACATAGATAAATAAATTAGAAATAAAAAAGCAGTTAGAAATGAATAATCAAGTGATTTGTAAAGGTGATTTACAAAGGTAGAAATCTGGATAGCTGATATAGATATGAGTATTTACTCCAGTGGAGTAAAAATTAAGAAAATACACATAAAAACAATTGACACGGAAGAGTTTGTACTGTCTATATTTGAGTGTCTAGCTACTTTTTATGCTTTGACTTTGTAACTTTAACAACTACTGTTAACAATATGTAATGTATCAACTAGCGATTTTATCATGTTAATTTTTTGAACTCTGTATTCTACACTTTCTTCTTATTTTTTCTATTTTGTCTTTTTAATTTTTCTTTTCTTTCTCTCTTAAAAAACAACTGATACAGACAGTATACCATGCACATCACACAAGAAAAATATATATCTAGGAATATCAGGTATTTTTAATGTTGTGAAGACAATAATATTTCTGATTGCAGTTATATAATCAGGTTCATTTTGGACAGTAAAATACTAATTACTAGTGATGGGAAAGATAAATATATCTAGCAGCTCCAAGTTACTTCTTAATTGAGGTTGAATATGGGTGCACAGAAAGACATCTTCAGACCAAAATTTGCTGCACTTTAATTAAAAATGTAAGAAAAAAGGAAATAAAATTTCCAATCATGACAGAAAATAGAGTACACCATATTTTTCTTCTTACTCTTTTTATTTTTAGTAAAATATAGTACTATAAAGAAAAAAGAACCAAAGAATATAAATATCATGATTATAAGGCTAAACAAAAATATAAAGTTGTAGAACTGTATTTACTGAATTTTTCTAAATTTGAATAATATATATTCATGATATTTGTGCTTACAGATATCTTGTATTATGAACCAAAAAAAGAATGCCTAGAAATAATGAATACCTAATGCAAATAGTGATCATAACTAGAAGGGAATTATAGCAATCACGTTCACATGTGATTTCTATGCTTTGTAAAATTGGCACCAGATTTGAAGACTTAATATAAAATGAAGACATAAATGTTTTGTTGCTAATATTTCATGTTAGCTATGTGATAAATTGATAATACTTTGTGGTCTTAATTTAGTGCATTTAATTTTACCTATTTCCTTTTGCCCCTTTAGTGTGAATATTAGAAGATATTACATCTTCTAAATTCTTTACATTACAGAACAGAACCCTTACATATTTCCTGAAATGTGATTTTAATTCCATTGTATTTTACTCATAAGCAAAAAATAATTGGAAAGTGTTTAATATGGAGACAGATTATTTAACTTCCATATGTAAAAGTTTATCTAGTCTGCTTTGCTGAAAACACAATGTGAAGGCAATGATGAAAGCAGGAATAGCAGCCATGAGACTATTAAGGTAATACTTGGGAGAAGTTTTCATGACTTCAGTTGATGTGATGGTAATTGGAATGATGGAAAGTGATCTGAGTGTGGATATATTTTGAAAATAAAACCAATGTGATGCCATGAAAAATCAGATGATGTAAAAAATGAATAAAATAAACAAAGAATGACTCAAAAGTTTTTAGCATGAGAAACTAAGAGGACTGAGTTACCACTGATGGACCCAAAAAGCTGTAAGTGGAATACATTTGTAGAAGACAATTTAGAGTTTGGATATAGATATTATAATTTTGATATAATTAGCAAATTGAAGTACACATATGCAGTTGTCAGTTGGATATATAAATTTGTTTTTTGAGTTAATAGACCTCAGTAGGCCAAGGGACCAACCATATTCACTGGAAGAAAGATAGTTTCTTTATTTAATGATGCTGAAAACCTGGGTTCCAATATTGCAAAGATCAAAACTAGACCCATTATTTCTAGTGAGGAAATAAATTAAAATTGAAATAAATCAAAGCTCTAAATATTAAAGGAGAAACACTAAATTGGCTGGAAGAGAGAAACAGGTAGAACTCTTGAAAACATAGGTTTAGGCAAAGACTTTATGACAAAAAACCACAGTCGCACAATAAATATCACAAAAAATCAACAACTATGAACTTACTAAACATATTTTTCAGAGTGAAAGAAACCACCACCACAGTGAAGAGACCATCTATATAGTGGGAAAAAACTCATGACTACTGTGCGTCAGACATAAGACTAATATCTAGAATATATAAATAACTCAAAAGTCCAGATCACACAAATTTAGAGACCCAATCTAAAAAAGGCCACCTGAAATGAATAGATGATTCTCAGATGAAGAAGTACAAACAAAAAGCAAATATTAGAAAAAATGTTCAACATCTCTGTTCATTCGACAGATACAGCATAAAACAACACTGAGATTCCATCTCACTCTAGAAAGAATGGTTATGATCAAGAAATCAACCAATAACAAATGGTGGTAGAGCAGTGAGGAAAAAGGACCCTTCTCCATTGTTGCTGGGAGGGTAGACTGATATAACCACTGTGGAAATTAGTGTGGAAATTCCTCAAGAAACTAGAATTAGAAGTGCTATTTGACCCTGCTCTTACCCTACTTGTTGTCTTACTGAAAGAAATAAAAGCATCCTACCACAGTGAAACGTACACACCTGTGTTATAAAAGCATAGTTTGTAATATCTAGCTAAATCTTGGAAACAGCCCAAATACCTAACAAGTGATGAATGGATAAAGAAGATGTGCTTTTTTAAAAAAAATGCACTAAAGTACTACTCTGCCAGAAAGAAAGAGAAATTTGAGATATTTCTTGGTAAATGGAATCTCCTTTAGATATATAAACTTTAGGGAAATAAATCGGACACACATATTCAAATATCTCATGGTTTCAGTGGTGTGAAAAACTGAAAAGGTAAATAAAGACCAACATATATAATAGATATTTTAAAATAAGAAGAAAATGTTTAAATGTGAAGGGGGAGGAGGCACAGAATGGAAGGCGAAAGGGGGGAAGAAAAAAGAAGAAAAAATGGAAACAAGACATTTGTAAATAATCAAGGGAAGAGGGATTAAAGGAAGGGTAGGAGAATTAGAAAAAAAGAATAAAAATATCTCACATACAGTTACACATTCCCTATGGTGAAACATATATATATATATATATATATATATATATATATATAATGTAAAATGTTCCAGTAAAATTAATTTAAAAAGACCTAGGCTGGGGAAATATATGAGAGTTATCAACGTATAGAAGTTATCTAAAGTCTTTGAAATAGATGTGACCACCAAAAGGGTTAATATAGATGACTCATGGAGCCTTCCAACAGTACAAGCTTAGGAAAATCTTCAAAAAAACTGTTTGTTAAATTTATTTTGCTGTTAAAAGAATGTTTTTGTTAGTGAACGTCGTTATATTAATCTATAAATATTTTCACAGTTATTAAACTATGAGTGCTTTTTTTCCTTACTCTGTTTCCAAAGATACCAGATATTCATTATATACTTACATGCTCACAATAACTAGCAATTAATCTGAAAATCTGACAAATTAATTTTAAACAGGTGACGATGATTTATTCACTATCACATCCATACAGCACAGTGACCTTTTAAATAAGGCCATGAAGTGGTCTTTAACAATTTGGCTATGTAAGACTATAATAATTCTGTAAATCTGATCATTTAGTACTGTGGGTCAACATCAGAAAAGAGATGACTAACGGCGGTGTGTTTTAGAGAAAACAGCACTGCACCTAGGAAGTCAGGAGTCCTGAGTTTCAGTCTAAGCCCCAACATTCACCAGTTATGTCTACAAGATCCTGAAGTTGGCCTGCACAGAGCTCTAAAACCTATTAAACATTTTACTCATTACAATTACGGACAAAATATAAGACTATTCAAATGAGTATTTTATAATTGTTGTATTAAAATGTCTGGTACTGGATAACAATAAATGTAGTAGCTATGATGTTAAAGGTTATTTAATATTTTTTTGTCATAGGTGCATATACATATTGATAGGTTTATTTATTTATTTACAAATAGTCTTCCTCCATTAAGTCAAAGAACAGAGAATGACTATCATTAGGAAAGTCATTTCAGCTGGGTATTTAGCTAAGTGACATAAGTGCCTGCCTGGCAAGCACGAAGTCATGAGTTCAATCCCTGGTACAAAAAAAAAAAATAGGAAAGTCATTTAACCATTTAACTTCCCTATTTCTGTATACATAAATACATTATAAGAATATAGATAAATGCGGGCTTGGAATGCAGATAGATTTCAGTGGTAGAGCCCTTGCCTAGCGTAAATGAGGCCTTGGGTTCCATCTCCAGCATGGCAAAGAAAAAAAGCCAGAATATAGATAAATTCAAGGAAACAAAACACTCTCAAGACAAGGAAATGTCTAGAATGTAAAAAGGGAAAATAAATTCATGGGCTTTGGGAAAAAAGAAAAAGTTATGAAGTAAATAAAGTTGTATAGTAAACGCATATATGTATGCAGATGTTACTGTCTCATATTTTTAATAATATCATAGTGAGAATTAACAACAGACATTAATAATTTTAACATATAGAATGTTCTTACGAGCCATGTTTAGGAGTCACAACTACTGGATATTAAAATCTTGCCTATTTACAGAGCTGCATTTTCCTTAGAAAGTCAATATTTGAATTTATCTGATTCTTAGTTAACTTTCAGAGTTACTAGTCTCTACCATGCAGAGTTGTAATGAATCAGATTCTTGAATGCAACAACTCTTTCAACTAGAACTGGCTCTGTATGTGTTTGTGTGTAGGGATCTTGAGCAGATCAGTAGGACTACCCATATAATAAAATATTCTTGGACTTAGACCATTTACAAAGAATTACAAGACTTTCACCTAATTACTCAGTTAATTTTTTCCTAAGCAAGAAACTTTTAATCCATTATAAATGTTGTCTAGTTCTATTCTCCCCATTTTTACCACTCTTATCATTATCATTTGATTCCCTAATCTCTCATCCTTTCTTTACATATACAGCCTCTGACACATTGCTTGCATAAATTTGTAACTTTAGGATAATTTTCCTTTGGCATCTATCACCAAAGATTAAACTCTCTTCTTATGCCATAATGAAACCGATTTTACTAATCTCCATGCTACTGGGAAAGAAGTCTCCATTAAGAAAAAATGATCTCTCTTCACCAACTAAAGAGTTTCCGCCTCAGTGAAGATGCTCTACAAATGGATTTTGCTCACGAAAGGAGGTCAAATGATAAAGTACATGCCTACCCTATCTATGAAATATGAATGTTTGTATAAAATAAGTACAAAGTCTGTTCCTATGTGGTCCACTTAGGACATGTATATAAAGGGCTAACACAGTGTCTAGTTCCAATACACAAAAGAGATTCCTTATTCAAACCTACAGACCTTGAATTCTAGCTAAGAGACCATAGTGGCTAAACAGACAATTAAAGAGTTGTTAGATCAGCTAGGGAATATGGCAATGAGGAGAGAAACTTAATGCACTTAAGGCCAAGGGGGAAAATATGTAAATATACTAAAGTCATAAAGCATGGGAAACATGTAGTACTATATGTTCATGGAGTATAGAATTTGGGGTGTGATTTCAAAGTACTGTGAAATTTGATAAAATGAAAAGCTTCAAAAATATCAACAAATTATTGGTATTCAGAGTCATAAAACTTGAATTTTTTATAAATCAACAATCTCCTCTGCTGAAGTCTTACTTAATATGCTTAAGTATGAAATATGGTAACAGCAGGAAAATGACTACTTACATATGAAGTAAATGTTGGCTATGTTGTAGCAGTTGGAAGATCTATCTGAATAGCTGAAATTATTAATGAATGGATATTTTAAGAAGAATACTTTCTGCCAATTATTACTATGTGTTTACAATGCATAATAATTACACTCACTATAGAGAATTGGCACATGTACAAAACACAGTCCATTTCTTTTTTCCCCTTACCTCCACTCCTCTTTTAATTTTCCAGCATCAGACTCATTTTTTTATCCTCTAAAACCTTATAAAGTTAGTTAACATATATACAGATCAAACATCAGACTAATAGGCTAAACATCCTGTGAGAAATATAAGGGAATTGAAGTCATGCTGTATCTTTAAATACATTGTCCACACTGGATTATAATATCTTTTTCTCTCTCTTTTTTCCTAGCACATAGATATGTATCTAGCTATAGATATAGATGTAGATGTACATATAGGTATAAATGTAGATGTGTATATTTACATATATTGAATTTATCACTTCAAAAAGCAAGAAATATATAAGTTTCTGTGTCTGAGTTACTTCCCTTAATATTATGGTCATAAAATCCATCCATTTTCCTACAAAGATTCCTTTATCTTGTTTTAGGGCAGAGCAGTAATGCCACAGTTTCTTTACTCATTCATCTGTTGATGTACATATAGACTATTTCCAAGATTTAACTATGCTGCTATAAACATAGTTATGCATACATCACTATGGTATGTCTTTAAATCTTTTGGAAATTTTCTGCAAAGAGAATAGCTGAATCAAATAGTAGTTTTTATTTAAAGAAAAAAAAAGCAAATCAGAAAAAATGTCGAAATAATACAGATTTTCAAAAAAATTAACACTAAGAAATTACCAGTTGATAAATTACATATTGTCATCTTAGAAATAGTTGTTCAAGTTACAAAATTAAAGCATAAAAGTGGACAATCAAACAATAAGAGTGCAAACCGTTCTGTTCAGTGATCCAAAATAACCCTATTACTAAGTTTTTGTTGGATCAAATAAGATTTTTAGTTTTAGTTTTTGGAGGAATCTCATTGTGATTTCTATGGTGCTTTTATCAGATTACAGTCCAAACAAAGAATGGAAAAGGATTTTTTTTTGCCCCATGGCCTCACCAGCATTTGTTATTGGTTGGTTTCTTGATGATAACCACTCTTTCTGGAATCATCTCTGATCTCAGTTTTGTTTTATTTTGTATTTCTCCAATGGCTGGAAAGGTTGAACATTTTTCATGTATTTAATTGTCCAGTTGCATTTCTTCAGCAGAAAAGTGTCTATTCATTTCAGATGTCCATTTTTATATTGGATTTTTAAATTTTGGAGTCTAATTTTTTAGTTCTTTTGTATTCTAGATATTAGCCCTTTGAGGAATAGCTGGAAAATATTTTTCTTATTTTGTAGGTTGTCCTTTCACTGTGTTGGTGGTATCCTTTGCTGCGGAGAAGCTTTTTTACTTCAAAGTAATGCAATTTCTTCATTACCCGTATTATTTATTCTCAACTGTGGTTCTGTGCATAAAGTTTGCATAAACCTATGCCTTCATGAATATTGCCTATTCTTTCTTCGAGAAGATTAAGTGTTTCTGTTCTGATCTTTAAATCTTTGATCCATTTTTATTTGAGTTAGAGCATGGTGAGCGATGTGGGTTTAGGCTCAATCTTTGGCATATGGATAGCCACTTTTTCTAGTACTGTTCTTAAAAGAGGCTGTCTTTCCACTAGTGAAGTGATTTTAAACCTTTGTCAATGGTAATATAGTTGAATATACATAAAATTGTTTATGTATCTTAGATTCTTTTTCATTGATTCATAAGTCTGCTTTTTTTATTTTTACCAATATTGTGCTGTTGCTATTGCTGTAGCATTGTAGTATAACTTGAAGTCCAGGGTTGTGATGCTCCCTGCCTTGCCTATGTTGCCCAGAATTGCTTTTGCTATTTAGGTGTCTTCTGGTTCCATTGAAATTGTAGAATTTCTTTCTCCAGGTCAGTAAGGAACATTATTGATATTTTGAATGGGATGATATTAAATCTATACAATACTTCTCAAATTATGACCATTTTGAATGTGTTGGGTTTGCCTATGTAGGAACAGGGAATATCTCTTCATATTCTAATACACTATTTAATCTCCTTTCTCAGGGCAATGTAGTTTTCATCATAGAAATCTTTAACTTCCCTGGTTAGGTTAATTCCTAAGTACTCCATTATTTGTGATAACTATTGTGAAGAGTACTGATGCTATAATTTTTTCTCAGTGAGTTTATTATTTTTTGCAAGCACTGTATTGATTTATGAGCATAGACTTTGTGTCCTACCAAGACACTAAATTTAGATATTAGTTCTAAGACTCTTTTGATGAAATTTTGGGGATCTTCTGCATAGCCGATCATGTCATCAGCAAATAATAATCATTTAACTTCTTGCTTTCCTATCCATATCAATTTCATTTCTTTCCTTTCTCTTATTGCACTAGCCAATGTTTTGAGAACTATATTGAACAAATGTTGTGATAGAGGACATCTTTGTCTTGTTCCTAATTTTGGAGGGAAAGCCTTCACATTCTCTTCATTGAGTATGATATTGATTTTTGATAGATTGATTTTATTAGATTGAGATCAGGACCTTCTATTTCTATTTTTTTAGGGTTTTATCATGAAAGTATGTTGAATTTTGTCAAGTTTACTTTTCTGCATCTATGGACATTTTATTTTTAATTCTGTTTATGTGGTGTGTTACATTTACTGATTCATATATGTTGAACGATCCTAACATCCCTAGGATGATCCTATTTGGTCATAATGAATGACTCTTTTGTTGATTTGCTGCAATTTTTTTTACCAGTGTCTTATTGAGGAATTTTGCATCTATATTAATAAAAGAGTGTCCTATAGTTCTGGTGTTTTGTTTTGTTCACTGATACCTTTTCTATCTTTGGAATCAGCCTAATTCTGGCTTCCAGCAGTGACTTTGGGAGTACTGCTCATTTAAATTTTATTCAGTGTTTTATTTAAACACTTTGAAGAGTACTGAGGTTAAATATTCTCTGAATTTCTTATATGATTCAGCAATGAAGCCTGCCAGACCTGGGCTTTGCTTTTTAGTTTTTTTCCACTTTGGTTCTTCAATTTCAGTAATTCAGATTCATTTATTCAAAATTTTTGCATCTTATTGGTTCAGCTTTTGTATTTCATATGTCTCTAGGAATTTTAACCATTTTCTCTGAGTACAAGTTTGCAATATAGTTACTTATAATCTGGATTTCAGCAGAATCCAATGAGATTTCATCATTTTCATTTCTAATTGCATGAATTTGGGATTTTTCTTTCCTTATTTTGGTAAGATTAGTTAAGGGTTTGTCTATTTTTTTTCAAAGATCAATCTGTTCAATTCATTCATTATTTGTACTGTTTTCTGAGTCTCAATTTCATTTATTTCTGCCCTGAACTTCACAATTTTATTCCTCATACTAGACTTTGGTTTGAATTGTTCTTATTTTTTTTTCTAGGGATTTTAGGTACATTGGTAGGTTATATATTTGAGCTCTTTCTGTTTATCTGATGTGTGAATTCACTGCTATGCACTTCCATCTTGGGACAGTTTTCATTGCATCCAGGGGGTTCCCTGTATTTTGCATTGGCATTATAACTTGACTGTACAAACTGTTTTTTTCTTTAATTTCATCTGTGATCATTTGATTATTCAAGAATATACTATTTAATTTCTATATGTTTGCATAATTTCTGTGATATCTTTAGCCATTGATTTCTAGTTTCAGTATGCTATAATCTAATAAAATGCATGGAAAAATTTTGGTTCCTTTGGATTTGCTCATGTATACTTTATTGGCTACAAATTTTTGGAGAAAGTACCATGAGCTACTGAGAGGGATCTATATTCTGATGTTGTTGAATGGATCAATATTTAGATATTCATAAAGTCCTTGTGTTCAATACTGGTTTAACTCTGATATTTTTTATAGATATTTGTATAATTAATTGTTCATTTATGACAGTGGAAAATTATAATCATATTGTTGTTTATCTCATTTATTGTCCATTAGTGTTTGCTTTATGAAGCTTAATGCATCAGTATTTAACAAATATATGTTTATAAATGTTAACACTTTTTGCAGAATCGTTCCCTTACCCATTATGTAGTGACCTTCTTTATCTCTTCAGATAACTCTTTGAAATCAACCTTGTATGAAATTAAGACAGCAACTCTTGCTTTTTTTCTGAATTTCCACTTCACAGATATTGTTTTCCATCCTTTGATTTTTATTTGTATCTTCTTGAATTACATGTGTTTCTTTGATTTTTCATTGTGTTGTCTTTCTTGATACATTCTGCCAACCTGCATATTTTGATTGGAGAGTTGAGACCATTCACATTGAGAGATATTGCTGAGAGTTACTGACTTATTCCTATCATTGAATTATTTTTCTGTCGCTGATTTTCTCACTTACTTCCTTTTGTTAAGTTGCTCATTCTGTCAAGTGCAGTCATTCTTTTCATCATAATAACCTTGTTGGCTTTATTTCCTCTTTCTAGAATATTCTTGAGAATTTTTGAAATGCTGGTTTGGTTGTCATGAATTTCTTGAGGTGGTCTCCGTCATAAAAATACTTGTTTGCAAGATACATAATTTGAGTTTGGAAGTTGTTCTCTTTCAACACCTAAAACAGTTCATTCCGATCCCATCCAATCTTTAAAGTTTTTGTAGAGAAGTCTGATGTTATTTTAATGGGTTTACCCTTTATATGATTTGTTGTCTTTGTCTAACAGCCTTTAATGATTTTTGTTCCTGTGTTAGACTTTTGGAATTTTGAGTACAATGCGGCTTGCGGAAGTTCTTCCTTAGTCATGCTGCATTTTGTTCTACATTTGTCACATATCTGTATGTTTGCTACTTTCTTAATATTTGGGAAGTTTTCTACGCCTGTATCTGTGAACAGTTTTTTAACATCATTTTTGTTATCTTCTGATTTTGCATTTATTTCAAATAATCTTTGATTAGTGTTTATATCATCTAGCAGTTGTTGAAACAATTTTTCTTTTTATCTTGTTTCTAAGGTGTTTCTTTGTAGTTGTTCTTTGAAGGCCTTACTGACTTTTAGTTCTCACATTTTGTGTTCACATTTGTCTCTCATCCTGCCCATCAATAATATTTTTAATCTTTTGGATGTCTGATTGAAATCTTTTTATGGACTCTATTTCTTAGGTAAACTGGTCATGCTTTGCATCATTTTGTTTAGGTCATCTATCTTTTTATTAGTGTCTTCTGAGAGTTTTTACATCAGTTTGCTTACTACTTTTATTATTTGTTTACTTATTTCTTCTAATTCCACTGAATATTACTTTGAGTTGTTTTCTACCCTCAGCTCTATGTTCTTGAGTAACTCAGGTGTTTGGCTTATACTATTCAGTCTCTTGGTGTCTTTTGGCTTGCCCTTGGGGGAGTTGGGGGTTTGAGGAGGCATTATGTTACCTTTTCTTCACACATTTCTATTGTTTTTATTTCATGTGTGTTCCAATATTTGTAAATGCCTATAGTATAAAAATGCTTTTGCTCATATCAGTTTGGTTGCTTTTCAGTGGTCTACTTTGGAGGTAGCTAACTGTAATCCTTAGCCACAGGTTCAGGATTCAGTCACCTTATTTATTAAGGGAGACAAAGATGAAGTGTAGTTTTTCCAGCAAATCAACTGGCTAAGATTCTACTCTACTATTTTTGATGTTAAAGGGCAATCTGAGCATTGGCTTACAGAGATTTAGTTACTATGTGAACCTGTTAATATTAAGCAAGATAGCTAAAGAAGTATCACCTAAGATAAATTAGACATTAAATTAGAACCAAGCATCTGCCACCCTTAATATTAGAGAGAAACTGGTAATTATGATGTAAACACTGAGCCAACCTAGGACTGACTTACAGCTAATATGTACTAAATGCAACAGCTGTTTCTTTTCTAATGATAGTAATTATTGCAGAGTTAACTATGAAAATATTAACAAAGTTTTATGGTTATACTGTTAAAGATTTAGGGTTTTGAAATGGGGTCACAAAATGAAAATTTGTGACCTATGAAATGAAAATGAGGAGAGAGAATTGAACATAGTATCTTCTTGTTGAGTAAAAGGATGTCTGTAGAAGTAGGCAAAGTTAGGATGGAAAACTGTCAAGAAATAGAAGATAGAAGAAAAAAGGAAGCAAAGGAAAGTAATTACATAAAGAGTACAAATAAGAAAGTAGTAATTGAGCAGAAAAAAGTTAAAAGTGAGACAGAAAAAATAGAGAAATAGAAAAAGATATTAAAAGCAAGGCTGAAGGACAAAAGAATCTTAGAAAAGCTCTGGAAAACTGTTGAAGAAGACAGGAGGAAAGGAAAGAAGAAGAAGAAAAGAAGAATAAGAAGGAGGAGGATGGGGAGGGGGAGGGGAAATAGGAGAAGGAGGAGGAGAAGGAGAAGGAGGAGAAGGGAAGGGGAAGGAGAAGGAGAAGGAGGAGGAGAAGGAGGAGGAGAAAGAGGAGGAGAAGGAGAAGGAGGAGAAAACTAAACTAAGAGCTAAAAAACATTGTTCATAGTCACAAAAAGAAAAACAAAGAAAAAAATCAAATGAACAAAAACAAAGGAAGACAAGAGTAAAAACAGGGCTGGGGCTTTAACTCAGTGGCACAAGCACCTGCCTCGCAAGTGCAAGGTCATGAATTCATTCATTGATACAAAATAAAAAAGTAAAAACAAACAAAAACAAAATAAACAAGAAAATACTCTATGATTTTGAGCATGAGGTTATTTTCCAAAGCGTAAATTTCATGGGGGTGACCATTTCAAGACACTTGTAGGCAAAGGAGACAGGAAAAGTCCAGATCCATGCTAGGTAATTACCAGGAAACTGGCAATAGTATTGGGTCTGGGTGTTTGTTCTGGGGCTTTCAAATTCATGGAAATTCAGACTGTACTTCTGGTCATGGAGGTGAGTCCCAAGTCATGTAGCTTACAACACTCTGGAAGTCTGAGGTCCTCCTGGCCACAGTTCCCTAACCATAAATATCTTTCATGACCTCTCACTCAGTCACTATGCAAGTCTAAAACTGGGAGCTCTGAGATAAAGCCAACCTGTGGCTTCTTCGAGGCCCAAGTTCAGTTATCCTCTCCCTAGAATGGCATTCAACCTAGCACTCTCACCTGGGGATGTGGCAGATACTTGATCTGTAGTCACTCATTAGCTCTTATAGCACACAACCACCACTGGTCAGTTCCACCTGTGCATTTTTCCCTGCAGACTCTGGAGTTGGCTGCTCTCACTGTCAATGTAGATTCACTCTTTTTTCTTTCTCATTAGCCACAATGCAAGAGCCAGAGAAAAAGTGCAGATTGCCTCTTCGTTTTTCTGCATAATGTTCAATCTCTTCAACCTTTTGGTGCCTCTAATTTTCCTGTAAGATCATTTCTGATTTCCAGTGATATTCTGTCCTTTCTTTCCTTCCCCAAATTGTTATTTCCCAGTCTCTGGGTTCCAAATAATGGAGAAGCTGAATTATGGCTGTTTACTACCTAAAAAGAATCATTTTAAACTTTCATATAGCAGAACGTGGTGGTTCACCCCTGTAATTCCAGGACTCAAGTGACTGAAGCAGGAGGATTATTGCAAGTTTGAGAACAGCCTGGGCTATAAAGTGAGCTCAAGTCCAGTGTGAACTGCACAGCACGATCCTGTCTCAAATATACCAAAAGAAAAAAAAAACCTTTCATTTAGAGTTTCATTTTAAGTTTTCCTTTTAGAAATGGAATCTTATTTAAACTATCATTTTATATTAAAAAGAAAGCATTTTAAAACTTTTAATATGTAAGACAATCATATATACTAAATAGTAGCTATATTTTAAATACTTCATGCAAATATGATTATTTAAATTTTCCTACAGTCCTATGAGTTTGATGATGTAATGTGTTTCTTTATCTTTTTCAGCAAATTTTGTAAGTCTCAGGAATCCAATGACTTCCTAGAGATCTCAAAGCAAAATTATTTAAGAGTCTCTTCTGGAGTCATTTGCCTTACTCTGTGTGCCTTGTTCTCATCATTGCATTAACAATCTGAAAACAATATCTTCATGTTCTTTGGCAGTAGTACATCTAAAGTGTTAACTGTTTATGAGACATCTGTTGTAAAGTAATGAGGATGAATAAACACACAAAACAACCATATCCTGTTGTGCTATTTGTACAATTCACAAACACAAGTTATACAAAGAATACTGTTGATAATTTGCTCCCCACTCTGAGCTGTGCAGTGCAGGTGGAGATCAGTAAAGATTTCTGAAATCAATAGCTCACATTTTCATGGCTACTAAAATCATAATAGAGTTCTACAGTCTGATTATATTCCTTAAAATGTATTGTATGGAAAACTTAACCCCAAATGCATCAGTATGGACGCATGGGGCCTTTTGGGTGATATTGAGATCAGGAGGTTTCTGCTTTCATGAATCAAGTGATGCCATTATAATAATAAGGAGTTTGGTGAATGGAGTTTATCATCTTTTTCCCTTTTCCCTTTTGCTATGTGAAGACCCTCTATTCCCCCTCTACATGGAATGAAGAATCAAGACTCCATCTTGCAAGTAGAGAGAAAATTTATAAGTTTGAATTCGCCATCACCTTATCCTTTTCCTTCTCAGAATTTCTGTAAATAACTTCCTGGATTTTATACATTAGCTAGATCAGTATTCTGTTTTAAGAGCAAGCAATATAAGAAGGAACTGTGCTCAGAATGAATTGGGAGACTATCTAGTCCCACTTTGAAAGGTACAAAGAAATCTGGTCCTTATACATTAGTTCATAATTTTGAAATTAGAAATCAATCTTTCTTCCATATATATCAATGTTAATATGATACAGATTTTAAGGTCCAGTTTTCGACAGGAGGAAGAACTAATATGCCAAGGAATAAAATATTTAACTAGTATACTCTTAAATTGGGTATTAGCTAAATATTTAAATGTAGCAATTATACATATAAACATTTATGTGCCATTATTCAACATAACTACAAATCTTTATGTTAATGTTACTCAAAATTTAGTATATGTTCAGATCAACTGAAGGGCTTTTTATCATCAAATTTCTGGGTCTCATATACAGTTTCTGTTCAACACATGTTGAGTGAGGCATGAACTTTATTGTGAATACCAAAGTACAAAAAGTACTGGTACAGCTAAGTGGCAAATGATACCTTACATAAAGTTGCTATATTTGTAAAATCTTTGATACTTTGTTTTTATCTTTGTAAATAATAGCACATAGTTTCTTTGGATTTAGGATAACAATGAAGAAATATATGAAGAGTTATTTTTAGGTTGTCTAAGGAAGGTGATGCATATTTACCATCAACATTAATCATTATGATGATTATTTTGATTTTCTAAGTATTCTGATTCATGAGACACAGATACCTATTAAACACTTATCTTGGTAGGGATTCTTTCAAACTTTATTAATAAAATGAAAGAATCAGTATTTTATGGTTTCTGGGGTTTATTATTTTCGTTTTTTGTTACATACATACATAATGTTTACAATCCTTGCAAGAAACTGTTACAAAGAACAGATTTTTATTTCTTTTTTCATCCAGTTTGCTTCTTTCTCTATCCCTACTTTTTTTTCCATACAGAAACTTGGAATGCAGTTCCACTGGAAGATGTTGAGGTGGTTTCCTAAGTAAAGCAGAAAGTTTACCTACTTCTCTTTCTTTCATTGTGCTTAATAAACTTTCAGTTGGTTTCACAAAACTCTTCATGTTCAGATAAAAGTAATTTCAATTGTCATCAATTTTAGTTATTGGAGTCTGCATTCATGATGTTACTGTATGTAATGTATTTAAAAGCATGTGGTTTTGTTTAGGAAGTAGAGTTTTTATGGAAGTCTGATGCTTTCATTGATTATTTTTTGACAAAAATATTTTCAAATGTAAATGCTTTCTGTCTGGAGGTAAATAACTCCATGGCATTTGAATACCACATAAAAAGAAAGCCAACTCTCTGAAACCTCAAATACAAGCCAAGCAGTAAAAGAATTCCATTGAATGTAGTCAGAGAGGAAAGTGATATTGTCTTTGCTTTCCTTGATACCATGCCACTCTATATTCTGGGGCTTGCCTCTTGACAGACTGTTTCATTATCTAGCTAAAACATTAATCTTTTTTACTAGCACTTTAAAGAATAAACAAACAATGATTTTGTTGTTTGACACAAGTAGTGCATTTTAATTTTGTAGGATTATATTACTGACTTTGAAAATCTGCAAAAATTAAGATTGCAGTACCACATTCAGTTCATAACTATATGAAAGCACCATCAACATGGGTAGAAATATAATGGTATCTGTTATGCATATTAAATTAAGCAAGCTATATTTGCCTCTTGCACTTGGAATAATGGATTATCTAGAAAAGTTGATATTCATTACCTCTGAAAAATTAAAACTTGTCATTCAATGTTGTGCTCTCTAAGAAAACACTCTGTGAAATTTAGTCACCACTTCAGGAAACATCCTCAGAGTCATTTGATAAAGAACATACAGAAAAAATTAATATGGTTTAGTTAAATGATAAGATGTAAAGTTAGTAAATAACAATATATCTTCTACTAACAACACATATTTTACATAAGTAAATTCATTAACTATCAGCACAACATGGAAGTAAACATAGCAAAAGTTAATGCTATTCACATAGTGGCATTTGTATTTGCTCAAAAAACTCAGATATCTAATCTTACAGATTTATACATTGCAGATTTGATTGGCATGATCTAGAGTTGCTGAAGCTGTGACTATATAATGATCCTCTTGAAGTTTTTAATGAGTTATTTGTAAGACATATCCATTATCTAACAAATAAGTTTTTATAAATGAGAACCAAAATTCTATGTAATTTTCTTTCCATATTGATATGTCTATTGCAATTAAATGTTAACCATGCATTTGCAAAAGTGGTGTTTCTTTTTATTCTAAATGACTAAAATATGAATTTCAACATCTTTAAAAAACAGAAGGTAATAAATTCCCCAAATCTTACCTTATTGTTTCACAAAATTCTCTAAAACAACAAAAATTCAGCATCAAGACCAAAAGTCAAAAGCCAAAATTATGCATATTATACATTCTTATACAAGTATCTTTTGTAGTCCACCATTATCTCAGTTATTATCAAAACTTGTTTCCAAAAAATTCTCATTTAGCTACCAAATTTCTGGAATCAAAGTAGAAATATGCATTCTTCTACACTTTACATCATTGCCCCAAGCCATGGCTTAATAAAAACACAACACATAAGCCATCACTGAATAAGAAAATAGTCATGAAATAGCTATTCTATGATATTTCATTGACTACAAAAATATATTCTTCAGCTATTAGGCCCCTTGAAAAATATAAGTGAGATGCTTTAAAATGTTGACAGTAATTTAGGGTTCCAATGAGAAACTGGAGGGAAAACCATCTACTTTGATTCTTGCTCTCTTAGGATAGGAAATCAATTACAAGTAAGCAGGAAAAAGTGACTAAAATTAAAATAAATTTTAAAAAATTGAAAAAGAAAAAAACTGAATGAAATTAAAATGTGGAAAAAAATTAAAGCTTTGAAAAATGCATTTGGGGCTGGGGACTTAGCCCGGGGCATAAGCACCTGTCTTGCAAGTGAGTGGTCATGAGTTCAATCCCCACTACCAATTAAAAAATGCATTTGGTGGGATACTAAAAATTTGTTGCAAACATTATTTTACAAATATTTTGAAACCTACGTTTCTAAATGGAGAGGAGAACGTACAAAAATGTAAGACCTAGTTGTAAAATGTAAAGGTATAAAATAAAAGATAAAAATGAGGATGAATACTTTGTCATACCAAGATATGGAAACATCTTTGAAATAATGACTAAACAAAATAAAAATAGATATATTTATTATACAAAAGTACCATTAAATTTATTCACAGACTCCAGCTTACTTTTAGCTAATATGTCAGTTGCATTCTTAGAGTTAGATTAAGAGAAGTTAGTTTAACTTTCTGTAGAAAAATGGGCTTTGAATTCTAAATTCAGTGATGAAAGTGCTATTTATTAGGTGAAAGCAACAGGTGTTAAAAGACAAAGACAGTGAGAGAATTTTAAGAACAGAAATAAAGAACATTCACTTTCAGCTTTCTATCTGCTTGTTGCCTATGTACACAGTCGCCTTCGCAATGCTTCCTTTAAGTCTTCTGTAGTACTGCCTCTAAGTACGACGGCTATAGGTGTGCAGGCAGAAAGCTAACAAAATTGATTTTTTATGCTTGGGTTTATGAAAGATGGAGAAAAAGGAAACAATTACAAGAGACAAATTAAGGAGAACTTTAACATTAAACAACACAGAAAAAATGGAGATAAGCATGGCCAAAATTAGGTTAGCACACTATGGCAAGGGTATTTAGAACGACATAACAGTACTCTTCCTCATGTCCTAGATGGAGTTTCAAGCCAATATGAAAGCACATTAAGTAGAGAGCGTCATTACTCTCTTTTAAACTCATTGGCGACACAAATTTCGATTATTTTATTGTATTTTATTTTTATTAGTGCATATTAGTTATGTAGATTAGTGGATTTCATTTTGTAGTAAAAAGAGCTTGATTGTTTTTAACTGTTTAATACCTGCCTTGTCCTCCCTCCTGTCCCCTCATTGCATTCTTATTTGTTAGTACTGTAGCCCCCCTTCATATCCAGAACTATATAATTTTAATTACTAATATTTATTCCAGCATCCAACTTCTCAGTTTTTAGGTTATACCTCTATTCTGACATCTGTGATATCTAGTGCTCTCTTTTACTCTAAACTTCTTGGCATAATCTAATATAATATTTATTGAAGGTATCAGTTATAACAGTTTTCCTCTTCACTCTCTGCTAAGAAGTCTTAAGCTTTCCTGCTATGAATTCTAATGTTTTCTACATTACTAGTTAAAATAATTCATTTTAATGGACTAAAATCTTGTATGTATTCTTGTTACATTGTAAGGCTTTGATTCATATTTCACTGGCATATTCCTCACCTTAAACTTTTAAAATTTCTTCATGGTGTGTAGAGATTCCTTTATTCCATATATATATATATATATATATATATATATATATATATATATAGAGAGAGAGAGAGAGAGAGAGAGAGAGAGAGCATATTATTCTAAATTATATATATACTCTGCTGTGCCATTGGTCACCAGAACTTACTTTTATTATACAATAACAATATTGTACCTACAGATAAACTTTTCTCCATTCTATTTAAACTTTAATCTCTTCAGTATTTGGTAACTACTATTTGACTGTCATTTTCTATGTTGTTTCTTTTACTTTCCCCTGATTATGAAGTCCTTGTCACTTTATGTTGACTTATTTTATGTAAAATGACATCCTTTAAGTTTACCCTTGCTCTTGTAAACAATGGAATGTGTTGCTTTTATATGGCTGAATCATATTTATCTACCTACCTGTCTGTCTGTCTATCTATCTATCTATCTATCTATTTATCTATCTATCTTTCAATAGAGAATGAGCAATTTCTATGTCAATTCATCCATTGCTCGGATTATATGCTCATTCCAAATCCACCTAAAATTAATAATGCTCCAACAAACATGGCTATGTATGTATCTGTTTGATGAGCTAGTAGATTTTCCATTAGAAATTTACCCAGAAGTGGGGTAGTTGGATCAAACCACAATCCTAGGGTTTTAAGGAATTTTCTTACTGTTTTCCATAATGGTTATATTAACCTACATTCTCACCAGAATACACAATCTTTTCTGCATATTCTCTATATCCTCATCAGCATTTGTTATTTCCTATATTTTTGAAAAGAGCCATTTGCACTGGGCTGAGATGTTATCTTACTGTGATTTAGATTTGCATTTATGCAATAACTAATGATGTCAAACATTTTTCATATGAACCCTTAACATGTTTCTCTTTAGAGAAATATCTGTGAAGATCTTTAATTGAATTACTTGAGTTTCTTATATATTCTGGATATTAATATTTCATTAGATACATAGTTTGAAAATATTTTCTCCTATTGTTTTGGCTGTCTCTCTGCTATTTTGATTACTTCCTTTGCTGCAAAAAAAGCTACTGAAATGGATAAGATCTTAAATGCATGACTGAAAACTATGAAATTACTAGAATATAGGGGAAATGTTTCACTATTTTAGTTTGAGAAGTTTCTTTTTTGATACAACTCTAAATACTGTAATTTACAACAGGGTAAAAAATGACAATTGGTGTTATATTTTTCTTGTCAATGCAACTTTTACCAATCTATCCTTCATTTTGTATCTTGCCAACATATATAACTATTCTGCCTTTGAAATAATCAATTCAAATACCCCCCTTACTAAAAATTGCTTAACATTATGGTCTTAAAGTACATCAATTTCTATGAATATCTCAAGTTCATCTTTTTCATGGTATCCCATTGAGGGTGGATACCACCTTTTCTTAATCCATTCATCTGCTGATGGACATATAAGCTGCTTCCAAGGTTCAACTACTATGAATGTTCTGCTATTAACATCTAGTAAAAACTAAAAAAAGCAACATGAAAGATAGATAACAGAAAGAGAGTAGAAAGAGTTTTCTCAAATGGGAAGGGAAACTGGAGATGAAGGGATGCAGAAAGAGGAGAGGGAAGAGGATGAAAACAAAGGAACTAAAATGTGTCAGGTATATGCACCAAATCCACATAAGGAATGTACTTTATGTACTGAAAACATGTAGAACAAAAATAAAATAAAATTTTATTGTGATTCCTGCTCTCTTTCCCCCCTAAATATATATGTATATGTTCTCATTTAAAAATCACAGTCCTATGGAATTTCATTTTAGTGCTCTCTAAAATCCTTTACATATATATTCCCTCATCTAGCTAGTGTGTTTCTCCATGGGTTATCACTTCATTTTCTTAACATCACCCTTAATTATGTTGGTCACTTGTCCTGCTTTTGCATTAAATATTCATATTTTTCTGTGGGTTGATTGAAACTTATGATGTAGTCAGTGCTACATGTGAATCCAAACTGGAACAATGGTGCTTCAGTATCACAATGAGTTAATAACAGTCTCACTCATATCATAATCATTTTTTTTATTTTTAAAAAGGGTAAAATTAAACAGAACAAAGCAGATCATAAGATAACAATGAAAGAGACACAGATTTCAAAGCAAGACAACCTGAGATCTTCACTGTCTATAATATTGTCTCGTTTTCCTCCAAATAGTTGTCCATATCTCCATACACAATGAATTCATGTAAAACAAAGTAGTATAGAACTGATCAGAACAGGATGATGAAGGCATTTTAGGTCTTCAAGTTCAAACAATAGGACGTCAACAATGGCTGCCATAATGTCTCTCATTCTCTTGAAAATACCTTCACATAGATTCAAATTAAAAAAAAATCTGACTAAAATTCTGAACAAGGAATAATAGTATTTCTGGATTTAACATCATGATGCTACAGAATCAGCACTGGGTACTTTAGCATCTCTTTTACTTCAAAGTAGCTGTTCATTTTATTGTGCATTGTATTATCAATTCTCATGTTTTTAGAAGTTCTGTGCATGCAAGAGTCTTTACATGTATACCTAGCCTTTCTGTATGAGGGAAAAACAGAAAAAAACAAGACAAAATACAACAAGTTCCTAGAAAAACATGAAACAAAAGATATATAAACAACTATAGCAAAGATCCCAGAACACTGACAGTATAGGCCTTCTAAACAAGGTGGTATGAGCATAATTATGGTTGGTATTTTACATAATGATCTTCAAAAGTTCCTCAGATCACTATACAATAATATGCACAATTGTTCCAGTCCTATGAGTGTTAACGAATTTGTTCCAAGAATCTATACATTTTGTAGCATAATCATCTTAGCTATCCTAAGTGTGTTTATATAATTTAGCCATTTTTTCTTTTGCCTTCCTTTATCTTTTTCCTCATTTTCCCTGAGATATTATTTTTTCCCTTTAAGTAGATTCTTATCCTTTCACTGTATTTATTGAGTTTTTTGTATCTTATGTATTCTTACCATTTCTTATACTAGGGAGACTATACAGTATTTTCACATGTGAGTTTAATTTATTTCATTTATGACTATTGTCTTGAGTTGCATCCATTAATTATAAATATCTCAGTGTGATCATTTATTATAGCAGTGTAGTACTCCACTATATAAAAATACCACATCTTTTTTATTCATTCCTTAGTTGATGGGCATTTTTTTTCCAAGGTCTGGCTATTACAAATTTTGCTGTTACAAACATGAGTGCACATGTACACTGTGGTATGATGTTTTCAGTTCTTCTGCAAATATGCCTAGAAGTGAGATAGCTGGGTCAAATGATACATCTAAACCCAGCTTTTTCAGAAACCTCTAGACTGACCTCCACAGTGGTTGCATCAGTCTACACTACCACCAAAAGTGCAGAAGAGTTCCTTTTTCCCTGCAGCCTATCCAGCATTTGTTGTTGTTAGTTTTCTGTATCCTGGCCATTCTTTTTGGAGTGAAATGAAACCCCAGGGTTTTTTTTTAATTTGCATTTCTCTAATGACCAATAATGTTGAACATTTTTTCATGTATTTATTTGTCATTTGTATCTCTTCATCTGAGAACTGTGTATTTGTCTCAGATGCCCATTTTTGGAATGGTTCTTTGAATTTTGGAGACCCAATTTTATTTAATTCTTTATACATTCTAGACAGAAAGAAGTCCTTTATCTGAGGGACTGCTCACTAAAATTTTTTCTTTTGGCTATGCTGGAGATTTCTTTTGACATTCAAACTCTTTAAGAGCATGAGATCCCAGTTATTATTTCTGTGAAGTATTTCTAGTGTAATTTGATTCTTGTTCATGAATTATCTTCCTACTCCTTATCTTCAAGATTTCTACCTACTTTGTCTTCCAACAAATTTAGTGTTTATGTTTTAATATTTAGGTCTTTTATCCATTTAGACTTCAGTTTAATACATGGTGATAGGCATGGGTCTAGTTTTAGTTTTTTGCATATGGAGACCGAATTTTTCCAGCAACATTTATTAAAGAGACTATCTTTCTTCCAGTGGACATGTTTGGCTCCTTAATCAAAGATAAGGTGGGCTGAGTGTGTCTGTATGTAGTTGTATCTTCTAATCTATTCCACTTACCTTCAGGTCTGTTTTTATTCCAGTACCATGCAGATTTTATTACAGTAGCTTTGTAGTGTAATTTCAAGTCAAGGACTGTGATGCCTCCTGCCTTGCTTTTGTTGCTTAGAATTTCCTATTGCTATTCTAGGTCTCTTCTGCTTCCAGATGAATTTTAGTAGTGATTTCTATAGATCTGTGAAGTACGCTATTGGTATTTTGATTGGGATTGCATTAAATCTGTACAAAAATTTTGGGAGAATGGCCATTTTCACAATGTTTCTTCTTCCTATTCTTGAACAAGGGATGCCTTTCCATTTTCTGGAGGTCCCCCTAGATTTATTTTTTCAACATATTGTAATTTTCCCTGAATAGATATTTTGCTTCTTTTGTTAGATTAATTCCTAAGTATTTCATTTTTTTGGATGCTATTATAAAGGATGTAGCTTCTCTTATTTCTCTCTCAGTGGTTTTGTTGTTAGTGTATAGGAATGCTATTGATTTTTGAGTGTTGACTTTGTATCCAGCTATATTACTGAATTTATTTATTATTCCTAGGAGTCTTACAGTAGAGTTTTGGGTGTCTTCTATGTAGAGTATCATGTCATCTGCAAATAATGATAATTTAAGTTCTTCTCCCATGATTACTCCTTTTATTTCCCTCTCTTCTCTAATTGCTCTTGTTAGTATTTCCAGGACTATATTTAATAGGAGTTGTGACAATGAACATCCTTGCCTTGTTCCTGATTTTAGGTGAAATGTTTTCAATTTTTGGCCATTTCATATGATACTGGCTGTTGGGTTTTCATAGATGTTTTTTATCATATTGAGGTAAAGACCATCTATTCCAATTTTCTGTAAGGTTTTTATCATGAATAAGTGTTGGATCTTATGAAAAGTTTTTTTCTGCATCTATAGAAATGACCATGTGGTTCTTATTTTTAACCCTGTTGATATGGTGGATTACATTTATTCATTTGCGGATGTTGAATCATCCTTGCATGCCTGGAATGAATCCCACTTGCTCATGATGTATAATCTTCTTGGTGATTTGCTGCATTCATTTGCCAAAATTTTATTGAGAATCTTTGCATCTATGTTCATTAGGGAGATTGGCCTGTAGTTCTCTTTTTTGGCTGGTTTTTCTCAGGTTTTGGTATTAGAGTAATGTTTGCTTCTAGGAATGATTTAGGGAGAATTGCTTCCCTTTCAATTTCATTGAAGAATTTGAGGAGTGTTGGCATTAAATCTTTGAATTTCTTGTGGAATTCTGTAGTGAATCTATCTGGCCATGGGCTTTTCTTTGTTGGTAGGGATTTAATTACATTTTCAATTTCATTAAGTCAAATTGGGTTATTCATCAGTTTTACATCTTCTTGATCCAGCTTTGGTAATTCATATGTTTCTAGGAATGTGTCCATTTCTTCTGTGTTATCAAGCCTATGAGAGTAGAGGTTTTTGAAATAGGTATTGATGATATTTTGTATTTCCACTGGGTCTGTATTGATTTCACCTTTTTCTTTCCTTGTTGCATGAATTTGATATTTTTATTTCCTTTTCTAGGAATCTGTCCATTTCTTCTGCATTATGAAGCCTATGAAAGTAGAGGTTTTTGAAACAGGCATTGATGATCTTCTGTATTTCCACATAATCTGTTGTGATTTCATCCTTTTCATTGCTAATTGCATGAATTTGAGTTTTTTCTTTCCTTTTTTTTAATAAGGATGGCTAGGGGCTTATCAATTTTGTTTATTCTTTCAAAGAACCAACTTTTTGATTCATTGATTCTTTATATTGTTTTCATAGTCTCTACTGCATTGATTTCTTCTCTGACCTTTACAATTTCCTCCCTTCTTTTGGTTTTGGGCTTTACTTGCTCTTCTTTTTCTAGATGTTTGGTGGGTAGCATCAGGTTGTTTCTTTGTGTTCATTCTGTTTTCCTGATGAGGGAATTCATCACAATAAATATTCCTCTGAGGACTGCTTTCCTTGTGTCCCACAGGTTCAAGGAAGATGTATTTGTGTTATCATTTGCTTGCAAATATTGTTTCCTCTGTGACTCACTGATTGCTCAGGAGTGTATTATTCAATTTCCATGTGTTTGTGATGGCTTTGCAGTTTCTTTCATCATTAAATTCTAGTTTCTTGGTGCTATGATCTGATAACATGCATGGGATAATTTCAATTCTTTTGCATTTACTTTAGCATGTTCTGTGGGCTAGTATATGGTCTATTTTAGAGAACATTCCATGTGCTGCTGAGAAGAATTTATATTCTGATGTTGTTGGTTGAACACTCAGTATACATCTCTATTTGTTCACAGGTGTGATTCAGTTGTTATTTTTTTGCTGATTTTCTGTCTATTTGATCTGTCCCTTTGTGTTAATGACATGTTAATGTTTCTTGTTATAATTGTGTTATTGTTTATTTGATTTTTCATTTCTGTTAATATTTGTTTTGTATAGCTGGGTGATCCCAAATATGGTGCATATATAATTAAGATTGTTATCTCTTCCTCTTGATGTTTTCCCCTAAGTAAGTAGTGGATTTCTTTATCTCTTTGGATCATTCTTTGTTTGAAGTTCACATTGTCTGCAAACAGAATGGGTACCCCTGCTGATTTTGGGGATCTGGTTGTTTGGAGTATTATTTTCCATCCTTTGACTTTCAGTCTATGAGCTTCCTTTTGGGTTAGATGGGTTTCTTATATGCAGCATATGGTTGCATGTCATTTCTTGACCCAATCTACCAATCTGTTTTTTTTAATTGGTGAATTGAGGCCAGTTACATTAATGTTTATAACTGGTATATATTGCTTTACATTTGACATATTATCTCTCTGCTGTTGGTTTTTTGCCTTTCCACTCTATTTAATTGTTGGCCTTTGCTTAATGTTTTTTTCCTATGTCTGTCTAGAATGTCTTTCAGTATCCTTTGTATGGTTGGTATGGTGCTCATGAAGTTCTTCAGCTATTCTTTGTCATGGAAATATCTTATTTCTCCATCAATTAGGAAGGACAGTTTTGCAGGGTACATCAGTCTGTGTTGGAAGTCATTTTCCTTTAGGATCTGAAATACTTCACTCCATGCTCCTCTTGGCTTCATTGTTTTTGTTGAGAAATCTGCTGTGATTCTGATAGACTTTCTTTATAGGGGATCTGTCTCTTCTCTCTAGTAGCTTTTAATATTCTGTTCCTATGTTGGATTTCTGGGATGTTGATTATTATATATCTGGGCATAGTTATATTATGGTTATGGTTATTTGGAGTTTTATATGCTTCACCAATCTGTATGTCAGGTTCCATACTCATGTTAGGGAAGTTTTCAGCTATTACTTCTGTAAATAGCCTCTTGATATATTTTGTGTTGTCACCTTCCTTTTCATTTATACCTATCAATCTTATATTGCTTTACTTTGTATCATCTTGCAGTTGTTGAATTATTTCCTGATTCCTTGTTATTTTTAAAAGATCTTTCCTTTCCTGTTCACTAGCTGCAATCATGTCTTTGAGGTCTGAAATTCTATTTTCCCTTTCATTGAGGTGGTTTTGCCAACTTTCAATGGAATTTTTGATTTCCTGTATATCTCTTTGAATGTTTCATGCATTCTGTTTCTTATATTGGTCATTCAGAGTTTCCATCTTTTTACATTGTTCCTCTAATTTTTTAACTATTTCTTCTTTAGATGTGTTCACCATTTCTTTTATTACATTTATCGTTTCTTCTTTTACCTAGGAGACTAATTCTTTTTTGAGTTCTTTTATAGCTTCCCAGAGTTTTCACTTCAGTTAATATCATTTCAGGCATTTCAGGTTTATGGCTTATATTTACTTCTGTGTCCATGTCTCCTAGGCTTATTTGGGTTGGCATGGAAGTTTGAGATTGCATTTTCCTCTTTCTTTTTGTCATTTTCCTATATTTCCAGGTTTCAAGCAACGCTTTAAGGCATCCCTTGTGTGCTGAGAATCACTTGGCCCACTTTTGGCTCCTGGGGAAGACAGCAGGCAACAACTAGCCACTTGAAGTTCACTGAGCATAGACCAATTAGGCCCACAGGGACTCCCATGGGACCTCCTGTGATTTCAGACAAGGGATGTGGTCTTACCTCCTGGGAGCAAAGTTCCAAGGTTTTCCTGGGTGCTGGGTTTCAACCCACGCATGCTCTGGGCCCAGGACTCAATTTGGGCCCCAGCCAGCTGCTAGAAGATCACTGGGCATGGCCATATCATCAATTTGATCTGTTTATTTTTTGGATTGTTCTTACTTGTAATTTTGGTGTTTTTAAAACACTGTAGCTTCCTCTGAAGCCTTGCATATAGAGTCAAACCATGCCCATTTCTTCAAAATCTCACTGTATGTTTTTATCTTTATTCTATAAGTATGATAATCACTTAGATTGCAATCAAAACTTTCAGCTATCATTTATCAATTTCTAGCTAAATATGTCACTTTCCTCCAGTACTTCCCAGCTCATCTCATAGTCTTCTTTCTCTTGGTGAAAAGATGTTCATATGCTTTTGAATGAAAATAATTAAACATTTAATCTAATATCCATCAATTGCACTCATATTTTCATTTTTTGTTCAAGAAGTAGTTGTAACCATGCCACCTAACCTCTCCTCCTCCTCTTTGTACTTATATGTATAAGTTAGGATATGTTGGCTTTGTAGAGGACAATAATACTCAACACAAATACTAAATTATAACTTTTTGTGGTGATTCCCCAGTATATGATTTTAAAATATAACTCAAGCTATGCTGATATAAATTTCTATTTAAGAGAAAAAACAACTTTCTCTACTTTAAACATAAAGAGTGAGAAATACTAGAAATTGCCAAACCATTGTAGAGTACAAAAGAAAATTAAATATTTTTTTCTCTTGGCAGATCATGAGAGGGAAAGGGTAAAATGTTTGAATTTTGATTCATTGATGTACTTTATGCATATATCTTGATATTATCCATTTACATGGAAACAATTGAAATTGTCATGGGCTTTAGATTCAAACAGAACTACAAATACATCCTACTCTAGCTTTTTAGCATTATAAATCTTAGCAGTATATCATAAGTCTAAATTTCTTTTGTAACTTCTAAAATGAGATAGCAATAGTATAAGCTTCATTGAGGTGTTGTAGAAACAAATGAGATAATGTATAGAAATGATACAGTGATTGAATTTAAAATTACCATTCATAAAGCCTCAAGTTCCTCTTCTAGCAACACAAAAATAAAAGATTTTGGTAGATAACAAGGTGGCTAGTCATAAATGCCCACCACTAATTAAATCATGATTAAAAACCAAAGCAACCAGTGAATAGCTACATTTGGAGGTCAGTAACTGGGAGAGTGCTGGAATACTGCAAAGGAAATAGTGGAAATAGTGGAATATCATAGGCTTGAGACAGATTCCAAAAATGGAAACAAAACATATTGACAGTTATGACCCTATCTTTTCAACTGTGTAGGGAGCTACCCTTTGTAAAGAATAATTTGAATGGGAATTTTAGCTATTGGCAACTTTCAGAATCATTTTTGTTTTGCAGTTGAGTTAGACCTTCAGCAATCTAGAATATGAACACTAGTTTTACTACAGAGGAGAAATTTACTTTTTCACCTCATCATTTCCCAGAGTCCAAACTTGACTCCATGTTGATCAAGGAGGTATAATTTTAATTCATACTGCTCTAGGTGTTAGAAATTTTGAATATTTCAATGAATGAAAGGTCATAGATATTCCACTACTCTGTCATAGGAGACTACTGTCATATATAACCAATTTGACCCAGAAGAGGAGTTATGGGCCTCATTACAAAAGCCAATTTAGCACCCTGCACCATAGAAAGTAAGTGTTTCAGCAAAGAGAATTCATGGATGCTGCTTTCAACTAATGACAAATGAAGGCATTTGGTTTTGAATCAAAGACATCAGAAGCCAGGTGTAGAACAACATTACTGCCAGGACAGAAAGCTACTGCATCTTCCTTATAACAGGTCACCTGGTGCTTATACCACAAGCCAGCAACTGATGGCCCTGCAGTATTGCTTTAGCAGAGAGCAGGTACTGTTTGTCTTGTACCACCTTCCTTGGAAGTTAACTGCTATACACCAATACTAGCACTATGTCTGAGAGAAGGTTTTGTGTGCCCCTATCACTGCTGGAGATTCCAGTGACAAAGGGCCTTACAGACAGATGAACTTACCCCCAACATGTATAAGGTCAACTATACACACAGTATCACTATTGCCACTGTCAGTTTGACTTCACAGGGATTGTTCTAATCCAGTGTACACTACTAGAGTGCCCCCACTTCTGAATGATCTTCAGAAAGATTATATATCTCCAATTCCATGATATGGGCTGCCAAAAATGTGCTATAGGGATATTATAAGTTAGTGTTTTGTTGGACTCAATGCTAACATTGGTCTGGAGCCAAGACACATCTTCAGAAGAAAACATTTGACTACAAAAGCCACCTTTTAAAGTGGTAAAGGGAAATAATTTATTAGTAGTCCAAATTTCAATCTAATGTCAGAGAAATGAAAAAACACAAGGTAACATCATGCCGCAAACAGAACAAAGCAATTGTCTTACACTACATCACAAATAAAATGATATTGATAAATAATTGAAAATAACTATTTTTTTGCTTTCCAGGTCCACTGTCCGTTATTTTATTTTAAAGAGAAAACAGAAATCAAAGAAATGGTACAAAATTTCAAAACAAGATTGTAGGAGAGTTACAAAGGTTAGTACATTGCCTATTGTTATTTTCAAAACAGTCACTCATATTACAAGATACAGGCATGAAAAATTGATCAAACAATATAGGTGCAAACTTTTCTTTTCAATCAACTAATAGCAATTAGTAGTGTGACTATCTTAGTTATTTTTGTGTGCTTAAGTTTTTTTTTTCATTTCTCTTCCTCCTTTTCTTCTTTCCCCCATCCCAGTTGTTCTTTCTCATTTCACTGTAGTTATTGTGAATTTTGGATCAATAGGGTGACAACACAACATTTACACAAGTGATTCTGATTTATTTCACTTATGAATATGGTCTCAAGTTGCATTAATTTCCCAGTATGTCTCAAATTCCTCCCTCTTTATAGGTGAGTATTACTCCATTGTAAAAAAAAAGTGTCATATCTTTCTTATCCATTCCGTAGTTAATGGACATTTATTTTGTTTCCAACATTTAGCTATTACAAATTGTGTTACTATAAACATGGGTGCAAATGTATCACTGTGGTATGTTTTTAGTTATTCTGGAAAAACAATGTTTATAAAGTAGCTCAATGTGAGCTGAGAGAGAGTAGATTTATAGATGATCAAACATATGAAAAAAGTGAATGATACTAGTGAGAAATGTACTGAAAAGTTAGACATCTTTTAAAAAACCAAACAATGAAAGAAATTATTCTTTAAAAACTCAAGAAATCATATAAAAATCTAACCGAAATCCTATACAACAGAGAAGAGAAGGCTGAAAAATGAATATAATATTTTCAGACAAGCTTGGCATAGCAGCCCATGCCTTTAATCCCAGCACTTGGGAGGCTGAGGCAGGAGGTTCTTCACCAGTTTCAGACTACTCTTATCTGCATAGAAAATTCAAGGACAGTCTGGACTACAAAGCAAGACTTATTTAAAAAAAATAGTCAAGTGTTTTGAGATAGCTTGTCTGACTAAAAACAAAATAAAAACTTTAGAATACCCTAAAAAACCCAAGCATTTATATTTTTGAAGTAGCTGGACAGGAAGGAAAGGAACATGAGACATATAAAATGTTCAATAAACTAATAGCTAAAAACTTCGAAAATCTTGAGAAAGATGGAATGCAAGTTACATGAAGCTCATAGGACTCCAAAATAGGCATTAACAAAAACATATCTGTATCATATCATGTCATAATCAAACTGTAAAAAGAACAAGATAAAGATACTATTTTAAAATCAGTTGAAGAAATACACCAAGTTGTTTATATGTGAATCCCTATTAGATGAGAATCTCACATTGGAAATCTGCCAGAATAGGAAGGATGGATAGTGGAATGGAATATTCTAAGTTTTGAAGTAAAATAAACCTGTCAATTTATAATACTACACTATCAAAGTTGTCTTTCATAATACAATGAAAAATGATTTTTCAAGACATGTGAAAACAGAAGAAATTCATTACTGCTAAACCAGTTTTACAAAACACACTTAAGCAAGTCCTACCTCCAGAAGTAAAACAAGGATAAATACAATTATAAAATATAGAAAGTCCTGGAAAAGCAAATGCATAAAACAGAAATAAAACAGAATCAAATCTTAATACAACAAAACCATTGATCCACAAGGATGAACAACTGGCCAGACGTGGTGACACTTTTCTGTGATTTTTGTACTCAGGAATTTGAGGCAGAGGGATTACTGTGAATTCAAGACCAATGTTGGCTGCATGGTAAACTGAAGGCCAAACTGAGCTACATAGTGAGACAGACTCAAACACAAAACAAGACAAACAAAAAGAAAGAATGAACAACATAGGAAGAAATGCAGAGTGAAGTGAATTCAAAATTAAAAGAAAACATTTTGATATATAGATATAACTATCTACTTATCAACAGATTCTAGAAGTTGTGTAAATATGAGTAACAGAATAGCAATTATCATTTGTCCTCTTTCATATGTGGAAGTAAAAAATTAAACATCAAGGTGGCATCACACAGTAACATAGTAATTACTAGATGCTGAGAAGAGTAGGGGAGGAGGGACTAATGGAGAGTTGAATAATAGTTACATCAAAATGTGTAGGAAAAATAAGTTCTAGTGTTCTTCAAAAGAGTGAGGTGACCATATAATAAACCAGTATTGTATATATTTTATGAGTAATTAGAAGAAAAGTGCTAAATGACTGAAAACACAATTCCTAGGCTTACTTTTGACTTCCATAACATTGTCTGGATAATTGTATGATATGCCTATGATAGCATATCTATTCCTGTAATCTATGTTCAGATATATGGTTAAAATTGATAAATAAGCATCTCATCTATATTTTTACCTTTGTTATAGATAATTGATTTCAGACTCTGACTCATCTTTTTGTGTCTTTCTAAAATCCTACCTCTTCTAGTTCATTTAATCAGCAAGTTTTTATTTTGACTTAACCAATAGATATTTCTTTCTTTCTACCGGGCTGAGATAGCATTTTTATAAAGGAACTCCTGGACGTTGCTCTTATATCTTTCATATTTACTTGTTGTCCCTTGGATTTTTTCCAGAACCAGTTTTGTTTAATCTGCCTGCTGCTGCTCTGGAAGTGACATCTGTTCAAATTTACACATTTTATCATGGCTGGCATACTGATTGTGTGTCTGTTTACCTCATGCCTAGTTCCAACTGCCTCTTGCTGATAATTTGTGATTTCTTCCTTCAGTGTATTACAAGTTGTTAGGCATTTTTTCATTTATGTGATCCACTCATTTACCTTATTGTTTCTCTCATATACTACCTGTAATCACAATTTTAAGGAAACTTATGGAATTTATATTTCAGGAAAATACAGATTATCAATGTGGGTGGCAAAAATATTTTCTTTCTTGTTAACCTTCAAATATTCCCAAAATAAGTCCCAATAATTAAGCAACTCAATTTACATGAAATTTAGTGACCATATATCGAACTAATATGAATGTTTTATGTATATGTACCTATTCTCTACAATGAATATAATCACTAGGTACTGCAAACTTGTACTAATAAAAGTGAAAAAATAAAAATTAAAAAAAAAGACAATGAAGTAGTCACTACATACTGCCTCGGCAATGTGTGCATAGCTAAGTACACAGAAAATAATCCACAATTCTAATATTTCCCCCAGATAGCACTTTTGGAAAAAGTCCAGAAGAGAGAAAAAAAAATGTTTCTTCATGTTCAAAATGTAAAATTGTCATTTTAGTCACACCTGCTCTCCATTTTTGCACCTAAGCTAATAAATTTTATGGTAATCCTGTAAAACTTAATCTAACAGTAAATATCATAAAAAAATTGATATCATTTTTCCTTGTGTGGTGCATTAGTGAAATAGATTAAATAACATAAGAGACACAAGACAGGCAAAGCCACGTAAATTCTGAAAGGTGAATTTAACTTAAACATTAGTACAATTATTACCTTTTAGGAATATTAAAGAACACACAAATACTTAAATTTCACATATCAAACCAATTAATTAATATTATATTGAACACACGATATCAAAAAAATGTTTGTAGTCATAGCCATGTGGAAAATTGAGGTGGGAGGGTTGCTTGAGTTTAGAAGATAAAGACGATACAGGGCTTCAGGGTGAGACCATATATCAAAAAGAAAAAGAAGAGAAAAGAAATAAAACATAAATGCATATAAAATAAACCATATAGACAAAAGCAAAAAAAAAAAAACAGACCAATATCTGATGAGGAAAACAATAGGCAATGACTGGAGCCAGCCCAAAAGAGGAATCATGTAAAATACAACTAGCAAAGTCACATGGGTGGAGCTCCCCAAGCCCTTTTGAGATTACATTGCTCCACAACCTGCCCCAGGTTTTAGATATGAAGCTTCACCATTTAACATTTACTCCTCTCTGTTTTAGTGTTGCTTTTGTCCAAATATTTTCTATTCTATTACTTACCCATTTTAAAATAAGAATGGTTATATTTTCCAATTAGACGTTGGAAGTATTTCACTGTATTTGTATGTTTACAGGAGCTCATATTTGGATGTGAGTCTTGAGTCTTAGAGGATACCTTTGATTAAAACTTTTCAGCAATGTTGGAATTGTTAAGAGTTATGATGGGTTTTATTCTGTGTTGATTTGTCTGATTTTATTATGTCTGATGGTATGAGCAGCTATTAGGAGCATAGCATGAGGCATGCTAGCCATTGCTGACCTTCTTTTGTTTTGAAGTCCTCTGTCACTTTCATTGCTTTGTTTTGATTGGTCTTATTGTGTTTTATTTTGTTTGGTTTTATTCACTTTCAACTAAAAAAAAAGGTTCTGGCTAGTCTTAGAGACTACCTAAATGCATTTTGCATAATAAAATGAATCTTAAGTAAACTAAGTATAGAATTTTATGAATCAGATCTAAAATGTTCCCAAAAGGCTCCTGTATTTCTAAGATGACTGAATCATAGATGCATTACACTCACCAATGGATTAACCCATTGATGAGTTAATTAGCTAAATGTGCCCTTTAGAAGGGAGGCCTAATTGAACTTACATCTCGAGTTTCTCCTTTCTTTCTCTAATTCCTTAAGAGAAGGGGATGAGCAGCTGACTTTCACCAGGCCTTTCTGCCATTTCATTTCACGGTGGGAGCCAGTTGACTTTGCCACAAACACATTGGATACTATCAGCCTAATGAAATTCTTTTTTATGTTGGGAGATTTAGACATTTTGTTCTTGTGATAGTGTCTTAGTTACTTTTCTCACTGCTGGGACAAAATACTCATCACTCCCCAGTTAAAAGGGGAAAGATTTATTTCACTTTGCAGTTTATAGAGTTTTCCATTCATATTAAACTGGTTCCAAGGCAAGGTGGGATGGTACAGTAGTATAGTAGTGAAGAAATAGTGCATGGCATAACAGGCAACAAGCAGCAGGAAATAATCCTCCTGTTCCCTTTTATTTTATCTATCCTACAAGCCCATTGGATGGTGACACACACACACCCAGGATGGGCATTCCTATTATCCATATCCTAAACTATGCTAAACTATTCAGTGGAGTAATTTAGTTATCATAAATCCTTAATCCATATTCACTGAGCCTAAATCCAACTACATACAGAAAGTTTCATCTCTGAGTACATGACATTTTAGGGAGGCATCCAAATGCAAGTAAGAACAAATGGGAAAGTGACTAATGCACTAATCTCTCCTAGCATTTCAAGACAGCTGGTGGTAAATACTGAGCAGAACCTGAGATGTTTCTACATCCCTTTGTCTAACACAGAAATCACATGTAGTAGGTGAATAATATTTCTTTTCTTTGGTAATGAATGATATTTAGTATGGTATAGAAAATTCATCCACAAAGCTAAATTTTGTTAAAACAATGCAAATTGTTGGTACTTACCAAACATCTGATACCAGATTTTCAAAAATTAATAGAATATTCTAGAATTTTGTGATATGTATATGCACATATAGTTTGGCATGTTGCAATATTATTTTACAAATAATTAATTATAATAAATAAATATATACTTTTTTCTCTTGTTTGACAATGTTGAGTTCTATGTATCAACCACCAAATCTCTCTTGTTTTAAGAAACTTATATTTGTATAGTAGTCTGAACACATGGCCATATTTTATTCAGAATTTCCCCATTTTCTTATTTATTTATTCAATTATGTATTTGTATTAGTAGAGTTTGATGGCCATTTTTTACAAAGTTGGGTTTAAAACTCAAGATGATTTTATTTTCATGACTTTTTTACCTTCGTATCCATGTTTATTTTATACCTCACTCTTGGGATCAATTAATTATTCAAGAATATCTTCTTTTCTTAAAAAAGACCATCAGAAACCAACAATCGTGTGCTAAGCACGCTCATTATTTTTCATGTGCTATTGCTTCTAGACCATACATGTCCATTCTGAAGCCTAAAGGCTGCATGTAACTCAGACAACTAGTCATGTAGTCCCACAAGATGGTAACTAGTAATGTTATTATGGTCCTAATTTGATAGTGTGGTGGTCAGGAATGGATAGCATAAGTGAAAGCAGAACCTTGTATAGTGGAGGGTGCAATGCAGCACTAATTCCTTCTTCTTTACCAACCACACACAGTCCAGTAAAAACTCATATATATCTGATTTTATATGCATTTGGGCAACATGATGAATAAAATTACCAATAGTGGTATTTTAACAGAAAATATTAATTCAATTGATTAACACTGTGAATGCCTTTGAATGCAGGCATTCATTATTAGGCAACCATGTAAGTTTTCTTGTTTCATTATTACAGCTGAGCTTGTTATGTTATTTCACATAGTAATTTTATGGATTAGAATTATAAATAAAGTTTTTTTATATAAACAATAGTTTATGCTTATAAACATAATATATATTATATATTTACTGTTTATATTAAATATATATATATATTATATTTTATATACTGTCAATTCTTCACTTATTGTAGTCCAAGACAATTCTTTTTCACTTATTATAAAGAAAGTGACCCAAATGTTTGAATATCCATTATCTATGTTCTTTAACACATATAAAGCCAGAAAATGCTTCTGCAAATTCTAACATATATATATATATATATATATATATATATATATATATATATTCTATATATAGCATTTGTATCTTTATTATGTTATATATGTATTCTTAATTTGTCCCTTACTCAAAATCATTGCCACATGGGTCACACCAGCCTTCCCCCTTACTTATATTAAACTCTCTGTTAAGTTTTGTGTTTGGATATCCCCCCAACAAACTTTCACATGCTCATTATAGACAGGCTTTTGGGAGGTGGCTAAATTTAGATCTTGTGATTGGTTTATTGTCTAGTGCTAAGACTGGCAGAGTGAGTGATACATCTGACTTAGAGTGGCTAACCTGCATGCAATATAAAGGAGTGAAAGACATTTGCTTCTCACTTTGTTTACTCTTGTTGCTTTTGCTTTCTTCCACTGCCATAAACAGTTGTCCCTCTGCCCCATCATCCTGCTTTAGAGCCATCTGACTATGGACTGAAAACCCTACAAACTGTGAGTTAAATAAACTTTTTAACCTTTAACTTTGGATGTTGGGTATTTTGTCTCAGTGACAGGCAAAAGTTACTAAGACACTTCCCAATTGTGGAATGAATAAAAAAGATATATTATCTTTATACAATCCAGTACTACTCAGGTATAAAGAAAGATTACATTGAGGGTTTTATAAGTAAATGGATGCAACTTGAGACCATACTCATAAGTGAAATAAATCAAACTCACATAGGTAAATATCATATTGTCTCCCTAGTAAAAACAACTGAAATAGAAAAAATGATCCAAATCTACAGCAAATAATATATAAAGGTAAGAAACTGCTCAAAGAGGAAAACTAACTGGGATAAGAGAAATGAGGAAAGAGGGAAGGGAAAAGACATAAATTTGCATATAGCTAAGATGACTATACTACTAATTCTATTAGTTCTTGGAAACAGTTAACATTCATATGATTAGATCAATTGTGAATGTTTATATACGGTAATCTAAGCAGCCCTTTTTAAGGTAAAAATATGCAATATTACAAGATTTGTTAAATTACTAACATCTTGTTTTGAAAACCTATACTGTTATTGTTTTAGGTTTGTTGTTGTTCATTTGCATCTTTTGCTTTGTGTTGTTCTTCTCTGTGTCTTTTTTTCACTTAAAAAATCTTTAGGAATCGCTTGTATCATAGCACCTCTATGATTTCCCTTGTTTCAGTATGTCGTGTCAATAGAATCACACAGAAATCTGCTTTGAATAATTTTTTTCATAGAAGCATAAATTTGATTCATCCATATTTTTTTGGATCACTTGTTTCCTTTTTTATTGAATAATTCTACAAGTTGAGATAAATACATTTTTTATTGACATTTATATGAATGCTTGAAAACAGCTTCCATAAAAATTTGCATATGAGTATTTGTGTGCTCATAAGCAATTTAATAGGTTATTTGGAAATTGTGATGTCTATTATTAGTTTTCTGAAAAATATTTCAAACTGTCTTCCAAAGTGATTTTATTATTTTAGTTTAACATCAGGAATAACTTAGGGATCCTATTGTACTATATCTTTGTCAATAATTAGTATTATCAGTGTTTTGGATTTTAGCCATTTTAATCAACATATATCTCATGATCGTCACACTTTGAAATTGCTTCATGAAAAATAATGCTAAGAGTATTTTAAAATTTCTATTTGCCATACATATGTTTTTTGAAAGAGTATGTGTTCAGATTTATTGCTCATTTTTCAATAGATTATTTGTTTACTTATTGTTTAGTTATAACATTTCTGTGAATATTTGAGAAGCAAGTCCTGTACTAGTCAACTTTTCTGTTTCTGAACAAAATATCTCACATGGGCAATTTAAAGAAAAAGTTTGATTTGACTGCCTGCAAGGAAGAATTATCATGAAAGGAGAGCTTGATGAAGCAATGATGATTAATTAATAGCATTTGCTAAGAAAAACAGAGGAATAGTGACATAGACAAATAGGCAAAAACCATGTATAGACCTCAAGTTCAGAAATCCAGGATCTATCCAAAAATACATAAATGTTATTTACTAATTATCCTGGTTAGCTCCCCAGCCTATCAAGTTGACAGTGCAAAAGTCTTTTATCAGACACAGGTTTTGCAAAAATATTCTCTCCTATTTGGTATTTTTAATTTTTAAAATTTATCTTAAAGAGAATAAAACAAAGCAAAATAAAACAGAATAATGCCAATCAAAACACCAGTATAATTGACACAGGAATTCAAAGCAATAGAAAATCCACAGTGGTTACCATAATGCCTCTTATTGTCTTCAAAATAGCTGCAGATAACTTTAGACATAGGAAAAATTAAACAAAACAAAACACGATAGAAACAATAAAAAAACAATGAATGCAATAAAGGACTTAAAAACAAGATAATAGCAGATTCAAAATGGCCACCATAATATATCTTGCTATCTTTGGAACAGCTGCCTATGCTGTTGGATGTAATAAAATCAAACTAAACAAAACAGAATAAAACCCAATCCAACAAAGCAATGAAAATGATATAGGACTTAAAAACAAGATGATAGGGAATTAAAAATTGCCACCACTCTCAGAAGGAGATCTCCCACAGATGCCACACTGCATACAATTATTTTCCAAATATATGATCAGATCACTGGCCCCAGACCTGAAAAGTCAGTTAAACACCAAACACCACAAGCATAAAATTGCATTTCACCTCAGTACATATCTTTGCAGCCTGTGCTTCTCTGGATGAACCAGTTGCTTACAAGGGGTGGTAGTGTTGGTGGTGATGGTTGGTCCTTCTTGTTTCTCAGCCCATGCGCTGGAAGGGGTTGGGGTTTGGCTCTCCACCTGGTGGACTGCACATGGTGCTGGTTCATAGGGAGGGTTTGCTTCTTGGTGACTTCTTGTTCTTTTCCCCTGCAGTCCATTAATGGCACTGACTCACAGAAAAAGGCTGGGTACTGGCTCTCCTGGTGGCCCATGAAAGGCACTGGTTTTCAGGGAGGGCTTGCTTGTTGGTGTCTTTTTGTTCTCCTCTTTGTAGTCCACAAATGATGCTGACTCAGAGAAAAGGCTGTGGTCTAGCTGTTTCCCCAGTGGCAGGGCCTGCACATGGCACCTCTTCTATTTGGTAGTGATCATATTATTATTTTAATATTTTTTTTCCACAAAGCAAAAATTTAAATCTTAGTAAATCCAACATAATCCCAAGAAATATAATATAATTTAAGTTTGTATATTAAACTCCTAACTTCCCAACCATCTAGATTTTTCTAAGTTTTTGGTAAGAAGTTTAATGGATTTTTTTACATGTACATTTTTAGCCATTTAAAGTTAGAATATGTGATGTTTATGACATCTATTTGTTTTGTAGGCTATTTTCTTAAATATATAGCTCTAATTGTTTCAACATTTGATGAGAATATTCAATTCTTCATTGAAATTTCTTTGTTCTTTAATCAAAGATCACTTGACAGAGCTTGTTTCAATCCATTCCTGGGTATTATATACTGTTCTATCTACCTATTTGGCTCCTTTTTGCAAAACTTCTGTGTTTGAATGACTAGTTTACTATAAAGTTCTGAATTCAGCAAGTGTGCCCCATTTGAGTTTTACTGTGTAAGAAAAGTTTTGGGAGACTATTTTTTTAGTATTAGTTGAGCAATATATTATCATTGAGTCTAGGCCTAATTACATACAATAAATATTTAGAAATTAATTCATTTTTTGACCAAAAATGTACTCCCATGAATTAGTTGCTGTCCATTTCTTCAACTGTGCTTAGTCTCAAATAACCACCACTCAACATTTTATTCTACAAGTTGCAATTTTTTTCATATAGCATATAATCACACACTTTAAAACATATAACTATTCAACATTTTGTGCCAAATTTATTTTATCAAGCATCACATTTTCCATGTTATGTTCTGCAGCATTATCATTTTTATGACAAAATAGTACTTCACATTGTGTACATATTTGTGGATATATGTATATGATATATACATAGAATATGGATAATATATATCACATTTTATTTATATGTTCACCTACTGAGAGACATTTATTCATCTTGCTACCATATTTTGTCTATTATGAAAATTTCTTCTGTAAACATAGGATTCCCAATGTATCTTTGACATCATTATTTTGATATTTTTCAATAAATATTGAGAAATAGGACTAATGCATAGTAGTTAAATTTTTAATTTCCTTAGGATTTTCTACATTTTAGGCCACAGAAACTGCACCATTTTACATTTTCAAAAACAGTGTACAGAGGTACATATTTCTCCATATTCTCACCAATACAAATTGCCTTTTTTCATAAGAAGTGCCTTGAATATTACTAAATGATATTTCTTTGTTGTTTTGTTGTCTCAGATTACTGAAAACACTGAGCATTTTAAAACACGTTGGCCATTTATATGTTGTCTTTGAAAAATGTTTATTCAAGTCCACCTATGTTTAACTGAGTCACTTTTCTACACAACTGAGGGATTTTTTAAAAAATTCCATATATATTTCAGAGAGTTACTAGGCATCAGGTATATGGGCTGTAAACACCATTATCCCTCTTACAGTTTACATTTATACTTTTTTGATTGATATTTATTTATTTTTGTTATAATAGACTTTTCGGTCAATATTGCAATTGTCTATTACTGCCTATTATTTTGTTGCCAATTTTGGTATCATATACAAGATATTACTGCAAATTTAAGTGGTATAAATTTTCCCCATTTTCTTCCAGGAATTTTAGCCATTTTGAGTTTATTTTTGTGTCTGGTTTAAAATGGAATCCAATTTAAATTTTTGTGTGTTTGTATGATATCTACTTTTATTAACACCATTAATTAATTAGAATACATTTTCCAATATATTCTTGACAATTTTTCAAATCTCAACTGTATTTCTGAGTTTATTTCTGGTCTCTATTCTTTTCCATTTGTTCTGTAGGTCTGTAATGAAAATACCACTGTATTTTAACTACTGAAGCTTTAAAATAAAATTGAAAATGGGAAAGTATGTGATATCTCCAACTTTGTTCTTGATTAATATGACTATTCATAGTAATCTCTATAGTATCATTTTAATTTTATATTGATATTTTTTCAATTTTTGATAAAAAAATTTTGAGATATTGAAAACAAGTGTATTGGATTCATAGATCACTTTTAAAATCATGGATTTTTCTGTCTTTATATCTCTTTCTTTCTCTCCTTCACTCCTTTCTTTTCTCCATCTCTCCCTCTCTTACTTTCTTCCTCTTTCCCTTCTGTTTTTTTCTCCTACTTTTCCTCTTTCCTATCTTTTCTCCTAGCCTTGGTTTCTTATTATTTCTTTCCTCAATTCCTTCCTTCTTTACATAATCTATAGTGTTTTCTATGTAAGATCAGGTCATCTACAAACAAGAACTAATTTTGTTTTTGATATACAAGATAAGTTTTGGTATTTTGTAACTTTGTTTAGGTTATCTTGATGTATTTGTTATTACTGATTACTTTTTCATGTGTGTTCAAGAATAGGTTGCTGATTTATCAAATATTTATGACAATACTAGATTTCTTTTTATAACTGAACTGTTTAACATTAATTTCATAAATGTAAGTTATTATGGTTTTAATCTTCTTAATTTTGATGATAAATTTCTGTGACTTAATATGCTATGTATTTTAGAAACAGTCGCTAATCAGCTGCCACTTGGTCTATTTAGTGCTGAGTTCTATTTTTCTTTACAGATTCTCTCTCTCTCTCTCTCTCTCTCTCTCTCTCTCTCTCTCCATATATATATATATATATATATATATATATATATATATATATATATATGTTATGGCTTGTATCTAGATGTTCCCCCCAAAGACTCATGCAGTCATACGTGGGAGCTTTTCATAGTTGGCTAGATCTGGAGTATGCGATACTGGAATTTAGGGTTTGTGATTTCTAGGGACACTGATTGGTGGTTTGGCACATGCTCTAAACTCACTCGTATACATAGAATATAAAAGGGGCTTGGAATTGCTTTTTTTTTTTTTTTTTGCTTTGCTATGCTCCCTCTACCCATCATTAACTGTTTATCTTCTATGATGCCTATCTGTTATGCTACCCTGCTTGGAGTCAACCCATTATGAACTGAAACATCTATGAAATATGAGAGAACATAAATCTTGCCTCCTTTAATTTCTGGTGTTACATATTTTGTCTCAGCAATGAGAAAAAGTAGCTAAGATAAATCCATTTGTGAAAATATCAATGAAATATATAAATAATCTTCATAATGTAATTCTATTACCAGTTTTTTTCCTATTCCTAATGAGAAACTTTTGACTTAAATATATTTTGTCATAAAACCATAGTCACTAGTACTCTTTTTTATTTACTGTTTGCTTGGAATATTTTTTATATTTCACTTCCAATACATACGTGTCCTTAAACCTAATATAAATTTCTAGTTAAAAACATACAAGTGGATCATTTGCTTTTTCACTTATGTGGCTATTATGTGTCTTTTAACTGGGATATTTAATCAATTAGCATTAAAAATAGTCAGCTATAGAGAATCATTCTGTTGTCATTTTCCTAGGTTTTCTGTTATTCTCATAGTTCTTTGTCATTGTGGGTTTTTACCCTTTTTTTAACATTTCAAGTTATTATCCTCCAACTCATTTCTCCTTTGCTTTTATGTAGTTTCTATTACTTTGGGGTTTCACTGTGTGCACTTACTTTGAGGATTACTTACCTTACTGTTATAACAATCTACTTAAGCTGTTATTAACTGTAGGTTTCTTTTTACATTTTTAAAATTTTATTTAAAGAGAGGAAAAAAACAGAAAAAAGGGTAGCAACAATACAGAATTCTAAAAGAAAGAAAGAAAAAGGAGAACGACAAAAAGCCCCACTAAGAAATCAGTAATTTATAAATTACATACTGTCATCCTGGATGTAGTTGTTCAAGTTACAAAGTTAAAGGGTGCATAGTAAATATTCAAAAAGTCAGACTACAAACAGTTCTGCTCAAAGATCCAACAAAGATTCAGCAATATGGTCATCTACTTTACACACTCAAACATACATGCAGTTATATCCCTTAGAGAACTTTCTTTTCCTCTCTTTTTTACAATAGCAATTACACATTTTGGTTTTCTTACACTTGTAGTACTTATTTACGTTTTACACTAGAGACACAATATGATATTTATAAATATGATTCTTATTTATTTCACTAATGTGGATAGGCTCAACTTGTCTCCATTTGCCTATGAAGGCCTCAAGGTCATTCTTTTGTATAGCTGAGTAATATTCCATTGTAGAAAAATGCCACATCTGTTTCATCCACTCTGCAGTTGATGGACATCTTGGCTGTTTCCAGGATTTAACTATCACAAATTGTGCAGCTATGAACATGGGTGCAAATATATCACTCCGATATGAACTTTTCAGGTCTTTGGGGAAAATACCCAGGAGAGGGATAGCTGGATTGAATAGAACTTTCAATCCTAGTCTTCTGAGAATTCTCCATATGCATTTCCATAATGGATGCAACAGTCTATATTCCCACCAACACTGGAGCAGTGTTCCTTTTTCCCCGCAGCCTCACCAACATTTGTTATCAGTTGATTTCTTGATGGCAGCTATTCTTTCCAGAGTGATGTGGGATATCAATGCTGTTTTAGTTTACATTTTTCGAGTGACCAGTGATAGTGAACATTTCTTCATGTATTTATTTGCCATTTGGATATCTTTCTCTGAGAACTTTGTGTTCATCTCAGATGCCCATTTTTGGAGATGGTCTTTTAATTTGGGGGCTTGACGTTTTTCAGTTCTTTATATATTCTGGACACAAGTCCTTTGTCTGAGGGGTTGCTGGTTAAAATTCTTTCCCACTCTGTTAGTTTTCTTTTCACTTGGTTGGTGATTTCCTTTGAAGTGCAGAAACATTTCAATAATGTGAGATCCCATTTGTTGATTCTTTGAAGTGTTTCCCATGCAGTTTGCATTTTGTGCATGAATTCTCTGCCTACCCCTATGTCCCCAAGACTTCTACCTACCTTGTCTTCCAGTAGATTTAGTGTTTCTGTTTTAATATTGAGGTCTTTGATCCATTTAGACTTTAGTTATGTGCAAAGTGATATGCACAGATCTAGTTTCAGTCTTCGGCATGTACAGACCAATTTTTCCAACACCATTTATTAAAGAGACTATCCTTCTTCCATTGGACATAATTAGCCCCTTTGTCAAATATCAGGTGACTGAGTGTCTTTGCAGTTGTGCTTGCATGTTCTAATCTGTTCCATTGGTTCTCAGGTCTGTTTCTTTGCCAGTACCAAGCTGATTTGATCACTGTGGCTTTATAGTACTGTTTCAAGTCAGGAATTGAGATGTCTCCTGCCTTGCTTTTGTTGCCTAGAATAGCCTTTGCTATGCTAGGGTTCTTCTGTTTCCAAATGAATTTTAGGAGTATTTTCTCTAGATCTGTGAAGTATGTCAATGGTATTTTGATTGGGATTGCATTAAATCTGTATAACAGTTTTGGGAGTGTAGCCATTTTCATAATGTTGGTTATTCCTAACCAAGAGCAAGGAATGTCCTTCCATTTTCTAATATCCTCTTCAATCTCCCTTTTCAGCATAGTATAATTTTCAGCATATAGGTAGCTTACATTTTTAGTTAGGTTGATTCCTAAGTATTTCGTTTTTTTAGATGTCATTGTGAAGGGCAATATTTCCATAATTTCTCTCTCAGTGAGGTTTTTGTTTGTGTACAAGAATGCTATTGATTTTTGAGCATTGACTTTGTATCCAGCTACACTACTGAACTTGTTTATTACCTCTAGCATCTTTTAATGGAATTTTTTGGGTCTTCTATATAGAGTATCATGTCATCTGCAAATAGTGATAATTTAACTTCATCCTTTCCTATCTTTACTCATTTTATTTCTCTCTCTTGTCTGATTGCCCTGTCTAGTGTTTCCAGAACTTTGTTGAAAAGGAGTAGTGAGAGTGGAAATCCTTGTCTTATTCCTATTTTTAAAGTGAAAGCTCTCAGTTTTTGTCCATTTAGTGTAATGTTGGCTGCTGGTTTGTCATAGATGGCCTTTATTATGTTGAGGTAGATGCCATGTATCCAAGTTTGTGAAGGGTTTTTATCATGAACATATGTTGGACTTTGTCAAAAGCTTTTTCTGCATCTATTGAGATGACCATGTGGTTTTTGTTTTTGGCTCTGTTGATGTGGTGTATTACATTTATTGATTTGCCTATGTTAAACCATCCCTGCATTCATGCAATGAACCCCACTTGGTCATGACCTATAATCTTGATGATTCGCTGCATTCTATTTGCCAGTATTTTGTTGAGAATCTTTGCATCAATGTTCATTAGTGAATTTAGCCCATAGTTCTCTTTTTTGGTTGCATCTTTCTCTGCTTTTGATATCAGAGTAATACTTGCCTCCAGGAATAATTTAAGGAGGATTGCTTTTTTCTCAATTTCATTGAAGAGTTTAATGATTACTGGAATCAAATCTTCTCTAAATTTCTTGAAGAATTCAGCTGTAAATCCATCAGGACCTGGACTTTTCTTTGTTGGTAAGTTTTTAATTACATTTTCAATTTCAATAGCTGATACTGGGTTGTTCAAATTGCTTTATCTTCTTGGCTGAGCTTTGGTAGTTCATATGTTTCTAGAAATCTTTCCATTTCCTTTGTGTTTCCACTCTATTTGATTAGAGATTTTCAAAGTAGGTATTCAAGATCTTTTGAATTTCCATAGGATTTGTATTAATTTCACCCTTTTCAGTTCTTATTGCATGAGTTTGGGTTTTTTCTTTCTTTCTCTTGATAAGGTTAGCTAGGGGTTTGTCAATTTTGTTCATTCTCTTAAAAATATCTTTTTGATTCATTAATCCTTTGTATTGTTTTTTTAGTTTCAATTGCATTGATTTCTGCTCTAATCTTTAAAATTTCCTCTCTTCTATGAGCATTGGGTTTAGCTTGCTCTTCTTTTTCTAGAAGCTTGAGATGGAGCATTATGTTACTAGTGCTCATTCTATTTTCTTGCTATGACAGTTTATTGCTATATATTTCCCTCTTAAGACTGCTTTCATTGTACCCCCTGGTTACAGTATGTTGTTTCTATATTTTCATTGAATTGTAGGTATTGTTTTATTTCTTCTTTAATTTCATGTGTAGCCCACTGGTTGTGCAATAGGTTGTTATTTAATTCCCATGTTTTTATGTAGGTTTTACAATTTCTTTTGCCATGAATTTCCAATTTCAGTGCACTATGGTCAGATATTATGCATGGTATGATTTCAATAGCTTTGCATTTACTTAAGAATGTTTTATGGGATAATATATGGTCTATTTTGGAGAATGTCCCATGTACAGCTGAGAAGAATGTGTATTGTTATTTGGTTGGGTGGAACATTCTTTAAACGTCTACTAAGTCCAGTTGCTCACAGGTATGATTCAGTTGTTACTTCTTTGCTGACTTTTTGTCTAGTTGATCTATCTCTTTGTGACAATGGGCTGTTACATCTCCTGTCATAATTGTGTTCTTGTGTATTTGGTTTTTCATGTCCATTAGTATCTGTCTTATATTGTTGTGTGCTCCCATATTTGGCACATATATATTTATAATTGTTAGTTCTTCCTCTTGAATTTTACCACTAATAAGTATGTAGTGACCTTCTCTATCTCTTTTAATCATTTTAGGTTTGAAGTTCACATTGTGTGCAAATAGAATAGCTACCCCTGATTTTTTCTGGGTTCCTGTTGCATGGAATACTGTTTTCCATCCTTTGACATTTAATCTATGAATTTCCTTTTGGGTCAGATGTGTTTCTTGTATACAGAATATTGTGTGGTCCTGTTCCTTGATCCATTCTGTCAATCTATTTCTTTTTATAATTCAGTTGAGGCCATTTATATTTATGGATATCACTGATATGTACTGGCTCAACTTTGGCATGTTATGTTCCAGTTGTTTCTTTCTGCTTTTCCTCTTATTTAATTGCTTATCATACCTGGACTGTTCTTTCTGTTGTTGTTTTGGGGATTGTGGTCATTTTTATCTCTGTCTAGTATGTCCTTCAGTACTCTTTCGAGGGTTGGTTTGGTGGACATGAATTTCTTCAATTGTTCTTTGTCATGGAAGTATCTTGTTTCTCCATTAAATTTGAATGAGTTTTGCTGGGCACATCAGTCTGAGTTGAAGATTGTTTTCTTTCAGGGCTTTTAATACCTCACTCCAAGATCTTCTTGACTTGAGGGTTTGTGCTGAAACATCTGCCATGATTCTAATGGGCTTTCCCTGATAGGTGAGTTGTGTCTTTTCTCTGACAGCTTTTAATATTCTGTTTTTATGCTGTATGATTGAGATCTTAATTATTATGTGTCTGGGTGTGGATTTATGTTGATTGTGACTGTTTGGTGTTCTATATGCCTCACTTATCTGCATATCAGATTCTTTCCCCATGTTTGGGAAATTTTCTGCTATTATTTCTGTAAATACTTTATGCATGTCATTTGCCTGCACTCCTGTATCTTTGCTAATGCCCATTATTCTTATATTGTTGCTCTTGGCATCATCATGAAGCTTCTGGATTGTAATTTCATGCTGCTTTGTCATTTTTAAAAGTTCTATCCTTTCCTGATCACTAACTATGATCCTGTCCTCAATGTCCAAAATCCTGTTCTTAGCTTCCTTTAGGCGATTTTGCACACTTTCAATAGAATTTTTTTTTTCTTAGATGTCTCTTTGAGTTTGTTTCATGAATTCTGCTTGTTTTCTATACTGTTACTTCAAACTTTCAATCAGTTTCCCATGCTCATGTACTTTTTTCTCTAGTTCTTCTTTAGCTGCATTCAACAATTCCTTTACTAAAGTTGTTATTTCTGTCTTTACATGGGAGACCACTTCTAATTTAATTGCCTCTGTAGCTTGATGCAGTTATGTTTTTTAGTTCACTGGCTATCTTTTCAGAGATTCCCACTGTGTTACTTTTGGGGTCCTCTATTTCAGTGTTTCACATACTTGCTTCTGGTCAACTATATGTTTGAGACTGCATTTTACTTTTTCGTTTTGTCATTTTCACTCTGCCTGGTGTTTTCTATGTGTAGGAGGGGATCACACACACTCTTTTCAGACACACTGAAGTCTTACAGTTAGTTGGAGGGGGTTTTACTACTGGTCCTATTTATCCCCTGTACACCTCTATTTTAGGGGTATACTCACCACATTGATACAGTCAATCTTTTGTTGTCCAAAGTTCACCACCTGGGAGCAAAGTTCCAAATTTTCACACACTAACTGGATACTGCTGAGATCTTCTGATGTTCCAGGTGGGAAGGCGAGCCCTTCTGTAGCAGTCCAGGGCAGTTTTCAGTCTTGGGCAGGCCTCCTTGATGTTCCCCGTAGCAGGGTAGGCCCACAGGCTAGGTTCAGGGTAGCCTACCCCTGAAGCAGGCTTTTGCTGAGTTTCAGGTGACAGGACGGATCCTCTGTGGAGCTTCCAGACAGCTTACCCCGATGTAGGCTTCTGCTGAGTTCCCGCTGGCAGGGCGGGCCCACGGTGGAGGTTCTGGGTAGCCTATCCCTGATGCAGGCTTCTGCTGAGTTCCTGGTGGCACGGTGGGCCCATGGTGGAGGTTCTGGACAGCTTACCCCTGATGCAGGCTTCTGCTGAGTTCCCGGTCTTAATGACAAAGCACAAATATGACCCAAGTAATTTTTATCACAAAGCACTCTTTTTGTCAGACTTTACCTCTAATTTATACTAGGTATATTTTTATATATCAATTTATAGTTATTTAAATTTTAGTTTTAATTTTTTTACTAAAAGTAGAAATACCTTACCCACTACCATAATATATATGTATTTTGTAAATATTAATTTTTATCAATGTTCCACAGTTACTTATATTTTGATATTTAATTCTATCATTTCAAGCTAAGAGCTAGCTATACCATTTGTTGTTGTAAAGATCTAGTGGTGACAATGTCAGTTTTCTTTTGATAATATTTTAAAGTCATTTTTATATTTACAAGACAGTTTTGCTGTTTATGTGTTCTTCATAGAAAATTTCTTCTTTTTCCATTGTGAATGTATTATTCAACCCCCACCTTCACTGCATGGTTGAAAAATCTCTCATTTTGAATTTTATTTGCAGTTGCATAATAGATTATATATATATATATATATATATATATATATATATATATATATATTCTTTCCACACTTTCAAAATATAATGCCACTGATTCGCCAAATCCTCAGGCCTCATAGTTTATATTTGAAAATTATGATCAATTATACTGAAGGTCCTGTGTATATACTATTTATCTTTCTCTAGATTCTATCACTATTCTTCCTGTGTTTAAATGTCAATAATTTTTATTTTAATGTATCTTAATTTTGATATTATTTCATTTATCTTATTTAGTGTTCATGCACATCCTTGGATTTTTTGTTCATAAAACTTCTAAGTTTTCAGCCAGTTATCCTTCAGATACTTTGTATGTGTCTTTTTGCTTATCCCTTTGTTCACTTCAATATTTTTCTGCTACTTACACTAAGCTATTTCAATCATATTTAGGCTCACTTATTTTTGCTTCTGCTTAAGCAAATTTGTTGTTGAAAACTTTTAATGGATTTTGTATTTTTGCTAGCATGGTTTTCATTACAAGATTTTCTCCTTGGTTCCTGTTTATAATTCCTCAATCTTTTTTGATACTGTCATTTTTTGCCTATTTAGTTTTCCTTGTTTAGTGCTTTTTAAATTTACTTTAGATGTTTGAGTATATTTAAAGCATTTTTAAATGGATTTATCCAATTAATCTAATTTACAACCTTCAGAATGATCTGTGTTCATTTATTTAATGAATTTGAATGGGCTTTTCATTCTGTACAATTTTTTTCACTGAATATTATTATTTGAATATTTAATGTAACAACTCTGGAAATCAGATTCTTTCACTTACTGTTAGTTTTCTGGGTTTATTTTATTGATGCTCCTCTATTGTCAAAGAAGGATATGAGTTTTTCAGGAACTTCCTTAAATCATTGTCACACAAATTTTTTCTGTGTGGTTGTTAGAAATTCTGTTCTTTATATCTTATTGTGTTTTTTGATAGTGATTTTTTCTGAATAACATCCATTTTCAATATGCTTTTTATTTTAGTTAACACCTTCCAGGTTGCTATAAATGTTTATCTGTTTTATGTTCGGGATTTTATAAATTTGAAGCTGAAAGTATTGGGGATTTTCAATGTTTTACTGAGAGTAAAAGAGATTATTGTTGTGTCTTCTTTCAATTTGTTAATGATAGACCTCTAGTTTTTGTTTATTTTCTATAGAGACATGTTAGAATTATACATCTTTTCAAAAAGCCTATCTTTAGTTTCATTATGTGTCTCTATAATTTTCCTCTGTTAAATTTCCTCATTTTCTTTTGTACCTCACATTTTTATTTCTTTTTGTAAGCTTTGGTTACAATTGCTCTTCTAATTACATACTCTCAAAACTTACTTTTTTTCTATTGTAATGTGTTCTTTGAATGTCATAAATTTCCATGTAAATACTACTTCCATTGTTTTGTACAGTATTTGATGTTATATTTTATTTTCAATAATGTCAGAATATTTCTAAATTTTTTCCTGATTTTTGTAATTTGACACATACGTATTAACTATAAGTATTATATGTTTTTTAGTATCCAAACATCAGGATTTTCTGGCTATCCTTTTCTTATTGATTTATAATTTAATTTCACTGTGTGATGCAAGATTGTAATATTGATTTATATTATTTTAATTTTTAAAATCTGCTTTGTTGCTCAGTATGTGGTCCATCTTCTGAGAGCTTGAACACAGTGAATATTTTGATGCTGACAGATAGAAGATTTTATAATTACCTACAGGACTAAGTTTATCAATAAAGCTATATTCATGTCAACTATATTATTATTGATATCTACTTGTTGCATTTTTTACAATCAAACAAATATTTTAACATACAATTTTAGCTCATTGATTTATTTTTCCTTCTGAGGTTCCAGTTTATGCATGAAAAATTTGATTTCTGTTAATTACATATATTTTTAGGATTGTAATATTCTTGGAGAATTTGTACCTTTATCACTATGCAAAATCTAATTTATATTAATATTAACCCTTTTATAAAGTTGTTTTATTTCTTTATGCAATGAATACCAATATGCAAAGTTTAAAAGAGGAAAGGTTTATTTTGAATCACAGCTAGAGGTTTCAATTTATAGTCAGCTGGCTCCATGGCAGGGTGGCATAGGAGATGGGCATGGCTATGGAGAAACAGAAGATGGCAGAGCAGGCAGGAAGCAACAGTGCATAGCAACTCTGCCTTGCTCTGTTATTCCATTCAAACTAGAAGGCTTTGAATTTTGCCAACCCTAGTCAGGTTGTGGTTTCTTAGGTAATTCCTTTCAGCCACACACTGAATCATGCTAATCTCAATCAGTGGATCTATTTAGTACCATACACCCTTATTTTCAGAATCACATGTCCTAGATCCAGTGAGCTCAAAAAAGCCTGACCTAAAAGCTCACAAGGCTTTGGGGAACATCTATATATAAGCCATAACATAGTAACACCAAAAATATAACCTTTAGCTGGTGAGTTGGCACACACCTGCAATTCCAGCACCTGGAAGGCTGAGGCAGGGTGATTGTGGTGAGTTTGAAAGTAATCTGGACTACAAAGTGAGTTAAAAGCCAACCTGAACCATATAGTGAAAACTTGCCTCAAAAGAGACCAAACTTTTTTTTACCAAAAGTTTTTTTTTAATTTAAAAAACATACAAAATAAACCACTTTTCTATATTTTTGAGAAAGATTTCCTTTTCTTGCATTCACTGGCTTTGTTTGCTTCATGTGATTCAATTCAAGGCCTTCTCTTAATATATTAATTACACTTATTTTAGAATATTTTAAATGTTGCCATAAAATGTATAATACATAAAATGTATAATTAATAAATTCCAGTCTAGTTTCAGATACACTATTATACATTCTACATTGTACAGTTAATTTATAACACTCTGTTATTAATTCCTTTATTTACTCTTCTGTGATACTTTTGCACTATAGGACAGATTTTTCTCCTATGAATCTCTTGATATTTGTCAAACATAGTACTTATTTTTCATTAACTTCCTTGATGTACAACTTTATTTTGGTGGATTTTTTTTCTTGTAAAACTTTATATATTTAATTCATTTTTCATTTCACCCTTTTGATTTTTGATAAGAAGTCATTTATCATTATTTATATTTCTTCCATTTTCTTTTTTTTTCTCTCCATTTTGGAAAAACTCTCTTATTTTTCTTTATTTTCTGCAATTTGATTTTATGTTGCCTAAAAGACACTTGTTTCTTTTAGTTTGTTGTTGTTGTTGTTCTTGTTTATTCTTCCTAATGTTATTTGAGTTTCTTTGATCCATAATTACTTTTTGGTCACTGAATTTTTAAAGTTCAGTTCTATTGTACTTTTAGGCTGCTTTCTTGCACATCTGTAACTTCAGTTAAAAACATAATAGTTCATTTAGGCTACTAAACCAAATAATTTAGACTAAATTATAATGACCACCATTTATTGCTAACTTTCATCATTGCTGTGATGTCCATGATCATGTTACCATCAGATAAAAAGTGTCTGGTGAGGGTTAAATCTGTCTTTTATAAATGAAGTCTTGTAGCTCTGTCTTTATATAACACAAGGGGAATACAAAGCCCCTCGGGTCTCTGTTATAAAGGTACTAATCTTATTGATGAGGCTGGATATCTATGACTTAATTACCTGTCAAAGATCCACACCCCTTAATACTATCACATGGGGATTAAGTTTCAACATATTATTTCTAAGGGGATACAAATACTTACAGCAGTCTTCTCCATCCCCTTGAAATTCATGCAGAATATTTTACTCAAACACTCAAATTAGTGTCAAAGTCTAAAATTTCATTTATGTATAATCTCAATCATGTATGGGTAAGAATCAAAGCACAATTCATGTTGCAGTAACTTTCTTTTCAGCTGTCAACCGGTGAAATATAATTCATTCTCTATTAATAATATAATGATGGTATAGTCATAAGACAGATACTCTCAATCACAAGAGAGAAAATAGGAAAGGCAAGGAATAACTGATTTGAAGTAAATCCAAGATCAAATCAAGTAAACAGTACTAAATACTAACATTTGAGACTGATCTTTTTTGACTCAGTGTCCTATTTTCTGGACACACAGGTATAGGGCTTGCAATACCAGGGGTGCAATGCCAAGGTTCCACTCATCCCTGCCTCCATTGTCTTGATGGGTGCTTCTTATGTCCGTGTATGAGATTTAGACTTGCATGAAGATCCAGTTATTTCATTCTAGTGCTTCTTCACTTGTTGTACCTTTGTACTTCAGAAATTTCCATGGTACTCATGCTCTCTTGGTTTCACAAGATAATTTCTTAGTGAGATCTCTGTGCAGTGTCATCCATACAACTCTTCTAGGAACAACTTTATTAACAATTCCCTTAATTGCTCCACTCTCACAGGCCCTTCTCTCTGCCTGGGATTTCAGGTAGATCCACCTTTTGAAATACTAGTGGAGGAAGCCCTGCTCCTAATGCTTATATGCTCTGAAGTTTGAAAGAATAGAAACTATGTGGAGGCCACCAACATTGATTTTATGCATTCTCTAGAGGTGTAGCCTCTATGCTCTATGACAATCATACCTGGAAAAGCTGAACAATTCTGCCAAAATTCAGGAAGCAAAGAAAAGAGTTAGGTGCCAAAGGCATTCCAAAATTCTCATATGTTTTATTTGGTTTTTTAAAATTTTATTTAAACACAAAAAAAAGCAAAACAGGAAAAAGGGTAGAAATATTACCGAATTTCAAAAAAAATTAAACACTATGAAATCACTAGTTGATAAATTACAAATTTTCATCTTAGAAATAGGTGTTCACTTTAAAAAGTTAAAGCATCAAAAGTGGACATTCAAAAAGTGAGAGTACAAACTCTTCTGTTTAACAATCCACCCAAAACTTAATAATATGGTTATCTATCTTACACACTTAAACATACATGCAATTATATCCTTTAGAGCACTTTCTTTCCCTTTATTTTTTATAATAGTGATTACACATTTTGGATTTTATTGTTCCTACACTTTTTATTACTTTTTACACTAGAGACACAATGCAATATTTAAATATGATTCTTATTTATTTCATTTATGAGGATAGTCTCCAGTTGACTCCATTTATCCTATAAACACCTCAAGATCATCCTTTTTATAGCTGAATAATATTCCATTGTAAAAAATACCACGGTTTTTTCATTCACTCTGCAGTTGATGGGCATTTTGGTTGTTTCCAACATTTAGCTATCACAAATTGTGCTGCTATAAACAAGGGTGCATATATATCACTGTGACATGACATTTTGAATATTTCTGGGAAAATACCCAGAAGGGGAATAGCTGGATTGAATGGAATTTACAATTCTAGTCTTCTGAGGCATCTCCATACTGATTTTCATAGTGTCTGCACCAGCCTACACTCACACCAACAGTGGAGAAGTGTTCCTTTTTCCCCGAAGCCTTACCAACATTGTTATCAGTTGAATTGTTGATGGCAGCTATTCTTTCCGGAGTGACATGAAATCTTAATGCTGTTTTAATTTGCGTTTCTCGAATGACCAGTGATGGTGAACATTTCTTCATATATTTATTTGAACACTTGTATATCTTCATCTGAGAACTGTGTGTTCATCTCGGATGCCCATTTTTGGAGAGGTTCTTTGAATTAGAGGGGCTTGAAGTTTTCCAGTTCTTTATATGTTCTGGATGTAAGTACTTTGTCTGAGGGGTTGCTGGATAAAATTCTTTCCCAAACTGTGGGTTTTCTTTTTGCTCTGGTGGTGATTTCTTTGAAGTGCCAACATTTTTTAGTAACATGAGATCCCAATTCTTGATACTTTGAAGTGATCTCATGTGCTTTGCATTATGTTCATGAATTATTTGCCTACCCTAAGTATCCCAGAGTTCTACTGATGTTGACTTCCAGTAGATTTAATGTTTCTGTTTTAATATTTAGATCTTTGATCCATTTTGACTTTAGTTTACTGCATGGTGATAGGCATGGGTCTAGTTTAAGTCTTCAGCATGTGGAGAGCAAATTTTTTGCAACACCATTTATCACTCTAAAATCAGGAATAAGACAACGATGTCCACTATCACCACTCCTATTCAGTATATTTTTGGAAATATTTTCAAGAGCAATCAGACAAGTGAGAGAAATAAAAGGAATAAAGATAGGAAGGGAAGAAATTAAATTATCACTATTTGAAGAAGACATTATACTCCATATAGAAGACCCAAAATACTCCATTAAAACAGTACTAGAGGTAATAAACAAATTCAGCTTTTTAGTTGGATACAAAGTCTGTGCTCAAGAATCAATAGCATTCCTGTATGCAAATAAAAAACTCACTTAGAGACAAATTATAGAAATATCGCCTTTCACAATAGCATCTAATAAAATGAGATACTTAGACACCAAACCTAACCAACAATGTAAAATACCTATATGCTGAATTATACTACTCTAAAAAAAGAGATTGAAGAGGTTATTAGACAATGGAAGGATATTCCTTGTTCTTAGCTAAGAAGAATCAACATTGTGAAAATGACCATACTCCCAAAACTGTTATATAGATTTAATGCAATCCCAATCAAAATACCTTTACTATACCTTACAGATCTAGATAAAACACTCCTAAAATCCATTTGTAAACATAAGAAAGCTAGCATAGCAAAGGCAATTCTGGGCACCAAAGGCAAGGCATGAAATATCTCAATTCCTGACTTGAAACTGCACTATAAAGCTACAGTGATAAAATCAGCATGGTATTGGCAAAGGAATAGACCTGAGGATCAATGGAACAGATTAGAAGATGCAGACACAACTACAAAGACACTCAGTCACCTGATATTTGACAAAGGGCCTAAACGTGTTCACTGGAAGAAGGTTTTATTTGTTTGTTCATTCTTTCTTTGCATTTCAGTTTGAAAAACTGCTCTAGCTATAACTTCAATATCATTGAGTTTTACCTTTGTCTGTGTTAAGTTTACTAATAAGACAAAATGAAGTTCATTCATGTCTGCTAATGAGCTTTTTTTCTAAGATTTCCTTTTGATTCTGTCTTTCTGCTTGAATAACCTTTTGGTTCTTGTCTGATAGTTGTGTATTGCCTACATTTTGTACTGAAAAACTGAGGTTACTATAGTCATATAAGTTATTTTCTGATATGTTGAATAGCTGCGTCATGTATAAGTTTTGTTATTCTTGATTTATCACCTCAGAGTATGTTTCACCTTGCCACTTGTGCCTAAATTTTTACTAGAATGTTCTATGTGCTATGTTGTTGCACTGGATGAAAATGAGCTAAATAGAACTTTACTATGGGTTTGTATGTCATCTTAATTAAGAGCTATGATTTGTTTGATATTGGTTACATTAAATTCTTCTAGCATTCTTCTTTGTTTTTCCCCTTTAGAGTTTGAATTTCTTCAACTATTTGTCAGACAACTTCTGTGTCTTGCAGCAATTCCCACTATAATCCACTAGTACTATATTAGAGACTAGGGTGACATAATAAAGGACTATGTTTCATTATGGTTTTAATTTATAAAGTGACAGGAACAATTGCAGTTCCTTGGGAGAATACTTTTGAACTTTAAATGAGAATTTATGTACAATATACATTAAATCTTGGCAAAGTAAAAACCCTTAATGAATGTTATACATTAACTTTATTGTTACCATCATAAGCACTATAATTTTTGAGATGTGGTGGAAACATTTTATGTAATGAGAGATTATATTAGCTCTTTTTGCTATAGTAATACCGGTAATACTTATTTGGAATTTGCAATTATTAGTGGCAAGACAATTTTCAATTAATTTCTGATTTATGTATTTTTTGTGATTACAATGAGTATTAAAGTTTGATTGGAAAGAATAACTTATATTTTCTAACTTTTATCTTTTATTTAATTCATTATTTCTCCATTCAACATTCATAATATATGCTATCATTATTACAGATACTGTGTTAAGTCCTGAAAATACACAATAAATAAATTATAATTTCCACCTCTGTGTTGTTCACATACAGTTAAAGGACAGATAACAAAAATTAATGCAAACATAAATTATGATTTAATGATATGTTACTAAGGGTGATTTTTTATTGTTATGAATATATACTTAATGGAAAGGACAACTGATTTTATACAGATTCAGCAAGCAAAATATCTCTGGTGAAAATAATTTTTAATAAAATCTTAACAAATATGGGTGATTTTTCCAGTTAATGCAAACAAAAAATCTATGGTGTGTTGGTGATAATGGTGGTAGTGTGCGTGTGCATGTGTGTGTGTGTGTTTGTGTGTGTGTTACAAGGAGCCAATTAATAGATTTAAATCATATGGCTGCAATACAGAGGTGATTAAGACACTGGACAGAGACTGTAAATGTAGAAAACAGATCACCATGAAATACTTTTATTTTATCTTTAAAGTTTATCTTACAGGAAATTTAAAAAGTTAAAGTACTTTATATTGGTTTTCATTAACAAAACTCTGTTTTGCTTAAACTTGAAGATCAGATAAGCCAGTATGCTTTAGTAAGAGCATTCTTCCAAGTGTGATAATAACTGAAAAATGTTAATGGTGATCCAGGAAGACTAGTGAAAGGACTTTTAGTAAATCAAGTTCTAATTACAGAAACCAAACATCTGCACATACTCCCCCAAAAGACTGACTTTTTACAGGAATTGGTAGCTGTTGAGATGTAATGAAAAGGGAGAAATTTGAGTGAAAGATGATTCTATATTTCTATTTTGGATACATAGGCATAATATAGTTCATACAAAAAATGAGAGAAAAGTTTATGATAGACTGGAGACACCAAATTGCCAAATAAAACTTCAATAAAAGCCCAGAACCTGTGATGTAAGGTACATGGTACTAGAAAGCTCAGAATTTGGCAGGCACAATAAATAGGTATAAATTCCAAAAAGTGTAAAATCAAAGCAAACCCTTAAAAAATGCTCATCACTAATTGTTTGTCAAGGAATTGCAAAAATCAGTTGGGTCCCTGAGCCTATTTCTGTTTCAAACATTTTTCATAGAAAAATATTGCCACAACATTGTCTTTTGCTTTTGAGAAGTACATTACTTAAGGATAAGTTTTGATAATGTATTTCTAAATCTACTCACTTCTCATGCCTTAATATTTTTTTCTCTTATATACTTCAGAGAAAAAAAATGTCTTCACCCCCCCCACCTGGTGTAAAGAAATCATTGTGTGGCAAGTGGCATTTCAATTACACAGCATACTAAAAAAGCAGCATAAACTATCTGGAGAGGAAATTGAGCCTCAGGACTATTATGTTGTCACATACTTCCAGTTTAGTGCTTGTTTGTCACCACTCAGTGATCATAAACTATCCTTAGAAAAGTACTCTTATTGTCTTTATATGTATTCTCCTGTTTCATTTGTGCATGGAATTTAGTCTTTTGAAATTAAATATGGTCTTTTTTATCTCTTTGTCATATCTACCTAAGCAGAGAAGAGATTGAAGCAGACAGCTTCAGCAGTCAGTAAGGAAACTAGGCACGGGCAGAATATTAAAAAGTAATCTAAAATTCAGCAATTTAAGTGCCTAGAGTTTGGAAATGACTAAGGTGTTATAGCTTAATAACGTCTTTTGGAATCCAAATTTCCACTCAAAAAAGCAGGAAATGCAACACACTATTGTGCTAAGCTTATGGCTCTTCTGAGAATAATCTTCCAGTAGTTCATTATTACATGCAGTATTCTCAGAAGCAAATTCAGATTTAAATTAGTATTTGTAGATTATTGCAATCCTAACTTACAGTAAGTGAGGATAGTAATTAAAATTAGTTGTGGATAGTAATAATGTGTTGCTGCACAGTTGGTTAAAAACTAAATATTAAAAAAAAAGCTTAACAAAAATTTTTAGAGCTTGGGTTTGTACCTATGACTTTGCAGATGTGAATCAAGTTCTCTAGCTCTGAGGCACAACCCCATTTCCAACAAAATATTTTCAAAAATTAGTTTTTGTATAAAAGAAACCCTCATAAGCAATTTAAAAACAAGTTAATATTTTGAATTTTGTAAGTGATTTTCTTGTGTCTCATTGAGAGAAATAAATCAGTTGAAGAAAGATAAAATGATTTGAAAACAAGTACCATAGTCGAGATTAAAATATTTTGTCAAATATTTGTATACTTTATTCCTATAAAAGCCAAAACACATGATGTGCTACTTGAAGAGAATTATCTTACGTATATCTTAACTCTCAAGATTATCATAGCTTAATTTCATCTTCCAAATGTTCTTATGTCATTAGACTTGGGGGCAAGGGGAGCAAAAATAGCTATAAACAAATAGAATTATTGTGAAGAAAAAGAATAAAAATGGTCCAGACTGCATACAATTTAAGGTAACATGAATGTTGCCTCATTTATTGGATACTGCTATCTGTAACTGGGTATTGTCTATATTATTTGTGGCTATAATATTTTCCCATTCAAAATATTTGGAGATACAGTAAGTAGACTTCTCACATAGAGGAAAACTGAAAACTCAGTACCTGTTGGATGAGAAGAGATAAACAAAGTCACTTAAAGAAGAATTTGGCACACTGAACATATAGCTCAGTGGCACAAGCACCTAACTGGCAAGTTCAAGGTCATGAGTTTGATCCCAGGTACAAAACAAAAAAAAGAAGAAATTGGCTTTTAGAATTTTATGATCTGATTTTATTGTTCTGAATATAAATTGACAATTCATGTTCCCTCTTATGCTAATGATTGTTAAATTAGTTATTCATTAGGTTTTAATCAAAGCTACTGTCTCCAGCACAGCCTTTCTGTGACTGATACTAAAATAAATGGATTCATTCTCTAACTTCAATAAAGTATTGTAACTAAGTGCACAAATTATCAATGTTGATGAATGAACTAAATTTTGTGTTTCATTGCTATAATAAGCACTGCTTTTAAAATGCTTTCTGCCACTTATATTGCTTGTTTTCAAGAAATTGTTGATGTGCAATAGAGGTATATATATACATTGAATTTAGTAGATGAGAAAGCTGAAGAACTGGATATTCAATTACAAAATAGTAATAATAATAGTAGTGGTAGCAATGATATTTCAGTCATCTTGAAAACTTGAGAGTAAGATATGGGAAAAATATGTCTAAATAAGAAACTACATGAAAATATGGGGGGAGACAAAATGGAAGAGCAGTGAGTGCCAGAAACTTAGCTTTTCTAGGATGAAGTGTCTAGTTAGACCAAGCTGTAGAGGACAGACGACAACACCACCAACAGTGGCTAGTTCCATCCAAAAGGCAAAGTATTCTCTACTTACAGTGAACTGGAAAGCTGCACTGGGATCAGAAGTATCTTATACAGTCATGGACAGCAGGAAGAACAGAAAACCTCTACCTGCCTGAGTGTCCCTCCAGTGTCAACAGTTGGTTAGTGACTGCAGTACAAGTGCAAAAGGACACCGTCGTGCAGAGCAGGAGCTGGCAGGGACACCATTCTAGAGAATGGCTGGATGTTTGGACCTGGGTTTGGGAACAATCCTTTGCCTGCTTCATACTCACAAATTCTCAGGGCAGACAAGGGAAAGATAACCGCAAGAGACTTCTGGCTATTGGAAAGAAGACTTGGCGAGTTGCCACTGAGGGACAAGATCTGGTGAGTGAAAGTTCAGTTCCTGTATACAGCATTGGAAGCTCATCATAATGCCATGCTCCCAGTGCTAATGGTAGACTCAAATTAGGATCTTAATTACCCTGTTATTTCTCCACCAGCCCTGAAAGGCATTACAGTAATGGATTAGCTTGTTACTGCTCCACTTGAATTTATTTCATAGGATTAAGTCTAACTGATAATTTAATGCCAATGTACCTGTCTGCTGAATCCAACAACACAGCTAGGGTGAGGGACAATAGGAGTTCCCAACCCAAGAACTCAGACTGGATCAAACTCTCCAAGAGTGCCTGCACCCTGGCAGAAAGAGGCCCTGAGTGTGAGAGAAATTCAATATTGTTATGGAGGGAGCAGAAGAGTTATTGTGATGTGAGCACTCAGACTGTCTGGCAAAGAAACTACTTGGGAATCACATATGCAGTGTCTCATTGGAATATCTAACTGGTGCTCCCATTGGACAACACATTGGTTTACTTTTTTGTGTGTTTCTAAAGTTATTTAGTAACATGGGGTTATTTTATTTTATTTTTACTTTTAAATTTTATTTTAAAGAGAATAAAACAAAAGAGGACAGAACAAAGGAGATCAGAACAGAACAATGTAAGCAACACAACACTTCACAACAAGACAACTGCATGTTAACAGTAGCTACTATAATGTCTCTTTCTTTGAAATAGTTGAGCATAGCTTCACACACAATGATATCAAACATAACAAAATAGTATAAAACCATTCAAAAGAATGAAAGTATTACAGGGCATTTTGAACCAAATAACAGAAAATGAACAATGGCTAGCATAATATCTCATTTTCCATAAAAATTGTTTATACTATCACACATATTAAAATGCAATAAGACACAATATGATAGAACCAATGATAATAAAAGAGCAAAAGCATGGTAGGACTTCAAAGCAAGATGACATTAAATCAACAATGGCTGCCATAATGTTCTATTTTCTTCAAAATAGCTGTTTATGCTATCACACATAATAAACTGAATAAAACAATTTCACCTAATGAATGAAAACATTATGAGACTTCAAAGAAATGTAATGGGGAATCATGATTACCATAAAATCTCATGTACTTTTACCATTTCTTACACTGGGGAAACTATACAGTATTTATACATGTGAGTTTGATTTATTTTGCTTACAAGTATGGTCTCAAGTTGCATCTATTTATTTATAAATATCTCATTGTGATTCTTCTTTATAACTGAGTAGTACTCCATTGTATAAAAATACCACAACCTTTTTATCCATTCTTCATTTCATAGGCACTTAGGTTGCTTCCAAGATCTGGCTATTACAAATTGTGCTGCTATAAATACGGGTGGACATATATCAGTGTGATATGATGTTTTCAGTTATTCTGGGAATATGCCCAGAAGTGGAATACCTGGGTCAAATGGGAATTCCATCCCATCTTTTTGAGGAATCTCCAGACTGACCTCCACAGTGCTTGCACCAGTCTACACTCCCACCAAAAGTGCAGAATGTTCCATTTTCCTCACGGCCTCTCCAGCATGTGTTGTTGGTAGTTTCCTTGATCCTGGTCATTCTTTCTGGAGTGAGATGGAATCACTCTGTGGTTTTGATTTACACTTCCCTAATAACTAATGATGCTGAACATATTTTATGTATTTATTTGGCATGTGTATTTCTTCATCTGAGAACTGTGTATTCATTTTGGATACCCATTTTTTATTGGGTCTTTGAATTTCAGGGGTCTGATTTTTTAAAATTCTTTATATGAGGGCTGGGGATTTATCTCAACAGCATAAACATTTGCCTTGCAAGCACGTCGTTGTGAGTTTTATCCCCAGGACCATTAGAAAAAAAATAAAAAACAGGGTCTCCTTGGGGGCTGGGGATTTAGCTCAATGGCATAAACACCTTGAAAGTGCTGGGTCATGAATTCAATCCCCAGCACCAAAAAAAAAAATTCTTTGTGTGTTCTAGACAGAAGTCCTTTTTCTGAGGGACAGTTCACTAAGATTTTTTCCTGATTTGTGGGTTTTCTTTTGACTATTCTAGAGACTTCTTTTGACATGCAGGAGCTCTTTAATAAGATGTGATTCCAGTTATTGATTCTGGCAAGTATTTCACCTGTGGTTTGATTCTTGTTCATGAATTCTTTACCTACCTCTATGTCTTCAAGATTTTTCCTACTTTGTCTTCCAAAAGATTTAGTGTTTCTCTTTTATTATTTATATCTTTGATCCTTTTAGATTTTAGTTTAGTACATGGTGACAGGCATGGATCTAGTTTTAGTTTTGGCATATGGATAGCCATTTTTTTCCAGCACTGTTTATTAAAGAGACTATCGTTCTTCCAGTGAACATGTTCGGCCCTTTTATAAAAGATAAGGTGGTTGAGTGTGTTTGTAGTTGTGGTTGTACCTTCTAATCTATTCCATTGATCTTCAGATCTGTTTTTATTCCAGTACCATGTTGATTTTATTACAGTAGCTTTGTAGTATAACTTCAAGTCAGGGATTGTGATGCCTTCTACCTTACCTTTGCTGCTTACAATTGCCTTTGCTATTCCAGGTCTCTTCTGGTTCCAGATCAACTTTAGGAGTGATTTCTCTAGATCTATGAGGTATGTTAGTGTTATTTTGATTGGGATTGCATTGAATCTGTATAAAAATTTTGGGAAAATGGTGATTTTCACAATATTTATTCTTCCTATTCATGAACAAAGGATGCCTTCCCATTTTTTGAGGTCCTCTTTGATTTCTATTTTCAGGGTATTATAATTTTCCTTGTTTAGCTCTTTTACTTCTTTCATTAGGTTAATTCCTAAGCATTTCATTTATTTGGATGCTTGTGTGGCAGGTGTGGATTCTTTTATTTCTCTCTCAGTGATTTTATTGCTGGAGTATAGGAATGCTATTGATTTTATTCTTTTAAAATTTATTTTAAAGAGAATAGAACAAAAGAGGACAGAACAAAGGAGATTGGAACAGAACAATGTAAGCAATACATTCACAACAACTTCACAACAAGACAACCAGATATTAAAAGTAGCTACCATAATGTCTCTTTCTTTGAAATAGTTGTGAATAGCTTCACACACAATAATATCAAACATAACAAAATAGAATAAAAGCATTCAATTGAATGAAAGAATTATAGGTATTCTAAACCAAATGACAGAAAATGAATGATGGCTACTCTAATATCTCACTTTCCATAAAAAATTGTTTATACTATCAAATATATTAAAATCCAGTAAGACACAACATGATGGAACCAATGCTAATAGAAGAACAAAAGCCTGGTAGGACTTCAAAGCAAGATGATATTACATCAGCAATGGCTGCCATAATGTCTTGTATCCTTCTAAATAGCTGTTCATGCCATCACATATAATAAAATCAAACAAAGCAGAGTAGAACCATTCCAACTAATGAATGAAAACATAAGGCTTCAAAGCGATGTAATGGGGAATAATGACTACCATAAAATCTTATGTACTCTTAGCATTTATTTCTTACACTAGGAAGACTATGTAGTATTTATACATGTCAGTCTGATTTATTTCAGTTATGAGTATGGTCTCAAGTTGCATCCATTTATTTATAAATATCTCAATGTGATCATTCTTTGATTTTTGAATATTGACTTTGTATCCAGCTACATTGCTTATTATTTTATTATATCTAGGAGTTTTTCAATGTAGTCTTTGGGGCCTTCTATGTAGCGTATCATGTTATCTGCAAATAATCAAAATTTAGCTTCCTCTTTTCCTTTTTTCCTCCTTTTCTCTCTCTTGTCTAATTGCTCTGGCTAGTATTTCCAGTGCTATGATGAATAGGAGTAGTGATAAGGGGCATCTTTGTCTTGTGCCTGATTTTAAGGTAAAGGCTTTCAGTTTTTGGTCATTTAATATGACACTGGTTGTTGGATTGTTGTAGATGGCCTTTATCATATTAAGGTGAAGACCATCTATTCCAGTTCTCTGTAAGGCTCTTATCATGAATGAGTGTTGGATCTCATCAAAAACCTTTTTCTGTATATATATATAGAAATGGTCATGTGATTGTTACTTTTGGTTCTATTGATATTGTGGATTACATTTCCATTCTTATGTTGGTTTTCTTTGCATCACCTTGCAGCTGCTGATTTGTTATTTCCTGATTCTTTGTTATTTTTAAAAGATCATTCCTTTACTGTTCACAAGCTTCAACCTTGTCTTCAGGGTCTGAAATTCTATCTTCACCTTTGTTGAGGTGGTTTTGGTAACTTTTGATAGAATTTTTGATTTCCTGTATATCTTTTTGAATCTGCTTCATGTGTTTTGTTTGTTTCTTATACTGTTCATTCAGGGATTCTATCTTTCTGCATTGGTCCCCTAATTTTTTAATTGTGTTTTCTTTAGATGTGTTCAGCATTTATTTTACTGCTTTTATCATTTCTTCTTTTACCTGGGAGATTGTTTCTCATTTGAGATTTTGTAGCTTTCCAGTGTTACTTCTTTATTTCAGTTGATATCATTTCAGGCATTTCAGGTGTATGGCTTATATTTTCTTCTATGTACATGGCTCCTAGGCTTTCTTGGAATGGGCTGGAGGTTTGAGATTGCATTTTGGTCTTTCATCTTGTCATTTTCCTATATTTCCCTGTTTCAAGTGATGTCCCAAATCTTCCCCCAGGCAAGTTGAAAATCACCTCCTGCACCCTTGGCTTCTGGGACTGAATGAATGTCCCTGAGCATGGCCCAGTCAGGCCTGCAGGACCTACTGAGCTTAGTCCAGTGTTCGAGGGAGCCAGGCAGGCACTCAACTACTGGGAGTGATGGTCCCAAAGTTTCCCTGGTCCAGCCTGGAGGGCTGGAACTCACCTCACATGGCTTTGGCTCCCCAGATTGTAAGAAGGTCACTGGACAGGATGCACTCAGGCCTGCAAAACCTCCAGAGCCATGCTGGGAGCGATGGTCCCAAAGTTTCTGTGGTCCAGCACCAGAGGTCTGGAACTCACCTTGTGCAGCCTTGGCTCCCCAGATTGTAAGAAGGTTGCTGGGCATGGTGCACTCAGACCTGCAAAACCTCCTGAGCCTAGTCCAGTGTTTTAGGAAGCTGGGTGGGCACTTAACCTATTTTATGTTCTTTAATGGTTTCATGTGTTTACTGAGTTGTTATTCTTCTATATATTTGTTCTTTCATTGACTCTGATTTAATTAGTGCCTAGATTCTTTCCTTCATTTCAACTTTTCATGTATTATCTTCAACTAAAACACCCAAGAAAATATTAACATATTTAGGTATTATTTTTCCAAACATGTAAACTCCTACTCCTTAGTTTTTAAATTCTCCATATTTGTCTACCTCACAGTCCACTATCTTCATTAGTATGATTTCTTGTTCTTCCTTATCCTAAGCATCTTGGTCTTCCATATCTTACATAGCTTACTGTGCTCCCTATTAGCAAGTTCTGATAACCACATAGCTCAACTTAAACAAGAAGAGATGTTCATCCTTGGGGCACTGGGAAAACAGGAAGCCACCAGCATGCCTCTCTGGTAAGTGTGCACCATGTTGGACCTTGGGGCGCTGGGAAAACGGGCAGCCAGTTCACCCCTCTGGTGGGCAGCTTTGAGCCTACTGGCATGTGGGCTAAGACTCAAACATCCATCACTCCCCCCACACTAGCAAGTGAGAGCCAGAGATCTGAGCATGTCTTGTGAGTTTGACTATATGCAATATAGCAAATAAGGGGGATTTTCTTCTGCCATCTCTTTGAAGGAAAATATTTTTATCTCTGTTTTGCTCTGTTCTGATCAATGATATTACTCTATTCAATATTCTGTTTTTATAATTTTGGTATTTCCTTTAATATTGCTCTATCTGATTGAAGGAACAACTATTGTGAAGAAAACCAGATATACTACTGTACCTATTGCTGTTGTCCCGGTGGCCTGCTGTGAGGTTCTGTACCAATTTCACTGCACTGCCTCAGTTGGCTATGTCCTGTCTTTTTCTGCTGTATTTTACTACCTTCAAAATAAAATAAAGAAATAAAATTAAAAAGAAAAATTAAAAAAAGAAAGAAGGACAGGATAGTTGATATTTTAAGAAGAGTGAATATTGAATATATTAAAGCTCAAAGTAATAGATAAGAAGAAAACAAAACCATATAAAGATAGATACAATCTTCAACAAAAACTAAAGGACACAAATGGTTGAAAGGAAGAGAAAGTAATAGTACCTAATACTATTAGTGCAAGGCAACCACGAAGATATGGACCAGGAAAAAATCCATAAAATTACATAATCTTTCTCATATCAAGAAGGATTTTCAGAGGAATAGGAGGGCAGGATTCACACTGTAAGAGACTGAATTATCTATAGATATGGTCTGAAAGTAACAATGGGGAAAGATAAATGCCAATTATCTGGTTTTTTAGGATAAGCAGTAGTTTCTTCTAGAATAAAAATCCAGAAAAGACGCATGGTCAGTAGAGAGCCATATTTTAATTTAGTCAATAGCATTTTAAAAATTCAAGAGATGGGCATGGTTTGACATGCTTACAATTAAAGGACTTGTGAAGCTGAGGCAGGAGGATCACCACAAATTCAAAGCTAGCCTGGGCCACATAGTAAGAGAACAAACTCAAAGAACAAACAAAATTAATTCAAGACTGATGGTAAATATGTAGTAATATTTTCAGCAACTGAATGGGAAATCTGAAGAACCATAGATCAAGGATCAAACTAAATGAATGAATAGAACAAATGTCACTTGAAAGAAGTAGTATTGAAGTTTATGAAAATTGCTACTAGTTAACTTTCTTTAAACAATTCAATGAACAGAATTCCTTTAAAGAGTAAACAAAGACTCAATCATTCCACCTGATGCATAGGATCAATGATGCTTTCAAATCACACTGAATTGCCTTTCTAGTGGGCATATAGAGAAGGAAATTGAAATACGTTTAGAACCCTGAGATAATCCTTCTCTAATTTTTTTCTTAGTTGTTCAAATAGATTGATTTCTTTCTAAAGTTATTATAACCATCAATAAGGAGGAGTTATGAAAATGCAAACATTTAAGTTTTAAGAAAACTTTTAGTTTTACTTTGTTTTTAGGCTTGTATAAAACTAAAATATGTTATCAAAAAGAAGTATAATTTTAAGTGTAAGGTTTGTCATCTTCAAGTTTCTTAAAATATTCTTTCACATATGACAAAAATTCTTAAACATTCCTGACATTATTTGTTTTATACTCTTTGAAGGTATCAGCCATCTGCAGAACTATTTTAATGCATAGAATCATAAAATAAGACAAAATAAAATAAATATAATTTATATGTTTATGTTCATCTGTCTATTACATTATTTAAATCTTAAAGTTCAAACAAGAATACCTTCAGTGTGATTTAATTGAAACACATTTTTTCAGCCTGCATTTTCTTGGAAATATCAGATCATTTCTTAATATATATCAAATAAAATCATTTTATATGATATTTTCCAAACACATTTTTCAAGTAAACACTGCTTTGTGGCAAGAAAGAATGTTATAAACCATATTTCTGATAGTTACATGTACAACATATCATTAAATATTGGTACACAAATATGTAAAATGGATAGTTTATCTATGTAACTATTCAGAAAATTCAACATTTGCTTCTAGTGTAATAGAAAGGATGTTGCTAGAGGACATAAAGCACAGTGCTGTGTAATAGTATTGCTTTAATATGGAAGAAGTTATAATTTAAGAAGTGAACGTTGAGTCTCTTCATATACCTAATGGTTATTATCATTTTTCTTCTGCAATTCATTTAGAGGCTTTGTTCTGATTTGGAGAACTACAATGCCCAGCAAAACTATATAATCTTAGAACATTTAACTTCTATTTCTGTGTATAAAATGTACCAACAATGAGAAATTTAATTTTATTTTTATACATGCCAATAGAAAGTGAAAAATATGCAAGGGAAAGAGAAACCAGATTTTTCTTCCTTTTTTTTTAAAAAAAATACAGCCTATAACACATGAAATTAAAATATGTAAATTGCAACATTTTATGATGAATTCCTAATTGAAAACTTCTTGCTCATGAATAAATAATCATTTCATGAAAGAATAGGATTAATTATGTTAGGTCTTAATGAAAGTATAAAGCATTCATTGGAGATGGATTTGGTTATTCCTTAGATAACTATGTAAACAGATCTTAGAAATCACATTAGAATATGTGATTGTGCTTATAATGTCCAGAGTAATATTTTATGTATTATTTAAGCATGTACCTACCCTTTTGATCTCGGTTTGGAAAATAATCCAACATAAATTTGGGTTCAAACACATTTTTTCAAATTCTAAAATCTATTTCACAATCATCTGAATAATATATTTTATCATATGTAAGTGTGTTTCCATATATATTCATAAATAATATCAACTTACATGTAAATAAATGAGGATGAAGTAATCAGGTCATCATGGGGTTGAAATTATTATAATGAGTTACTGAAATTTCAGCAACAGAAATTCCACCAGGGTGCTAGTTAAAAATTTCTGATCAGTCATGGTACCATTTATCTTGGAGTTTCATGTATGACTGTGTAAAAATGGCTAAAGATATCAAAATAATCTGGAATGTTCTCAGAAATATAAAATTGAAACAAATTTGATGCACAACATTAAGTTAGATTCTAAAATGGATCCTAGGCTGGTGTGTTAGAGAAAATGAGTGTTTGAAATGGAATTGAACAATAGTGAATATAAATTTTGTAAAATTTTCCAGCCAGCCACCAGAGTTACTAAGAAGGAATCATTGAAGATATTTTGGATAAGAGACCTCCACAAGTGAGAGTAACATGATTACTTCACTTTATTTTAGACATTGTAATCACCTCCCATCAAGGCATGTGTCAAAGTTAGGACAGATGCAATGGGGATTAAAAGTGCTCTTTAATCACTCAACAAAAATGAGGTAGTTTGGTAGGCATGATTCAATATAAAATGATATTGTGGAAGCCATCACTTTTAGTAATATTTACCCTTTCTACATATAAGTAATATTCAATGAAGGAAAAAGAGCCCTACACATTATGTGTGTGGTAATTGAAAGGCATACCCCTTAATTGCATTCACAAATATTTAATGCATATATACAAGTGATTAGTGTATAATGAGACATAGAATACACTGCATGTATGTGTATGTGTGTGGGTACGGAGACAGAAACTGGGACTGAGAGAATGAATGTTTGCAAGAAATTTATTAATCTTTTGGGCTGTACCATGATAAAGCATATCTCTATACAGAGAAGAATTTAGTTTTCTATTTTATACATTTTGGGTAGTGAAAAATACATAATAAAGAAAAATATTATGGTATAACTTTTATAAACTCAAAATATATAAAAATGCGTCAAAAATTTTATGCAAATAAGTTATTCTAGAAAGAAGTACTCTGTATGAGAATGAAATATATTAAAATTACAACTGAAACCAATTTTCTTGGTTTAGGAAATATATTTTGCTTTATGATCCCATATTTCCATTTTTTGTCATAGCATATTAATAAAGATACAATCTCTAAATGGCCTGTAAATGTAGATAAATGCATACTACAATGTATAGATAATTCATATCAACATAAATTAAATGGCATTAAATTATACATGCAACTTGAAATCATTCATTTTAGTGGTTAGGCCACCATGTTATGCAAAACTGAAATTAACACAGTGCACTGATTCCTCTTCATTTATTTCAGCATGTATATTTCTGATGTATTGACTTGCTGGATTTATCTTTAAGATTTTTACTGAAAGCAAACAAAAATTCTGTGAAATTAGCAAACTCTGGAAAAAGTAATCAAGTAAACTCAGTTGTTTTAAGTAAGCAAGTAAATAAATTGCAATTTCATAGCTTATGGCTACATTAAACATTATAAATATGTTAGTAATGATCCTGTTTCTATTTCATGTAGATATATATTCTTCTACATTATTGCTTGCTTAAAATTACTCACAAGATATGTATAATTTGTTAATCCTTGTTATTGACATATATCTTTTGGATTTTCATTGGAGATTTTATATCATTGGATGATGGAATTCACTGTGAACATTTATGTAAGTTTTTCAAAAATATTTACAGATTACTAAATTGATCAGGTGAGAAGAATGAATGATCTAATTAGTTTGGTCCTACTGCAAATACTGACAAATTTTGATGTGGAGTAAAAATATTTCCTAGCTCTCAATGAAGAAGAAGAACAAGGTAACAACTATACTTATGTACTATTTTTTTAAATATGTTTTGTGATTATATTCATGAAATAACAGGTCTTGGTATATTTTCAATTTCCCCATATATTCAATAAAAATAAATTTATAAAAATTGTTATTTATAAAATATTTAATAGATTTTTATTTCACTAAGTATTAGGCTCTTTGTTTTTGTAGGCTGACAACTGCTGGGTGAGATATATCTCTAAATGATCAGTAGCTTCAATTATGGCTATTAACAAACTGGTAGAATATTTCATTTTCCAGCATGTTCACCATAGGCTTTTACTGTGTTTGACTGCTGTGTGTGTGGTTTTACTGTGTTTGACTGCTAGGTCTAGGTGTCTAACTTAATTCTGCTAATGATTCCAACAATGTCACTTAATTTATTGTTTTTGGGCTATTCTTTGGATGTATCTTTTTCTGGGTGCATTGATACACAGTAAACGATATTACCAAAAATAAGAAGAATAAGTAAACAAACAGATGTGGTCTGGTGAAATTGTTATACATTGTTGCTTCTGCTAATAACCCTAGTTATCTCTCTGCATTATTAGTTGAGGAAGGGAAATAAGCTCTTAAGAACCAATCAAATTTTCTCATTTCTGAAGAAGTTCCTGCAAAAGTGTCTCAATGTGAATAGCAATTTCCCTGGAGCTTATGAATTCCTGATATTATTTTTCTGAATTTCACATCTATATTACATTTAACTTAATTTTAGATAGAGAACTGTGGAGCCAAATAAATTGCAAGAAATCTTCAGAAAAGACATATGCATTAAATTGGATATTTCAGCAGATCTCTGTAGCATTACAAGTGTAAAATTCAATATTGAACATTTTGGGAATCATGGCTTTTTAAAAATGTTATATGGACCAACTTTGGTGGTGTAAAACCAGAGTATAAAAGAAAAGTAATACAGGAAACTAAGAAATAAAAGGGAAGAGAGAGAAAAAAGATTTTTTTTTCAATTACCAGATGTGAAAAGTATCAGGCCTTCAAACTTGTACTTACACAGCATCTTTGATCCCTTTTGTTCTGAGGCTTCCAGGTTTTTGGATAAAGCAGCTTTGGCCATGGTCATGTGATCACTCCGGACTGTCTTGCCTGTGCTCTCAATATTTCTTTTACTTCCAAAATACGGTGGTACAATAAGCACAGGATGTAATCTCATTCTAAAAGACAAATAGGGACAAGAAGAAAATGCTAAGTCTCATACTCAATAGTAGAATACATCAGGTCATAAAGCTGAAGAATAATCTTTCATTATATGTCCTTTTTCTTGGGCATACTGATGTGAGGATTAGTTCCTTAGGGCTCATCCCACCCAGCCACCCATGGTTAGCCATTCATAGTTTGAAATCTGGGACTTGTATATTTACCAGTTTAGAATTGCACAAGAGTGATCCTTTATCTCTCTGTTTTGGAGACTGCATAATTTGTGAGGCTCTAATAGACACAATGCCCTAGTGGCTACTCTTTGAAGTTACCATATTTCCTTTTCTACAATTGTCATTTTTTAATGAGGACTCTGCTGAGATCTTGCTCCTGTGATATGTTTTTGCCTGGGCCTCTAGGCTGTCCTCAATGTTTTTTTTTGTTTGTTTGTTTAATTCCTGGTGGAATCTAGGCATCCATAGCTCTTATACTCTCTGCGCATGCATATTAAAATCACAGAGTTACTGCCACTCTTGTAGAATTTAATTTTCTCAACGGAAAGTTCAGGTAACATGTGTTCACTTGAACCATCTCTGGGGAGTAGCAAAGGTACAGCAGTGAAATTCAAGAAGAGTCCTACAGTGGCACAGGACTGTGAATGCCCAAGTCTCACCCTCAACTGCTTAAAACCTTTGTCACTCAACTAGTAGCTTATGTGAATAAAGTTACAAATGCTTTGTATGAGTCACTGTCCCATTTTTCTGAGAAGCAGAACCAGACTGCTTTCTCTCTGTTACTCTGTTCAGAAAATTGCCACTTGGTGACAATTTTAAGCTGATATTTTTTTTCAAATATTTTCATGCTTCTTCCTTTTTAAGTATAAATTCTACTTTTAAGTTATTTCTGTCTTTTCTCATTTTACTGTAAATAGTAAAATAAAATATTGCTGCACCTTGGATATTTTGTTGCTTAGATGTTTCTTCTCCTGCTAACGCTCACTACTGTTAAATTCTTTCTTTTGTAAAGTCATAGACTTTGTACACAATTCAGCTCAGTTCATTCACACTATATTGCAGGAATATGTTTTATCCCTATTTCAAGTTTCTTGGTTGTTATTTCTATTTGAGATTTCATAAGGATTGCCTTCGCTGCTCATATTTCTAGCAATGTTTTGATTGTGGACACTTAAATAATGCAATAGATGAAGCAGGCTTTCCTTGAAATTCCTATCTTCTCAGAACCCAATAGAATTGTCCTCAATGTGCTATTTTTACACAACATAGGCTTATATTGCTTTGTTATTCCAAATTCTCCCAGCTTCTATCCATTAACTAGTTCCAAATTCCCTTCTTCTTGTTCAGATATTTATTAAAACTGCAACACTAGTTCTCAGTTTTCTATTTTCTAGGTCTATGTTGTATTGATATAATAGAATACTATAAATGTGGTGATCCGTAAATATAATAAGTCTATGTTTCACAGTTCTGGAAATAGGAAGTTTAGTATCACAGTACCAATATCATGTAAGACTCTTATTGTTGTTTTTCTAGATAGTATAAGGTAAAATGGTAGAAAAATGTAAACATAAACATTTTTACAGTTAGCATGAGTTTATATTGTTTGATCAATTTTTCATGTCTGTAACTTGTAATCTGAGCACTTACTTTGAAGGTAACAATATACAATTTATTAACTATTATTACTCTCCTATTTTCTTATTTAGAAATTTTGTACATTATTTTATTGTGTTTTCTCTTTAAAATAGGTGCCAGGGGTTGAACTGAGTGGCACAAGTGCCTGCCTGGCAAGCACAAGATCATGAGTTCAATCTCTGGTATCAAAATTAATTAATTAATTAATAGATAAAACATAAAACAAAGTAAAATAAAATTTAAAAATTCAATTACAAAGACAGATTGCTTATGTTCCAAATGCATTCTTTTGGGTTACATTTTTGAACACTATTTTATTGGATATTAAATTCGACACAAATGTTTTGGGCCACAATTAAAGTCATTGTAGACATCACGCTTGCTTCAGCAGCACATATGGATAGGAATTGTAGTTGAAATGAATTATACCATGAAATGACAGGATATAATTAACAACTATAAAACAGTATATTGTAAAGTAGCAGAATATTTATTATATTCAAACCCCCATGGACCATTCACCACGGCATAGCACATTTAGGCCATATATCACACAATAACAATGTGTCCAATTAATAAGAGTTAATAATTTAAAAAACACTTTGACAAATTTAAATGTATTGGTATGCAAAGTATGCTTTCAGACCACAATGGAAATAAAATAGAACAATAAAAAGAAAAACCTTAAAAAATCAGATAGTATTTGGGGAATACACAACACATTTCTAAATGACACATAGGTCCAGAAAGGGAGATGAAATGTTGCAAGAGAAATACATTATCAAGGGTCTCAGTCAGTCAAGAATGAAATGAGAAACTACATTTCAAAGAAAGTAAGGGGATAAAAGCTTTAGACACCAAGAAAGAGGTATCAAGAAAGCTAAAGAACATGAAGAAGAACAGAAGCAACTCACAAAAGCACTATGCAAGCAATTCTCAAATTTAACATTGGCTTCATGGTGGTAGAGAGAAGCCTGTTGCTACTAGCAAAAGATGAGTGGGAATGTACTAACAGCAAACTTGAAGTCGTGGTTGCAGGATAATCTTCCATTTCTTTTAAGTATTAAATGCATGGGCATCGGTCTTAAATCAGCTCCACCTGAAAAGGAAGCTAGTTTTAGAAACAGAAGTCATTACATCATTCCACAAACTGTCAGAGTGCCAAAATCGAGCATTCTCTTGAAAATGGGCATATTTTAGGAATTAAGTTACACTATGGCTCAGAAAATATGTAACAAGCATGAAATAAGGGCTCTTGGGATCATCCCCACACAGTGATGTGGTTAGAAGCATCTCTGAGACAGTTGTAAAGAGGAGGTTCTGTGGCAAAGTTTTTGAGAGGTTTAACCAGTGGAGATCACAGGATGTGGCCAGCACAGTAAGGAGATACAAGATCAGCTATGTGTGAGTTCATGCAAGTGCTGGTTAAAGAACATTACTGAAGTGGCTGATCTGCCCATTCCTCTGCCTAACACCCTCTCATGGGTTTGTTTCCTGAATGCATATATGCATTCAAAGGATATGCCATCATGTTTTTCATATATGCTATGCCCACAGGCACACAGTTTGATGTCTGGAATGAATGAGTAGACACAAAAGTCCATATACTTAGCCAATTATAGAAGCTCACTGGTAGCTATGACTATAGCTCCTTCCTCTGTACACAAATGAAAGCCTCTGGAGTAAATACAGCCTTGTCATGGACAACGGTCACTTGATCCTAGTGGTCAAGATAGGTAGGCCTTGTTATGGATTAAAAACTGGTAGTTAGGCCGGGGATTTAGCTCAGCGGCATAAGTGCCTGCCTGGCAAGCATGAGGTCATGAGTTCGATCCCTGGTACCAAAAAAAAAAAATCCTGGTAGTCAATTTAACACCAGATGAATTACATAAGTATGGCACTGAGTGTAAATGGCCCACCTGAGGAAATTTGCCAGCATTAAAGTAGAGGCAAAGAGGAAGAGTGGGGTGCTGTGGGATCTCTTAAGTGTTGTTTGGAGCCATTGGTTTTTCTGGAAGAGGTTGTCATGGCTAGCTTCCCCAGTATGGATTCAGTTATTAACATCAGAGGAGCTTGGGACCTTGTCACTGAGAGTGGCTGAGATTTATTTTGGAGGAGCTCTGGTCCTTAATTTGAGCATTTCTTTCTGGATCTGGAGGGGAAGATGTTTGCTATTTAATCTCCAGGAAAGTTGTCATGCTGGCTTCCTGACATGTATTAGACTGATCTCATTGTGCGAGGAGTTTGGAACCTCATTGTCACAGAGAATAGCTGTGGTACTTTTCAGGGGTGCCCTGGTCTTTATTTTGAGTATCTCTTCTTGGCTCCAGTGTAGAACACTCAACCTACTAGCACAGATACTTCATCATACTGGCATAGATTTTCTAGCTTCCCCCAACTTTTGGTCCTTCCCAGTGCAGATCCATAAAACAGATTAGCATGAGTTTTTGTAGTGGGCTCTAGAGCTCCAGTTGTATTCATGGGAGACATTGTCATGCAATCTAGGTCTTCAGCTAGACTCATGCAAGATATTGCTGTGGGATACAGGCACTTGGATGAATTTTATAGATCTTTAGTGTCATGAACAGATTTCCTGAACTTTCTTGCATTTAACTCTGAGGGACCATAATAAAATAGTACTATAAATTCTGTTTCCTTTATGTGATTGTTTTCCTTGTAACCCTTGACTACAACAGCTTGAAAAATAGCTTAAGCATTTTTTTTGGACTCAGTATCACTGAGACACAGTAGCCAACACCCACAACTCTAAGGAGGAAAGGTTTATTTTGTCTCATTTTATAGAGGTTTCAGTTTAGAATCAGGGTGGCATAACAGAGAGTCATGACATAGGAGAGACAGCTAATGAAATGTTGGCATGAAGCAGTGAAATATCAAAGCAAGAAAGAGAGAGATATAACCTGTTAGGCCACACCACAAGTGACACATCCTTAAGAAATGTTTCCACCCCCCAATATCACATTTAACTATAAATTCATCAATAGACTAATACACTCATTAGTATTATATCCCCATGTTCCAGTTACTTCCAAAAGGTCCATCTGTGAGAACATGAGGCTTTGGAAGCACATCTATTTATAAACTATAATATACTCAATCTAGTTGTCTCAATCTAAGAGCAAATATATCCAACTACTGATGTGACCCACTATCCCTCCATAAAAAATGGATTCCAAATTTAGATATCCTGGACCTCATAGACTCATTAATTGTTTTCCAATGCCTCAATAAGGAAAAAAAATTGTCTCTTTTTGTCTGCTAGTTGATTGTTTAACTTTTTCTCATTTTTTAATGATTATTTAAGTTGATGTTTTTCCTAATTTTTTCATTAATTTTACTTATCTCTTTTTTAATTTTTTATTTTATGAGTATAAAACCAAGGAAAATATATAAAATAAAACCAATCAAAATAAACCAATATAAACCAAGGAAAATATATAAAATAAAACCAATCACCAATCAAAATAAACCAATTTAAAACTTTATGAAATGAACAATAGTTACCATAAAGCCTTTTGTTATCTTCAGAATAGCTGCAGATATCTTTGGACATAGTAAAAATTGAACAGAACAGAACATCATAAAAATAAAACAGTGAATGCAATAAAGGACTTCAAAACAAGCCAACAGTAAATATAAAATGGTTACTACAAAAGGTAATACTACCCTTCAAATAGCTTCTCCTGCTATGAGATTTAACGTAATCGAATAAAACAAAAAAAGAATAAAACCCAACCTAATAAAACAATGAAAATGATATGGTTTCCAGGAAGGGATTAGCTCCCAGTGGGGCCTGGTTCTCTGCTTCTGCAGTCTGTGAATAGCACTGACTCATGGAGAAAGGCTTGAGTGTGGCTGTCCCCACTCAGGTAGCAGCCCACACATGGTGCTGATTTCCATTCTGGTATCACTTTCCAATTAGACCTGGTTGTCTCCTTCTACAGTCTACAAATGGTACTGATTCACAGAGAAAGGCTTGGGCATGTCTCCTTATCTCATTTGTTGTCTCATTTTATTTCTTTTTCTTTTTCAGTTGCTTTTTTTTTCTTTTCTCTATTGATAATTTTATTTTGATATTTTAAATTATAATTGATTTTGTGTTATTTTTTCCTTTAACTTTCTACAGTTATTTGTGGCATACAGCCACATAACTATAACTATATTGCTTTTATTGTATTTAGGATTTGTTTTTAAAATGTTTTACACTTGTCTTCTTTTTATTATAAAAAATGTTGTGAAGAATGAACTGAGCCCTTCATATACATTGGGTGGTATCAATGCAACTAAACTACATCTAAAAACCAGTTGCAACTTACACCATAAAACAACTAGTTTAAGAAATTGAAGAAGTTGTTCTTTGAAAAGGTGAAAAAATTAAAAGTCAAAAAATCCAAATAATAAACAGAAAGATAAAGAAAATCTACATAAATGAAATTAGTTGAAAAACTAAGATTTACAACAGATATTTCTTAAATCCAGAAGATTATAAGAGAGAATTTAAAAGTTATATGCTAATGAATTGGACAATCTAGAATAAATATATAGAGAACTAGAAATATATGACCCATCAAAATTGGGAAAAATAGAGTATAAAAATATTGCAGTGATCAGTAGCAGTCAATATGATGGAAATATGAATAAAAAGTTTCCCAGTGAAACAAAATTTAACAATAGAAAGATTTGGTTCAGAGTTTCACAGTCTATAAAAGAAATAATACCAAAACTCATCAAAATACTCCATGTATGAAAAAGGGAAGAAACTCTTCCAAATTCTTTCTTTTTTATTTTTTGTTTCATTTATTTATTTATTTGGTGACAAGGTCTTCTTATGTAGTTCAAGCTGGACATAACACACTATGTATTCCAGGCTCTGCTCTAACTCACAGTCTTCCTTCAGTTGAGTGCTGGGATTAAAGGCATGCTGCACCATGCCTGACTCCAAATTCATTTTTTAAAAGTATGTTAACTTGTTTCCCAAACCAGCTAATGTTACAACAAACTATAGAAAAATATTGTTAATGCATGTATATGCAAATTCCTCAAAAATACTTGTAAATCCATTCACCATCAAATATCATACATTATGATAAAGTGGGGTTCACCTCAGTGTTTTCCACTGTACACAAATGAATCCATTTAATACTTCAAATAAATAGAATTTAGGCCAAAAATTAAATAAGCATCTCAATAGATGCCAAAATGTCTTCAATAAAATCTGACATTCTCTCATGACAAAAATCACTGAATATAGAAGGTATGGAAGAATTATTTCTCTTATATATTATATTAGTCATTTTTTTGCTGAGGCACAATATTAGAGTCACAATGTAAAGGAATTTAGCTCATGATTTCAGGGGAATCAGTCCATAGTCTACAAGCTCTGAAGCAGAAACATAATTGCAGCAGCATGTGGTGGGGCAAAGCTGCTTTCTTACTGTTATCTGTGAAGCAGAGATGGAGAGTAGCATGAAAAAGGAAAGCCACATCTTCCTGATTCACAAATATAAGCAGAAAGTACATATATAGAATACACAAAAACTCAAAAAAATGATCAAAACAAAATAAAATAAATTCAGTACTAAATGAGCAAATTAGTTGAACATATATTTTTCAAAAAAGGAATAAAATATAACTAATATTTGCAGGAAAAATTGATCATCATCTTTAGACATCAGGGGAATGGAAATCAAAGTCTCCTTGCACTTTCATGTCACAATAATCAGAATGGATGTTATAAAGAATACAAAAGCAAACAAAATCTGATGGTAATACAGGTAAATATACAACTCTTATGCACTGTTGGTTGGAATATAAACTAATACAGCCACTATGGAAAACAGTAGGAAATAGCCTCAAAATGCTAAAATGAGAACTACAATTTTATTTTTCCTGGATCTAGATTTACACTCCAAGGAATCAAAATTAGTGTGCAAAGACATATGTATATAGTTATGTTTATGAGACATTGTTCACAATTACTCTGTTATCAGCCTTTACTACCATCATTACACAAATGGTTTGAAAAAAATGAAATACTTAGAGTAGTGTATTAATCAGTACCAAAGAAAAAAATTATATAATTTTCAGAAAAATAAATGGAAATGGAGATCATCAAGTTAATCAAAATATGCCAGACATAAATTAAAACATCACACATATTTGCATATGTGAAACCTAAGAAAAATGCCATAAAAGTAAAAGATTCTTAAGTAATATAGAGTGTAATGGGAGTGGGGAAAATACCTGGTTTTATGGACGGTGGATGTAATGAAATATATCTGCCAGGAGAAATGACACAATGAAGCATATTATTATGTTCAATTAATGTGTATTAATAATTATGATTTAAAAAAAATTAATTCGGGGAAGCTGGGAAGATGGCAGATCAATAAGTAGCAAAATAAAGAGCCTTTCTGAGAGAAACAGCTCAGATGTTGGAATAAAACATCCTGGAGAAGACCAGATGGAAGTAGATGGATCCTCTCAACCCAGGAAGAAACTAAAGTGAACAAAGAAGAAAGAAAGAAAAAAAAAAAAGAAAAGGAAAATGTGGACAGAAGTCTGTATCAAGATGCACGCTCATCAGAGCCGGTCCCATTGTATACAAAATGCTGCTAGAATACAAAGACAAGTGGTCACAGTGAAGTTGAGGCTTGGTGAGCTGAAGGGCCTCAACAGAAGGATGTGGTTGCAGAGGGGAGCAATGGAGCAGAGAACAGCACCTGCTCAGAGATCTGTACCAGCTCATGGTGAGTGCCAAGAACTCAGTCCTCCCGTGGGAGTGGGAGATTGGCCAGGTGACATTTTGGATTTAGACAGGATAAGCCCAGAACCAGAACTGCCACAGCTTCAGTCAGCCACTCCTAGTACAGCAGACTGGTGAGAATTGCTTGGAATGAGTCCTGACCCTGTGCACCATTCAATTGCCAAGGATGAGGTCTCCCTGAAGCTATCCCAAACTGGCCCTTCCATGCAGCACACAATAACATGGTGAAGAGTCCCAGTGGTTGGCCAGCTAAGAAGAGAGGGGCCAGCCTGCCCCACTCCTGCCTGTACTTCAGTGGTCATCAGCAGATTGGTAAGGGCAAAGACCCCTAGTCAGCAAGCTTCAGAGTACCCAATAGAGGAAGTGCCAGGGACCCCCCAGTATCCACTAGTCTGGAATAAACCAGAAACATAACAAGAGGAAGCAAGAAAAGGAAGTCTCCAGCCTCCAACCCAAGCAATAGTGGCACAAGCAAAACTAAACACAGAAGAGATTGAGGGTTGCACGCCTGTGGTTTCTGAAAAAGAAGCATCTTACATAAAGAATTATCTTCATGATACTATAAAAGAACTAAAAACAGAAATACCAATACAAGTAAAGGAAGATGGAAGAAAAATAATACAAGAAATGCTAAGTACCTCTCAAGAAGACACAGATGGAAGAATGGAGGAGCAGAGAAAAAGGAGAAAAACCTTCGATGAAGAACATAAATCTAGAATACATAAGACAGATTCAAAGAGATTACCAGGAAATTAAAAACTTCATTGAAAGCTGGACAAACTGCTTGAAAGAAACTAAAGATAGACTATAAAAACTTGAAGACAGGTTTGCAATGTGTGATCATGAAAGGAGAGATCTAAAAATAACAAAGAACCATCAGGTAACAATACAAAGGCTAGAAGATGACAAGAGGATCTATAATGTAACAATAGAAAATGTGAGTGAAGAATCAGGGGTAAATGCAAATGAAATACAAAGGCTCTTTACATAAATAATTAAAGAAAACTTCCCAAGCCTAAGAAAAGGAAATGATAATCAGATATATAAGGCATACAGAACTCCAATCAGCTATGACCAAAATAGATCTACACCGAAACATATAATAATCAAGATCCCAGAAATTCAACCCAAGAACAGAATATTAAAAGCTGTCAGAGAAAAGAAATGGATCAACTATAAAGGAAAACCCATCAGGATCACAACAGAATTCCCAATACAAACTGTCAAATCAAGAAAAGCTTGGAGTGAAGAATTCCAGTCCCTGAAAGAAAATAATCTCCAATACAGATTGATGTACCCTGCAAAACTATCTCTAAAAATTAATGAAGAAACAAGATATTTCCGTGACAAAGAGGAACTGGGGTACTTCATGACCACCAATCCAACCCTACAAAAAATACTGAAGGACATTCTAAAGAGAAAGAATAAAAGACAATGGTTTCAAGAACAGTGGAAGAGGGGGTTTACTGAATGGGGCAGACAGTGTAATGAAGGGGAAACCTAGACAACCAATGGCAAAAAAATAGCATGGCAGAGATGAGGCAGAGAAGGTTGGCCATAATCACTAACATGGATTGCCTTGATACACTACTAATAAAAAGTACACAGGCAGAGTTGATCAGGAGATAGGGTCCATCAAGATGCTCTCTATAAGAAATACATTTAACCTGAAAGAGGGTTTATGGACTGAAAGTCAAAGATGAGAAAATAACACTTTACAGAGAATCAGAACAATTGGGGGTAACTTGCCCATCGAATACAGATTGGTTGGAAAGACATAACAATTTTATACAATGGAGAACTACTCAGCTATAAGGAAGGAAAATCTTGAGGCTCTTGTAGGGGAATGGATACAATTTGAGACCAAGATCAGGGTGAAAAGTTTCAGAACCATTTAGGTAAATAGTGGATGACTTTCTAATATAAAAACTGAAGGAGTTAGTTGGATACAAAATGTACAGTATAACGTGAGAAAGTGAAAGGAGAGGAATTCTCTAATAGGGAAGGCAGAGGACATCAATAATCTTGTATCATGATTTGAAACCCATATTTCTTTCATTGCTCTGTTTAGTTTGGTTATATTCTGTTTCAGTTTTTCTATTTGTACTAGATTTGATGGCATGGACAGCTATTCCAAAGATAGCAGGATATACTATAGAAACCATTTTTGATTTCTTATTAACTTAATCTGAAAATCTGTATTGCTTTCACTGCTTTGATTTGACTGATTTTATTTGAATCTGTTTTGTTTGATCACTGTCTTGTTTTGACTGCTTTTATTCAAATCTGTCATGTTTGATACTATCAAGTCTGAGAGTATAGGCAACTACTCTGAAGGCAGTAAGAATCACTATTATACTCATTCTGCTTTGACCATTACCCTCTTTTGAAATACTGTAATGTCTTCAATGTTTTGTTTTTATTGATTTTGTTCCATATTGATATGCCCAATTTGATTGTACCTGATGATATGGGCAATTCTATTGAAGATACCAAGAGACATCATGGTAACCATTTTAGATCACCTTGTATTGTTGTTTTAAATCATGTACTATGTCCATCCTTTTGTTTTAAATGGCCACATTTTTTTTCTCATCTGGTTTTATTCTTTTCAAAAATAAAAATAAAATAAAATAAAATATTGTGAGACAAATTTAAAAAGTGTTTTAAAGCAAATGAATATGAAATTACAATTTAGCAAATGTGTAGGTTGAAGCAACAAAGCAAAGCAGTTTTTGGATAGAAATGAATAGTAATTAATACACATACACATATATACATACACATATATATTTCATATATATTTGAATATATATTTCAAACACACACACATATATATATATGTAAGAGGTTGCAAACTGATGATTCTAAGTTTTCCTTCAAAAAATGGAAAAGAGAAACAATATTATCCAAAGTAAACACAATTAAAGAAATAAAATCATGACATAACTTAATGACATTGTGGGAAGAAAATAAGAAAACTCAAACTAAAATCCAATTTTTAGAAAAGACAAATACTAGAAACTCCAGGTAGTCTTTGAAGAAATAAAGAATCTCAGATGGCCAATATCAGAATCAAAAGAGGAGCTATCACTATTAATCACATAGACTTTAAAAGAATAATAAAATAATTGGCTAATTTCTATATAGTCATAGTGTATTAGGTCCAGGACTATTTGTCCCATAAGAAAACAATAGATCAAGATTTATATACATACAAAGTGAGACTTTTATTAATAAGAGAAGTCACTGTTAATGGGCCACAAAATTATTTTTCAATATTAAATCTTCACAAACCTTCTGCATGTAGGACTTCAAAAAGCTATTGCTTCATTTCTGAATGTTATTAGTTAAGATGAACTGTACTCACTAGTAAGGAACAAGAACTTATCTAAATATTCAATGAATAATTTTTGTTACATGAATTAATAATAGAAGAATAAAAGATTAAAAACTTTACAAGATAGTGACCTTCAATTATATTAAACGAATGGATTAAATGATATTTTAAATGGCCCATTTGATATAATAGTGCTAAACAAAATTTTTGCTCTTATTTTGCTATTTTTCTTAAATAAATGTCTTATATTTCAAAGTTTAGAATGACTTTCATGAAAGCAAAACATTTTTATGAAGGGAAGCAATATTATCTTAGATTATTAGTGTTGGTTTTGATCTAAAATTTATATTTTATGAATTAAATTGTTCCACTCGTTCCATATCTATTTATTAAAAAGTCCTATGGTGATAAATAATCTAAATGAGTATAATGATGCAGTACTGCTAATCTATTATTTCTTTTTAGAAAATACAAGTTAAAATTTCTTTAATTTTATAGAAGACATTTGGAGCACTTTAATGTGTGTGATCATTAACTGATTGTGTCAATTCGAAACAAAAAGACCAAACTAAATTTATTCAGCATAATTCTGGGCAAGGAAGACCCACCCTAGGTAGGATTGACCCCAGAATGTTATAAAAGGGAAATGTAGTTTGCCACTTCTATTTCTTTGAAGGAGCTCCAGTTTTTGCTTTCACCTTGGACATAATCTAACCTTTTCCACCACAGACTCCATACTCTAACATCTTTTAACTTTCCACTGCAGACCATTCAGCCTCCTTTTACAGACTTGCATGGCACTCCACAGTGAGCTCCAGGCCATTGGCTAGATACTTTGGATCCCCAGTGGGCAAACAATCCTTTTTCACTATCTCACATCTGTCTTTGTGGGCAGCCATTGCAGGCCAATCTGGTAAATTCTTATATACTGGTATATCTTACATTAAATCTATTTCTTTAGTAAGCACTGAAGTTTACCACTTCTGAGATGCAAGAAATTTAATAATTTCATATATGAAACTTTTGAATATTTTTGGAAGAGGGAGAAATATAATGATCCTGGCTGGTTGTCCTTAGCATCTCTAGAGAAATTGGTGAAAAAAAATATTGAACCCAAAACATCTATAGGTAATCTAAATCCTTCTATGAGAACAAATTAATAAAGGAGAATAAGGAGCTCAAAGATTAAAATTCCCAGCTTCAGACACACAAAACATGTAAAACTTTATATATGTCTCTTGAATAAGACTTTCATTTGGGTTTGTCAAAACAAATTTAAAAACAGGACCTCATAATTTGATTTACTGACATATAGCATAAGTTTAATGTTCAGCCTTGAAGCACAATTGAAGTAAAATTGAGTGCTTTGTTTAGAAAATGATGGAATCTGTAAACTGGGATGAAGGTGTTTGGGAAGTTTCCAAGTAGAATAAAGATGTTGAGCTCCTAGCCTTTAATGAGGTGATTTTACCAATGGGAGAGATTTCTCCATCCACAGTGGCAGAGACATCTCCATCCCCACACCTTGTGGTGATGTCCTTTCCTGGTATACCTGAGGAAACTAATTATGTATTGACCAAACACTATACTGCTGACAAACTTCAGGAACCACTATCACCTCCCACTTTTCCTTCTAGGCCTATAACTGGCCTCAAATCCAGAAGGCACCTGAGGGTGAAATATATAGTGTAATCCATGAGGAGATATGCTATTTTCCCCAAAAAACTTCTTGAGATTTCTCTTATAAGCAGAGGTTTAATGAAGTAGTGTGAGTACGAATTTTCCAGGTTTAAGATAAAGGTGGCAAAAACATACACCTAGATCAGGCTGAGTTTGTTGATGTGAGCCCATTAAAAGAGATTCTGAATTTAATTTTTCTTCCTGTAAAGAAATGTGTTAAAAGCATATTTGGCAAGTTAGAAGAAGTATAGATCAAAAGCTAATCCACCGTGAATGGGTTAGAGATGCCTGACATTCCATGGTTTACTGTTGATGAAGATATTTAGAGGCTTATAGAAAAGGGGAATGCTGGAGAGGATTCCCAGATTCCCTAATGTGCCATCCTGGGCTAATCCAGAAAATGTACTCCTACACTAACACTGTGAGAAAGATTCCTGAGCGCAGTACATTTATAAAGAGAAGATCTCTGTCATTGCTTCTCTTTATATGTCAGACCTCACATAGATAACTGCATTTGCACAATTGGGAAATTTATGAGTAATGGGTTTGATTGGATTCCCAAATGGAAGGTGTCAAGTGCCTGGACTTAATTTCCAAAGGCAGGGTCTGCGCATTTACCATTAATGGACAGCAGAAACAAAATTACAATCAGAATGACCTAACATGTAGACCTCTGAGGTCGGATGATTAGCTATGATGATCACAGAAGTATAATTTTTACTAGATTTGTAAAAAAAAAGTAAGGGCAAATGAACAAAGTTTCTTCAAGTTTTAGTAATAGGAAATCAAAGTGACTTATCAGTTCCTTAATTTGAGCCAGTTTACAGTCATAGAACCTATTGAGTGAAGGAAAGTCTAGGTCCCCTTGAGGAAGGACACTGGTAAAACAAAACAAAAAAAAAATGTATACTGGTAAATCTTTCTCCTATTCTTTCCCAAAGGGATCTAAGGACGTTTGCCCAAGAGACCTTATAATGGAGGAAGGAAAATGATCAGACATGTGAAGGTTTACTGGGCACTGGTTGTGAAATAATAGTGATTACAGGGAATTAAAAATGTCACTGTGGTCCTCCAGTAAGAGCAGGGGTCTATAAATGTCAGGTTATCAACAGAGTTTCAGGAAAGGACCGGTTCCTAGTTGGACCAGTATGTCCTGGCATACATCCTGTACTCATTTCCCTTGTTCCAGAACACATGATTGAGATGGATAATGTTAGTACTTGGCAGAGGACAGTGTATTGTGAAGGGTATTTTTGTTGGAGAGGCCAGATGGAAGCCATTAGATTTGCCTTCACCTGATAAAATAGTAAGCCACAAACAATATTGCATGCCTGGAGGGATTTCAGAGATTAGAGCCACTATCAAGAATTTGAAACTTGCAGGGGTGGTGCTTCCCAACATGTTTCAATTTGGTTTTCCCATTTGGCCCGTGCAGAAGACATATGTGTCTTAGAAAATGATGATAGATTACTATAAACAAAATCAAGTGGTGACTCTTGATTTCAGCTGGTGTCTTAGATGCACTTTCCTTACTTGAGCAGATTAACATGTGTTCTGGTGCTTGGTACCAGAACTACTGGTTTGTTGACTCCCTTCTTCTCCATAACTATCCATAAGGCCAGTAGAAACAATTTTGTTTAAGCTGGCAAGATCAGCAGTACACTTTCACTGTCCTACATCAGGGTTATGTGAACTCTGCAACCATATATCACAACTTAGTTTGCAGTGATCTTGATTGACTTACTCTTCCACAAGATATCACATTTTTTCTTTATATTGATGACATTAGGCTGATTGGAAAACTTGAGCAGGAGGTAGAAAACACTCTGAATTAATTAGTGAGGGATTTTAGAGTCAGAGGATGGAAGTAAATTCAATTAAAATTCAAGGTCCTTCTACCTCAGTGAAATTTCTAGGAGTCCACTGGTAGAGGGCATGTAGAATTACCATTTTGAAGGGAAAAGATAAATTGTTGCATCTGGCTCCCCCTACAACCAAAATAGAGGCACAATGCCTAGTGGACCTGTCTGGATTTTGGAGGCAACACATTCCTTATTTAGGTGCTTTACTCTGACTCATTTACCAAGTGACTCAGAAAGCTGCTAGTTTTGAGTAGTGTCCAGAGCAAGAAATGCTCTGCACTGTGTCTGGAATGATGTGCAGGATCCTCTGTCAGTGGAATTATATGATCTAGCAGTTCCAATGGTCCTAGAAGTGTCACTCGCAGGTAGAGGTGCTGTTTAGAATTTCTGGTAAACTCCCACAGGTAAATTTCAGGGGAAACCTATAAAATTTTGAATCAAACCTTTGTCATCATGTGTTTACATTTACTCTCCTTCTCAAAAACAGCTCATGATTACTACTGGGCCTTAGTGGAAACTGAATGCTTGACCATGAGACAACAGGTTATCATGTCACATTATTTGCCTATCATGAACTGGGTATAATTTGAGCCTTATAATTGCATGTGAACAGCAATCTATCATTAAATGGAAATAATATATATGTGATTGATCTCAAGTCATTTTAGAGTACCCAAGTAACTTATATGTAGGAAGGCTCTCAGTTGACCATGGCTCTTCTTTCTTCTATATTGCATTTTGCTTCCCAGTGTGCAGCTATGGCCTCATGGAGTGTGTCATTAATAGCTGTCAAAGGAAGAGAAGGTTATGGTCTGTTATATTGATGGTTTTGCTAGTTAAGCACACACCACCAACAAGTGTACAGCTGCAGCACCACAACCTCTTTCCAGGACATCCTTGGACAATAGTGAAGGAGTATCTTCCCAATGGGCCAACCTTCAGCCAGTGCACTGGTCATACATGTTGCCTGGATGGATAAATGTCCAGATGTGAGACTGTATACTGAGTCATAGGCTGTAGCCAATGGTCTGCCTAGATGGTCAGGAACTTGTAAGAAAAGTGACCAGAAAATTGGATAACAGGTATGTGGATAAACCTCTTCATATGGGTAATGTGTGTCAAAAATTTGCTTCTTCCAAAACTACCACCTATGAACTCACAGAATACCTTATCCATTGTCATGAAAATATGCACAGCATTGCTTTTTACCAAGGAATACATGATATGGACAAAGAAGTTCAACAACCGGCTCATGCTCATGAAATTCACAGGTCTTATCATGTTCTTTACCATCCAGAAGTGGATGGATTGATGCAAAGGTGCAATGGTCATTTGAATACACACAGCACAGTTAGGTGGCAATAGCTTGCATGTCTGGGGCCATATTATTCAAAAGCTGTACATGCATTGAATCAGAATCCACTATATGGTACTGTGTCTCCCATAGCTAGGATTCACAGGTCCAAGAATTAAGGGGTGGAAGTGGAAACAGTACCATTCCCATTACTCCTAGTGATTCACTAGCAAGATATTTGCTTTCTGTTTCTGAGAGTTTAGGATATTCTGGTTTAGAAGTTTAGTTCCAGATAAGGAAAGACTTGTGCCAGGAAAAATAGAAATGAAACCATTGAACTGGAAGCTGAGATATTCCCCTGGACATTTTGCCAGAGAGAAACACCATGGCACAGAAGAAACAAGTTTCAAAGGGAGATATACTGTTGTCAGATATTACTAACCCTAGTCTACCAACATAAAATTGGACTACACAATGAAGAAAAGAAAACATATACTTGTAGTGAAAGAGATCCCTTAGGCCACCTCATAGTGCTACCATGTTCTGTTTTTAAAATCAGTAGGAAACTACAGTAACCTAATTCAGGCAGAATGACAAACAGTCTAGATCCTTCAGGAATAAAGATATTATTCATCAAACCAGGGAAAGAACCAAGGCCTGCTGAAATGCTTGCTGAAGGTCAAGGCCAGTAAAAGAAAATAGCTCTAAATACAGGCTATGATACCACTACCAACTACACAAATAAGAGTTGTAATCCTAATCGCTGTATCTTAATATGCTTGCAATGTAACATAATTATAATATATAATATAATATAATACTAATGCACTTACTACTGGTTCTTAAGCATTGTTAAATCTATGTTCAAGTCATAAATTGTTAGGAGTAAACATCACACAAAGAAAACTTAATTTATACTCTAGGGAGGGAGTTAGTGTGCTTCCATTTGTATACAAAATAGTTACAATATGCTAGGCATAACTATGAACTTTGTGTTTTGAGACTATGGCTTAAAGAAATGTGTCTAATTGTCAAGTTGACAAGGCATGGTTTGTAAAAATTAACTGATTTTGTTAATTATTGAGGAGGAAAAGAGCAAATAAATTGACTTGGGACAGTTCTAAGTATAGAAAATTCACACTAGGGAGGATTGTTTCCAGTAGGCTATAAAAAGGAAACAAAGAAAGGAGGCTGCTGCTTGTGTTTCTTTAGAAGAATTCCAATGTTTGTCTTCACCTTGGACATTACATTGAGCCTACCAGGCAGACGCCACAACCTCCAGTCCTCTGTTGCAGATCCTTCAGTCTCCTGATACACTCACACATGGGACTGTGCATTGAGCCCCAGACCATTGATTGGATCTTTTGGATCTCCTGCATGTAGAAAGTCCTTTTTAATTCTTCCCAGCCAACATTGTAAATTCTTTTATAATTTTATTTTTTGCATTAAATCTGTTTTGCTAGTAAGCACTGACCAATGCAATATGTAAAAGAAAGTAATGGTATTACATAGACTGTTTCTTTTTAAAGCACTACTTCATATGTTTTATCTTATATTCCAAAATAAATTCAGACAATATTTTTCTAGGTGTATTTCTATGAATGTGAAATGTAACCTACTCTAATAATAATGGTTCTTTGCATGAGCTGCAAGTAGCTTATTTGCACACTAAATTATAAAGAGACAAGAGTATAAATTAAAAATGCCCAAATGCACATTTATTTTTAATAAAGAATTAATTTCTCTTTGAAATTTTAGGTAGTGTGGTATACACATATGACTATCCTACTTACTTTTTGTTTTGTTCCTCTGAACTGGTATTTCATAACTAAATATATGATCACAAGGAAATAGTATTATAATTAACATTCTTTACCTTCAAATACTTCGAGTGAAATTTTTCCTTTATTCTTGATTAAAGATAAAAATTGCCTGAGACTTGAAGGCAGAAAAAGAAATAACTTTTGGTTACATGAATATGTACAGATTTTCTTGTGTTTCTCATCCCAGTTAAATATTTTAGGTATTAGTCTACTGTACGGAAACATGCTTTGACATTTTCCTAAGTACCCCACTGTATTAATTTCAGTCTCTACGTAATTTACTTAATGAGAATTTCAAATAGGTCCATTTGGAACCTTAGCATTTTAATATGGTAGGAATTCACACTGACTGCTTTGAGTGCTTTTTTTTTGGAAAACAAATGCCTTTAGTAGCTTTAAAAAAAAGGCATTGTAGATGTTTTCTAAGACTGTTATTGATGCTATTTTCAAAATTTTGAAGATTAGATGAATTGTTTTGGATTTTTTCTAATAATCAATATATAAGAGTTGTTTTTCTTTCAATTTCCTCTATTGAATTAAATGTTCTCATTAAGTGTTAAATGGTCTTTAAAACAAATTTGCTTCCTAAGGTGAAACTTCATAAATTAAAAATTCAATATTTCAATATAAATATAAATTGTTAAAAATCTAAAATTTCTCATTATTCAAAGTGAATTAATAAGGATACCTATATGGAAGAATAAACAGAATGACTTTGCAGACAAACACAAAAGTTAGTTTTTACTGGGATACAGGAATCTAATACATTGTGTGACTGCCCTGCTCTATTTAAGTGTTATTCACTGTAGCAAATTTCTCCCATTTTTTTTGTGAGAGAACCCAGTAGGAGACTGATTTCAGTCTACCCTGAAATATAGAATATCTACCTGGCATAATTAATGTATCTAGATGATTTACTCTTAGTTTTCTGGAATTACTCTGTTGTAGAATATTTGGGCCTTTTATTCTAATCTTACATGGTCCACTTAATGTAAGAGACAGTAGTAGTATGGAAATATATATATATTGTATCATTTCTATATTCAGGTGACCAGGAACATAATGAACATTTCTCACAGAGGATGATTTTTCTTTTCTTTTTTTTTTTTTTTTGTAATTGAGGCTCATTGAAACTTGTTCCAAATTTTGGTATTTTCATGTTCATTAAAATGTGTAATTAAGTAATAATTTTTATTAAAGAAGTATGCATATACTGCATTAATTTAGCTACTTTCCTATTGAATAATCTTTTTTGTTTCCAACTTCTGACAATTGTTATTAAATCTGCTGTAAACATCCATGTGCAGATTGTCTTTCCTTTTCTCTTTTTTTCATTCTCTCTCTCCCACACTTTGTTTTCTTTTTTTCTGGAAATAAGTTATCAACACTTTGTGTTAGATAACAAGTAGTATCATTGGTTATTCTTATAGGAAAAATGTGCTTAGCTTTGTAAGAAACAGTCAAACTTTGCTGCAAATTGACGCATGTTTCATTTTCACCAGAAGTAATTACTTTGCTATTGCTTCACAGTGTTCCTAGTACTTGGAGTTATCACCTTTTGAAATTTGAGCATTTTAATAGATGTGCCATAGTGTGTTGATGTTGTCTAACTTGCATTTTCCTAATGGCACGTAATGTTATATATTTATATTTCCTTTCATTTTTGCATATTCCGTGGAGTAGTGCTTTTTCAAGTATTTTCCCTGCTTGTAGTCACCTTATGCTTTTGCTTATTGAGTTGAGTTACAATATTTGTATATTTTGAACAAGTCTCTTTTAAAAAAAAGTTTTCCACAAATATTTTCTCCAAGTTTGTGGCTTTTCTTCTTATTCTCTTGACATTGCTTTTCCCAGGCTAGCAGATTTTAATTTTATTGAAGTTCAGATTAACAATCATTGCTTTCATTTATTGTGCATTTAGTGTCATGCCTAAACAACCTTACCATACTCAAGGTCACCATTTTTCCACAATTTCTTATAAGACCTTTACAGTGTTGCATTTTATCTTTAGGTCTATGATCCTTTTTGTTTCAGTTTTTTTAAAGGGTAGAAGTTCTGTAACTAGGCTCATTTTTTTTTGCTTGAAGATGTACTTTTCTTTCTAGAACTGTGTACACTATACTTTCTTGATTGCACTGTCTTTGATTATTTGCCAAAGACATGTTGAAGTGAAGCTATTTGTAGAATCATTATTCTGTTTCATTGAACACCCAACATATTATTTTTGTAATAACACCCTCTATAAATTATCATAGTTTTATATTAAATTTTAAAGCCAGTTAGTGTCAATCCTCCCTATTAATTTTTCTCATTTCTCTTTCAACAATTGGCAATTGCATATATTTTGCTTCTCTGTATAAAAGATAAGATCTATTTGTTAATATACACATAATAATTTGCCAGGACTTATATTATATCTAAACATCAAAATGGGAAGAACTGACATCTTGACATTATTGTCTGTCTTTCTTTGAAAACAGACTGTCCATGTATTTAGTTCTTCTTTGACATATTTCATCAAAGTTTTATATGTTTCCTCATAGATACAAATTTTGTTAGATTTATAATTGTGACTTAAAATTAGTTCTGACATTATCTAAATTTTGATTAACATTCTTAATCTGTTTGTATTTAATATACTACTGATGGAGTGGAATTTATACATGGCATTGTGTTGCATTTTTCTCCCTCATACTTTTTTTTTTGCCTCTATTGTTTCTTTAAAGACTTCACTTTGTTAAGTATTTTCATTGTGCCATGTTTAGTCCTTTATTTTTATTATGTTTTTACTAATTTGTTATAGATTCATTAGGTAAAAGAATTAAGGTCTAAACTTATGAATTGAGATAAATTCTTATTTAATTTAAATAATGTGCAAAAATATTGCACTGTAACAACTTTAATTCCTCTTCTTCCATTTAGTTAGAAACATATAATTACACTACACATAATTCAATCTCATTAAACATTTTTTGTGGCAGTACTAAGCAGTCAACTCAGGGATGCTTTAACTTTGAGGTATATGCATTTCCTTTTAATTACTTTTATTTTTATTATTAATTTTATTACAAGAACTCATTAAAATGCCCAGTTTGTTTTCTTTTGCTTTTTTTCCTCTTTAAATAAAATTTTAAACTATGCATAATTGCTATTGTAAAAAAGAGAGGAAATAGGAAGTTCTATAAAAGATATAACTGCATGAATATTTAAGTGTATAAGATTGATGACCATACGATTGTTGAACAGATCTGTTTGCAGTCTCACTGTTTGAATGTCTACTTTGTAAGCTTTAATTTTGTAACTTGAACAACTATTTCTAAAAGGACAACATGTAATTTATTAACCAGTGATCTCTTACTGTATATCCTTTTTTTTGAAATTCTGTAATATCTCTACCTTTTTTCTCTCTTTAAATAAAAAAAATTTAAAAAATACCCATTTTGACCTAAAATTCCAATCGTCTTGCCTTAGCCTTCCAAGAAGCTGGGGTTACAGATGTGCATTACTGTATTTAGGTTAAAATGACTTTGAAATAATATTTCTCTGTCTTTATTTTTTTAGGCAGATTAGAAAATAAATACACCACAAATAAAACAGTTTTTTTTAACCAGAGTGTTACTTTTACTGATCAACTTGCATTTTCATGTATGGATTTCAATCACTCTTTCATATAATTTTACTTTGTCTTGAAGCACTCTGTAATATTTCTTGCTTTGTAAGTATGAACCAATAGCAACAAGTATCTGTTGAGGTTTTTCTGCTGATTTTGTTTCACTTTTTCTTTCTTCCTGAAAGTTTCTGTTGCTATATATAAAATTATTGGTTTGTATACTTTATCTTTCAACAGTTGAACATATACTAGCCTTTGTTTTTATTGAGAAACAAATCACTAATATTATTAAGTATTCATTATAAACTTATGATTACGCATCCAACAAGGTATTCATTCTTAGAACATATAAGGAACTCAATTTGGCAGAAAAACGTCAGGAAATCCGATTAAAAATTTGATCACCTGAACAGATATTTCTTAAATGATACACAAATGATCAAAAAAGTTTATGAAAAAATGCTCATCATCACTGATCATGTGGAAAATGTAAGGAAAACTATGATTTGATAGCTATTATCTCACTTAGAAAGACCGCTATCAAAGAGGCAAAGATAAAGAAATGCAGGTAAGGATGTAGATAGAGAAAAGGAAGCAATCATACACCATAGGTAGGAATCTAAGTTATTACTGCTTTTATAAAAAAACCACGTAGGAGTATAGTAGAAAAAAATTATCATATGGTCTAGTATTACACTATTTCATATACATAATAACTGTGAATCAGTATGTCAAACAGACACCTGTAATTTCTGATTATTATACCTCTACTCATAAAAGTCAAGGTGTAGAATCCATGTTGGTGTACACTAATGGATGAACAGGTAATAAAATGGGGCAAGTGTCCATGATGAAATATCTTTTTTTTAATGAAATTATGACAATTTCAGCAATATGAGTGGAACAGGATAGTATGTTAAGGTGAATAAATGGGGCACATTAGAGAATAATAAATATTGCATGATTTTATATATGGAAGCTAAAAATTTTGAATTTATATAATTGGATGATAGAGTGGTGGATGTGGAAAATAGCTGGGGGACAAAAACACAAAATTGCTGCTGTACAGGACAAATAATACTTTCTTTTACAAAGGAAGGTGTTAATAAGAAAACAATTTTTGTATATATTGAACTGATAATCAAGTAGATATTGAATATTTATATATGGAACCTAAAAAGTAAATGTCAGAGAAGATTAAAAAAATAGTGGTTACCAGAGCGTAGCAAATGTATAAGGGGAAGGAGACTGGAGACAAGGTGATTGGTGAGTACAGAGATGTAGTTGAATAAGAGAAATAAGTTCTAACATTGTGCAGCTAAATATAATAACTTGTAGACAAAACTGAATATTTCAAAATAGTAGAGATGATTGTGATCTGCATGAAAAATTATATATATATATATATCTGAAATTATAGATATGTCAATTAACCTTAATCTTATTATTTACTTGACACGTATATATATTGAAATATCATTATATTCTCCATAAATATATACAATTGTTATGTGTTAATTTAAATAAAATATAGACCTAAATAAAGTCTTTAGTCAAACTACTGTGTGCCATTCATTGTATCTATATTCTGACAACATTTTTTCCTTGTATATGTGTCACTTATTGCCATATCTTGGCTTGTGTTTTGGTTTTATGGTTATTGATCAAGAAATGTGTGTTTTAAATAAGATAAAATGGTAATCTGGTAACCAAAACGCACCTTTTACTGTTTTATTTTTCTTTATTCTCATTCTTCCTTTAGGTAATCTTTAATTGCTTTACATTATGAATTTCATGAAGTCTCTGATATTTGTTGCAGATGCTCTCGCAATCTGTGCTTGGTGATCTTGGTAATGATTTGGCAAATATTTTCACAATTACCTTCAAAAAAATTTCCCCCAGTCTATGATTAGGTGTACTGTGTGTACATGTTGGTTCACGTTTTCAATCCTCTGGCAGTATAAAGCTGTGTCATAGCTTTCATTTTCATATTTTACCAGTGCTAAAAATCACTGACAGATAACAGTTCGGAGCCTTCTCATTTTTCCTCTAAGTATGTACATAAGCATTTATGTGTACTTGTACTTTTACATTTGGGGGTGTATGTGAGATTTTTAAAAATGTATGGCTCTCATTCCCTACATTTTTCTTCTAAGTTTCTGTTAAGTGTCCTCTTGTGTACTTCAAATGGTATCATATATCTCAGACAGTTGAGCTAGTAAACTGCCACTGATAATTTTCTAAGCAGCTCCATGAATTGCTTTTCATTGTGTAAAATTTCTGAGTCAAATCAAATAAAGTTAATCCCATTGATTTGGTAACTCCAGGGAGCTAACACAATGGTTGCAAAATGATAATCCCATAATAGTGTGTCATAATATTAAAAAACAAACCTGTTCTTTCTCCTAGAGTGGATGCTAGCCTGTGGGAAATAGTAAGGCCAGGCTACAGGGGATCTGAGGAGAGAAAAGTAGGGAATGGGCAAGACAAAATGCTACAAGTGTCTTACCAAGTCTTACTAGATTGCAGCCATTTTTCTTGAATAAATGTTCCTCTGTTGTTGCAAATTGTTGTTTAGTAGCAGAGATACTCAAAAACTGATTTTGACATTTTTTCCAGTGTGCTTATTTGTTTTACGAGAAAGTTGATTTTCAAAGTCTTACTACAATATTTTAGAAGAGCTTTTCCTCTCATTCTCATATAAATAATCTTTTGCCTTCATTTTTCATCAAAACTACAATTGCAGGATTTTTTTTCCCTTACAAAATCACTAAAGATATTGTATGAAAAATGTCAGGTCACAGAATTTTTCAGCTATATCTATGATGGATTCCATTTCACTCAAATAACCCAAACATATTAGATTTACATGGTACTGGTATTTCGGTCTGTTTTCATCTAACTTCCATTTTAGTATTTGATTTCTTGTTTACTCATCTGTAGTCACACTGGCCTCCTTCTAGTCCTTGAACATGCCAGACAAACCATTGTCCATCAATAGTCTCTATGCCTTATCTCTTAGATAACTGTAGTGTTTATTGCACTACATCCTAAAGATAACTTGCCAATATTATCCCAAAGAAGACTTGCTTGACCACATATTTTTTTCTTATGTTCTTTTTCTTACTAGAATGTGAATATGGTGAAAATACGAACGTCAATTTGAAAATTGCTGTATGGCCAGTTTTTAAAATAACCTTGGGCATTTAGTGGAACTTAATAAATAATTGCAGAATATCTAAATAAAGTGTTATGTAGAGTTAATGGAGATAACGACAATGTTTCATTTTTTAAGGGCATAGAAGGTCTTAAAATGAGAGATATTTTTGTGAACTGAAAGTAGTGAATTTCAAATTTTCATTGACAGGTAAAAAGCTTCTGGAAAAGAAAAATAATTTTCATTATGAAAGCAGGATGCCAAAAGCAGAGGCACCAATAAAAATTTATATTTAATGATAGAACATTCACTTTTACTGAGAAATCATACAGTTTTTTAGATTGAGATGTTGCGGTCAAAAAGTTTGACCATCACTGCTTCACTTTGCCTTAGCCTGAAGCAAGTCTATGGAATTACTTCCCAATTTACAAAGAAAATTTGTAACAATGATTTTTTTCATTGATTTCAATTAGATTTTTTCTCAATATTAATTTGATTATACATACCATATTGAATGAAAAACTTACAAGATATTTTTGTACCAACTTTGATATTTGGCCAAAGGTATGTAAGAAGTATTTCATTACCACTATCACTATAATCTCTCATGAGGTCATACCTATGTGAGCTAGTTTATAAGTGTGTGTTCCAAGAAGTACAGAACAGTGTAATGAAAAATCAGATAATGTTTCATCTTACTGTATTTTTAGGTCATCTTTTTAAAAAGGCAGCTCTAATTATCTCTCAAGGACACACAATGTGGGTTATGTATAACGGTGATTTAAGCAGTCAATTTGCAGTATTAAAACATATAGCACAATAAACTTTATAGAACCAGTAAAGAAAAATAATTTAAATTGTTCTCTTCTTCCTCTATTGATATCTCAGTGCCTAAAAAAGAAGATACTTGGTTAGAGTGAATATTGAATCAAAGAATGAAAAGAATGAATGACAACTGTTATGAGTGAAGATTAGCTCACAGCACACTGATAGACAAAAGTTTAAGCTAGTTGTCAAATTCTTTCTCAAACATTTATTTCTTAATCACAACAACTTGGAGATATACTTTGTGTGTGTGTGTGTGTGTGTGTATGTGTGTGTGTGCACATGTTTGAAAATTCTTTTCCCAAATCAATCCTCAAAGATAAGATTACAAAACTTGTTGTTTTAGCAAATTCTTAACAATTTTAGGTCACAACATTCTGTGTGAACTGTTTAGAAACTGGAGTTTGCTCCTGAAATGGAAGTAGATAAACCAGTGGACTCAAGCCAGCTTACAATTATTAGGGATTCATTAATATAGTAAAGCTCATTCTTCAATTCCAAATTAAGGACTCCTGAAATCAAGGGCAATATTTATTCATAGGAGTTATCCTAATGCATAATTCTCCATTTTAATGAATTTATAACTTTGAAAAGTGCGTTTATAACTTTGAAAAATTCAGAAGTCTGCAGGTAACTACATAAAGAAATCTACTTTTTTGAGTATCATTTAAAGCTTTTCTTAACATAAAACTTAATTATATTTAATTAAACACTGATGTGACCACACAGGTTTACATTTTAGAAATGTAGATTTATAAATGAAAAAAAAAACATAATTCAATATAACACTGAATGTATATTGATCAAGATATATATTCATTCAAGAATGTTTATTATATTCCTAATGTCTGTAAGACAAGAAGAATGTGATACTATACACACTGAAGCAGGAAGTTATCATGCTCTGAAAGCCTGGTAATGTAGTGAATCACATTTCATGCAAGATTTAAAATTTTTACTGCAGTTTAAAATTAGAAAGAATTTAGAAAGACAGAGAAATTTAGGGATTTTCTGGTACCTGTTACATTTGGTGAATTTTAAACTGGTCAAGAAATAATGTGATTTAGAGAGTGACAAGAGGCATAGGAATTAGATTTTTCCATTATTGTAACATAATTGTATGACCAGTAGTTGATTGCATGGAAGGGAGTTGAAGCTCAATATAGGATTGTGATTTTTGCAGCTGGTAACTTTGTTACAAAAACAAAAATCAAGTGTCACAAATGTAAAATTATTATACTCTAACAATGATTGGATATTGAATAATAATAAATAGGAGTAAAAAGCAATGCAGTGTATGTTGTAACAAATGTTAACATTTAGGAAAAACAAAATAAAACAAAACAGGAAAGACCTAAAGAAATGGTTTATGGGAAACCAGTTGAATTTGATGAACACTGAAACCTGGGTTAGTAAGAAATGTCAAGCACAATCTTATATCATCAGGGTTCTGTTAACATTAGAATAACAAGGCATTCATTTTCTAGCACAGATGGGTGAAGTTGTGCACAGTTTTTTTTTTCTTTAGTGCACTAGAACAAATTTTCTGTCAAAGTAAATAGTGAGACAAGTTGAAAATCCGCTTGAAGTACAAAGGACAAAAAGACTCTTCACATCTCTACCAGACCTTCAGATATTGCTTGAATTCTAAGAAATTTATAAAGTATTTTAGGTGATACCAGGTCCTTGATTTATCTGTAAGAGAGCTGTGTCATGCTTATTTTCATTGTATACAATACTCAAGCAGAGTCAAGGCATAATAAGGAAATTTTAGGTATATTTCTATATGTATTCAATTATTTCCTCTTGTGCACCCATGTGCACAAGAAAGACAGGCATTAGGTCATTTTATCTCCACCTATACTTGACACTTTTGTTAAGATGTAACAGTATAAAATAAACTAAATTTCAAAAAACAACTTAAAAATGATAAATGAAAAAATTAAAAGACTGATGACACTTCTTTAATGGCAAGAATCATTAACAGATGCTAACAAAAACACCTAAATACTACATGGAAATGAACAATCTGTGATAGGATACAGAGGAAAACTTTTAAAAAGGAAGACTGTTTAAAAATACCAATACTAATAACATTCGAGATATAGTGTTTCAAAAAGTACTAGATAAATAATATCATTTATACTGCATAAAAGAAACACACTTAACTAAAAAAAAATTCCTACACTAAAAGACAAAGGATGGAAAACAATACTCCATGCAACATGAACTCAAAATAATATCATTTATAATTTATTTCGGAAATGTAGATATAAATTTGTTTTATTTTTCTATTTAACTGGCAGATAATACTGACCTTTAGAATAAATTTGCAGTTCTTAGTTTCCCATTAATATTGAATGTTCTGAACAAGCATTCAAGTAGATTTTTCTCAACTTTCAACATTGGATGTCATTTGCTCTTGATCGTATTGAAGTTCTTATTTAACCTGCACTTGCAGCACACATTAAAGAAAATATCACTGCTAAATTCCAATTTATGTGTGTTTTGCTTTGAACTAAATTCATTTTCATAAAATTCTGGAAACAGGTTTTAAAAAGTCCAAATCAGTTCTTACTATTAATTTCTGTATTTCTGCTATTTTATATCACATTTATTACTCTCCATATAGTTTCTATATTCTTAAAAGGTGTGGATTTAATATTAAATAAAATTACATGTAAAATAGAATTCTATAATTTACTCGTTTTAGGTATGGCAATTCAGAGTCCTCAATTTTAAAAATATTGTGTTATTTTTTCCTATTGAATGCACTGCTTTCAAAGTTGAAGCTGATGTTTTGATGGATGGAGATAAATCTAAGAATGAGGAAGGTCCTGAAAACAAGACAAAACAGAGAAGTACCTAGTTTAACAGTCACAGAAAGTGTGGGTCACACGTCTAACCCTTCCATTTCATAGAAGACACCAGTATTAAAAAGGCTTGCTTTTACAATAAATATAGTGACATGTATGCTAAAGACACTTGTGTCTTCCTGGTTCAATTCAATAACATATGGTAATGCAATTCAAGAAAGTTAATGCATTAAAATGTATTTTTCTCTCTCCTATTAATCTGAGTTTATAAATAAGTTTATCTATATAAAGATAGAGAAAATCATTTCTGATCATTACTATATTTGTTTACATATATTAATATACATGTGTGCTTGTGTGTAAAACAGCTTAATGTAGTTTGGGCTCAATTTATATAACCTAGGTTTAACTAACGGTCCTAGCTATTAACTTCTTTGTGGCTTTGAGTAAGCAGTTAACCTTTATAAACCTCAATTTTGTCATCTGTGCAATGATTCTTTAAAAATTTTTCACAAATTATGAACAATTTTACATAATTTTAAAACATATTTACAATAAATAGTACATATATATATATATATATAATGCTAGATATATCTGATATACACCAGATCCATACAAAATAATCCAAAATATAGCATTATATCTGCATGACAAAGCACAGAACTATTTTAAAAATTTCATTCTTTCCCATATGTATCTCTTTTATTTCTTTCTCTTGATTGATTATGCTTGCTAATATCTTGAAAAGTATGCTAAATAGAGGTTGTGGTAGTGCTCATCCTTTTTTTTTTGTTCATGCTTTTAGAAGAAATACTTTTAGGTTTTCCCCCACTCTGTATGATATTGGCTGTTTGTTATAAAAAGCTTTCAACAAATGTATTTATGCTCATTCTATACCTATTGTTTTGAGCTGTTATCATGAAGGAGTGTTGAATTTTTACAAAAAAACTTTCATTCATCTGCTAATATGATCATGGGGTTTTATATCTTGCTTCTGTTTATATGAAGTACTATATTTGTGACTCACCATGTTGGACCATCCTTGCATCTCTGGGATGAAACTTACTGGGTCATTGTCTTGGTTACTTTTCTCTCATTGTTGGGATAAAACCACCTGACACCCAAAATGAAGGAAGGAACGGCTTATTTAGCTCATGTTTGTGGAAGTTTCAGTTCATAATCAGCTGGCTCCAAGGCAGGGTGGTTTGGCACTGGGAGGCACCTTAAGGCAGCAGCCAGAGCAGAAGGGTAAAACAAGCCTCTTCCCCTCGCTTATATTGTGCACAAGCCACCCCCACCCCTTACCACAGAGCAAGTGTAGCACTCAGAAAATCTCTGTGTCATCCTCCAGCACAGGATGAGGAATTTACAAAATAAGGATCCTGAATTCCTACTGAGTCTCTTAGTTAAACTTCTAAAATGTTTAATTTGACACAGTGTATCATCCATAACAGTCATATGATTTTTTCCTTTGGTGATGAGCTACATACTAATATTTTGTATCTATACTATATTTTCTATCTACTAGGTAATTGATCTGTACTTTTCTTCTTTAGTTGGGTCTTTACTCATTTTTGCAATCAAAGCTATGCTGTCTTCCATAAATGAATTTGAATGCATTCTGTCCCTTTCAAATGCTTTGAAGTATTTGAAGAGTATAGCAATATAACATCCTTTAAGGATTTGCAGAATTCAGCAGTGGATGAATAAATTCCACCAAAACATTCTTCGATTGAATAATTAATTTAAGGTATTTAGCTGGATAGATAATCACTCAAAAATCAATAGCATTTGTGTACACAAAGAATGAATGGAAAAAGAAGACAACTATGAAAATGACAGCACTTGTGGGAGCATCAAGAAAAAGGAAACTTTTAGATATTAATCTAACTAGGGAAATACAAAGCTACAATATTCTGACAAAAGAGAATGAAGGAAACATCAGAATGTGGAAACATATATTCATCTTCTGAATAGGTAAAACCAAAATTGTAAAAATGGCCACACTCCCAAGGCTGTTATACCAGTTCAGTGAAATATCAATCAAAATACCAATAGCAAACTTCCCAGATATAGAAAAATCAATGCTAAAATTCAGTTGGAAGCAGAAGAGACCCAGAATAGCAAAAGCAGTCTTTTTTGTTTATTAGTAAATATTTGAAGTACATTCATTTTACAACCATCTTGGGTAGTTGGTACATACATATACAGTATGTTTGTCATTTTTAATGCTCTTTTCCCTTTGTTCCATTCTTTTTCTACCTCCTCTTTCCTTCTTGCCATGCTTGTTGATATCATTAAACTTATTTCATGCTTATGGTCTCTAATGTCCACATCAAGCTTATGGCATATATTGTGTATATCATTGAATTTATTAAGATCCTTTAAATGCCATATATCCATTCTATCTATTTCTTTAGACTCTGCCCCTCACCCCTCACATGTGGTCCTCTAGACTCATTCTGATCTTCAATGATTCATCCTTTTGTCTCCTTCCTTTGTCTTACTCAAATGAGAGATACTATATGGTATTCAATCTGGTGTGTCTGATTTATTTCACTCAACGTATATTTTTCAGAGAGGCTGGAGAGAAAAGGAAGGGCATTAAAAAGAACCAAGCTATATTATGTATATACACCTACTCCCCAGCATGGTTATAAACTACATGTACTACAAACATTTACTCAAATTTATGCAATAATATTTTAAAAACTACAGTGAAGTAGGCATGGAAATTTTCTCAAAGGGAAGGGTTTTGAAATGTTATTAAATCTGAACTATAAAAATATCTAATATCCAAACTTTCAAAATTTAAATAACTTCTTTGATAAATGGCATGTTATCATCCCCCCGATATAGCATGCCTCATTTCAGAGACTCACAGTAAATATTTCAACCATCATGTGATTTTTGGTAATGGCTCTTTTGTGTCCTTAAATAAAATTTCAAATATTAAATGAACCAAACAACGTGAGAGTAAGGTTGTGTCAGGAAAAGCAACATTTTAACATGAAGTTCCCTCTAAAAGAACACTGTTTTACTCTGCTTCAACATCCTTTCTTCTTAATTTGGTTAATTCTCACTTTTTTTCAGATCTGGGGAATGAAACCAGGACACTTTCACTGAGTTCTATTCTAGGTTTTGGTTGATTTTGTTTTGTTTTGTTTTAATTTTGAGACAAGTTCTCCCTAACGTGTCCATGTTGCTTTCAATCTTGAAATCCTCCTGCCTCAGTTTCTCAAATGGCTAGAATTACAGATGTGTACCACCATGCCCAGCTACTTACATTCTCGACTTGTCTTAACTGATTTTTCTTTGGGAAATGTCCTATAGCAAAAGATGTTAAAGTATGAGGATTTTCTAAATTAAAACCTTAGTATTTGGGATCAATTGTAATGTTGGTACTTTTTGATAAGTAAATGGGTTTCAGGTTGCAGTTTGGGCAGTCATCTCTAAAATTCTTAGCAACTGTCCTAAAATTTCTAAACTGTTTCTTAGATCCAATCTCCCTGCATGAACAGAATGCTATAAATATCTGATAGATGCTCATGTCAAACTATTTAGTTTCCCAGACAATATTCAGTTGACCCACTAGATTCCTTAAAGTTACTGCAGGGACTCTGAGTGTGTGAAACCCTTAGATATAACTAAAGTATTTCAAGTTATACCACATTCATATTTTGCTCTTCAATGTAAGATTTCATTTAGAAAAATGTTCCATTATTCTAATAGTTTTAAAATCATTATCAATAAAACCATTTATTCTTTGAAAAAATATCAAACAATTGTTTTGCCTTAGATAGTATTCCAGGCATTAGAGACATAATAATTAATAAGATAAAGTCTCTCCAGAGAGCTAACGTTATTGAGAAGATAATTAACAATATATATTACTTTTAATCATTGCTGGAATATTAAGTTGGTAGTTTTCTAAAGTTTTTAATGGAAGATATCTTAGACTTATTTCTAATCTCCATTTACCCAAATAAAATGGAATTCAATAAAAAGAGGAAAGATTCTATAAAGATCATATTAATAAGCTTGAATCAGGATGTAGGTTACATTTTCAGTTCAATATTCTCAAATGATCCTTGTGTAATGGTATCACTGTGTGACATCATTTTTGCCCTTAGTACTGATTTTGAGGGCTCTGAAATACAATTAATTAAAATAATCAGAGAAATTCAAATCTAAAGATAATGGGCTATGTTACCCACTATACCTACAATAGAAACAAAATGCAAATAGCATGTAAGTGTTTGCTAACATAGGTAATTACTAAACATCTGAGGTACTTAATAAGATAGAATATAAAGCTGAGCCAAAATATGCTATGGTGGTTAATCATAACCTACATTTTGTCAAAAGAAAACCTGTCTCTATTGTAAATATGTAGATAGGAATATAAATGCATTTAGAATAATAGTCTCTTCACCTTGAGCACACAAATAAACACTTTGATGATTTAGTTTTCTTAGAGCACAACACCGTTTCATTTTTCATTTGAATTTGAAGATAAATTACAGGGAATGATATCAGATTTACCTAGCAATTTTCCTAAATTTAATCTGCAAGTATATTCATTTTTCCATCCTCCCTTGCAAAAATGTTAATTAAAATATATACATAATATGATAATATTTATTTTCATTCATTTTCCTGCAAATAATATGATTTCTTTTTGTCAATGAATAAATCATATATATATATATATATATATATATATAATTTTCTTTATTCACCATTAATGAATATCTAGGCTTTTAACACAGGTTACATATTTATATATCCTGCATTATACCACAATAAACATGGGTATGTAGAGATATATTATGCTGTTCTTAATTCCTTTGGGTACATACTGAGGAGTAGCATAACTGGATAAATTAGTGCCCTTAGCTTTAAACTTTTGTGGAAATTCTTTACATATTTCCATAGTAACTCTAAAAGATTGCATTTCCACTCAGAGTGTTTAAAGATTCTATTTCTCTCAAATCCTGATTAAGAATTAGTACTTTTTTGTTCTTCAAAATAACCTTTCTGGATGAAGTGAAAGAGAAACTCAATCTAGTTTTTAATTATATACTGCTGATGAACATTTTTATATACTGTTTGAACATTTTTTCAAGTTTTAAGTTTTTCATGCTTGACCATTTGTACCTCACCTTTTGAGAAGTGGACAGTGGTTCATTTGCTCATTTATTTATTGAGTTATATGTCTTTGGTATTGAGTTTCAATTCTTTGTATGTTCTGGATATTGATGTTCTGTCATAAGTAAAACTGTAAATGCTTTTAACCCATTCTGTAGATCATTCATGACTTTAATCATTCCCTTTCCTGCAAAGAATCTTAATATGAAAATAAAAAGAGGGTTCAATATCTTATCAATATTTTGTATAGATAAAATGGAAGAATGAAAATATTTTGCATGTATTCAATTAGATAAAATGTGCTAAGATTAAAAATCTTTTTTATTCTTTTGTGATATTCCTACCTGAATATTTAAAATTACATATGAGTTTGCATTACATTTCTATTGAGGAACATTGATTTAAACCTCTATTTCTCTACTATCATTCAAATGTTTATTAGAAAGGTAAAATCCTAAGTTCTATCCCAGAAGACTAAAACAGTTTCTGACCTTTAATATTGCATGTTTTAGTATGAGAAGCTTTGTATTCATGGACATTAAGACACAGATTTACACAGAGGTAGAATAGTATTTTAGATTCTATCCTAGAAAATTACACGTGACTATATGATGATTGTCTTTTATAGTATGATCTAAGTAGAAACCAGGTGGCATGAATTTTATTTTTGAACTACTTTTTAAAATAATTTTTTATTTCTTCATTGTTTAAGAGTAGTAATTGGGTGACTGGTCAATAAGAGTTTCACATAAATACCTACAAGGATTTTGTCTGAGTCCTGGGCAATGTAGTGGATTGGGGCTGATTCTTTCAGGAAAGTTGGTCTTCACGCTATAAGTCAAAAGCATAAAGTATTATAATTAATTGATGTGACAGAAAATACCATATGTTATTCGAATTCCTTTAAGACAACCAATTATACTTGAAAAATCTTATATTTTCCCATGTGAAATGACAATAAAGCATCTTAATGTAGATAGTTCCACGGGAGATACACTAATAAGCTTCTTTAGATTTTAAGTCAAGAAAAACTGATCAATAATTATTTCATGTCAGAATTGAAAATACAATGAACTGTGTCAGAATGTTCAAGGAATTTCAACTAAATAAATCCACAATAGAGAGAGAAATTCACAATCAAAGACAGAAATAAAGATAAGTGGAATTTTTTATACAGTTAAGAAATTTGAATGCTTAGGCAGGGGATTTAGGTCAGCAGTGTATGCTCCTGTGTGGAAGGTTCAAGATCATGAGTTTGATTTCTGCCCCCTAAAAAGAAATTTGCATTCTTAAAGGAAGAAAGAGGAACATTCTTTGAGTGATAAATACTGATAAAAGTATGAATGTGATACTCAAAATTACATGGAAGTAGATATAGATAGTTTGAAGATGCAAGGTATTTCAGCAAGATACTAGAAGCCATGAAAAATAAACTTAACAAAGAACAGATAGTGATGAACAATTCTGCAATATTATGGGAAATCTGATGTAACTAGAGGCTGCCAGTTTACATTTGTTCTGATATAATATTTTGGCTTCCAAAACTAAATTGTTTATAAAATTAATTTTTTATAAAATAGCCATGACTTATAAGAACCATCTGATTAATATACAATATGGCTGCATGAATTGTATCATTACCAGATTAAATATATCATGTAAAGTTATATCATGTAAATACAAAATTATAAATGTATGTAAAATTATATTGTTAAAAATTAGTTTCCATTCACTGTAACTGATGTTTATGTGGAAAAAAAAGGGTCAACACATGTCATTTGTCTTCATTTGGAATCATTATGCTCTGCAAACAGCTCTATATTCTTTTATTTGTAATTAGTTAGCTTTTTCTTTTACCTCATTTCATGGCTAAGATTGTCAGATTGGCAAATTAAAATGCAGGACACCAGTGTAAGGTTGAATTCTAAATTACCAATGAATACTGTTTAGTTATATACTACAGCATTTTGTTGTATATTTATTTCTCTGAAATTCATATTGACCTCTGTGTTCTGTACTTTAATTGGAAACCCTACTCCTGTGCCTTTCAAGAGACTTTTCATCTACTTGTCCTCTCCAAATCATATTCTTCTCATCGCTACCTAAGTACAAAATACCAGATTCACGTTTTGGTTAATGGTAAAACTTATTTCACACAGCCACACAAAAATGCTAACAGGAACTTTTTTTTATAATAAAGGCTAAATCTTTTTCTTATAGAAGGCTAAATCTGCATATTTTGCTTTCAAATATTCTTTATTTTAAAGATCATGAAAGTAAAAAATATTCCTAAAACTGCACCTATAATTTGTATGTATATCCTATTTTTTGAAATTATTTTAACACTGCTGCCTATAGTATAAGTATAAATGCTGTCTACCTAATGTAAAGTTAATCTTGCTCCTTTATTCTACATTAATAATACAGATAAAAGTGGAAATGTACAAGAAATATCTAAAATACAAAAAATTGTTCACCTTCAGGAAATGCACAGCAAAACTACACTGAAATTCCATTTTACTCCACTTAAAATGGTATCAACAAGAGTACAAAACACAATTCTTGTGATAAAGAGGCAAAAAAGAGTATTATTGCTTGGAATGTAAAACGGTATAATCCCTATGGAAATCAAAATGGAAATTTTTGAAAAGTACAAAAGGAAACTAAAAGCAGAGATAACATTTGATTCATCTATATCACATGGAACATTCTAAAAGTAATTAAAGAGCTGATATAAAGGTGATATCTGCTCATGCAGGCATATTGTGGCACTATGTACACTAGTTATGCTCTGGAGATTGACCTTTTAAATGGAAGCCTAGGGATCATCATTAACAATTATAGTCCCTTTTTTTCTCCTTTAAATTGTCTTTTAGTTTCTCTACAAATCATATACTATTCTCCTAAAAAATCTCCTATTGTTTTTGGTAACTTCTTTTTCCACTTAAGTGTTTCTGTTTCATATTTTTATAATATTCTCCTCTTTTTGTGTTCCACTATGGCACTATGGTATCTCCCTGTGTCTCTGCCTCTCTGTCTCTGTTTCTCTGTCTCTGTATCGCTCTCTGTCTGTCTGCCTCTTTCTCCATTTCTTCCTTATATCATAACTTACTCCTGCATTTTTTGTGATAGAAAGACACTATTTTCATGTATGTGTGTTTTCATAATTTCCCTTAGATTAAAGCAGAAAAGTTTTTGTTTTGAAAAGAAAAGAGTAGATTTTATAACTTTTTTTATAATGGACTTACATAAAGAAAGTTTCTATTACTGATCTCAGGACATGATAAAATAAAGGGTAGAAGAGTCCTCTTTTGTTTTTTGCAGTAAATTTATTTTACCACAGAATATTGTGATTTTTTTCAGAATAATTGTTACTTTATTTCTATTTATCTTACTATTCCTGACTTTGTTGTTCTTTTGCTGCCAGAGGACTTTAATATTCTTAGTAATTATCAATTTGGGACTAGCATACAAAAAACTCACTAGCATTTTTAAACATTAAATCCAGGTCATTACATATCTCACTAAACATGGTTCTTTCTATTTTATTGTTTAGACTTTGAGCTTACTTTCCCAAGTGCCACTGATTGAATGGACATGAAGGTCTAAAAAAAATTGAAAATTTGCATATGACAAAGGTACTGAAGTTCAAAAAAATACCTAAGTACATGTAGCAAAATGGCTAAAATAACATACTTTATTTTAAAAAATGTAGAATTCTGGAATTCAGTCCCAGAAGCTCAATGCACCCTAGTTGAACTCCAGGGAAAAGGGAAGCCTTGGAACTTCGCTCTAAGTAAGGCCATGACCCACATCCAAAATCACCAGAGGACACAAGGGAGGTCCCCATGGGCCTAAGTGGGCCATGCCCAATGAACTCCAAGCTGCTAGCAGCCGCCTGAAGTCTGCCCTGGGAGTCAAAAGTGATCCAGGTGACTCTCAGCACAAGGGGGAAGGTTGAAACATTTCACAAAACCCAGAAATATAGGAAAATGACAAAAACCAAAGTCCAAAATGCAATCTCAAACTTCCAGCCCAACTAAGGAAGCCTAGGAGACATGGAGACAGAAGAAAATATAAGTCATTCAACTGAAATTCATGAAATGATAACAACTGAAGTAAAGAAACAACTCTGGGAAGAAATAAAAGAGTTCAGATCATAAATCGTCTCCCAGCTAAAAGAAAAAATGATAAATGTAATGAAAGAAATGTTGAACACATCTAAAGAAGACATAGTTAAAAAATTAGAAGAACAAGGCAAAAAGATGGAAACCCTGAATGAACAATATAAAAAACAAACAGAATGCATGAAGCAGATTGAAAGAGATATACAGGACACTAAAAATTCCAGCAAAGGTTGGCAAATTGGTCTCAACAAAAGTGAAGATAGAATTTCAGACCTTGAAGACAAGATTGCAGCTAGTGAACAGTAAAGCAAAGATCCTTTAAAAATAAAAAGGAATCAGGAAATAATAATTCAACAGCTGCAAGATGATGCAAAGAAAAACAACATAAGATTCATAGGTATAAACAAAAAAGGTGAAAGCACAAATGATATCAAGAGACTATTTACAGAAGCTGAAAATTTCCCAAACATGAGAATGGAAACTGACATATAGATCAGTGAAGCATATAGAATTCCAAATAGCCACAACCATAATAAAACTACACCCAGACATATAATAATCAGCATCCAAGAAATCCAACATAAGAACAGAATATTAAAAGTGGCTAGAAAGGAGAGACAGATCACCTATAAAGGAAAGCCTATCAGAATCACAGCAGACTTCTCAACACAAACAATGAAGTCCAGAAGAACATGGAGTGAAGTATTTCAGATCCTAAAGCAAAAGGACCTCCAACCCAGATTGATGTAACCTGCAAAACTTTCCTTCAAAATGAAAGGAGAAATAAGATACTTCCACTACAAAGAACAGCTGAAGAACTTCATGATCACCAAAGCAACCCTGCAAAGAATATTGAGAAACATTCTAGACAGACATAGGAAAAATACCACTAAGCAAGGCAAACAATTAAACAGAGTAGAAAGTTAAAGAATCAACAGCAGAAAGATAACATGTCAAAAGTAAACCAATATATATAGTTATAACCATTTAGGTAAATGACCTCAATTCATAAATTAAAATAAGCAGAATGGCAATGGATCAAGAAACAATGTCCATCAATATTCTGTACAAAGGAAACCATCTAACCCAAAAGGAACTTGATAGACTGAAAATCAAAGGATGGAAAACAATACTCCATGCAACAGGATCCCCCCAAAAGCAGGGCTAGCTATTCTATTTGAAGACAATGTGAACTTCAAACCACAAATGACCCTAAGAGATAAAGACAGTCAATACACACTAGTTAGGGGAGAATTGCAAGAGGAAGATATAACAATCTTAAATATACATGCACCAAATTTGGGCGCACCCAGCTATATGAAAAAATATTAATAGAAATGAAAAATCACATAAGCAATAACACAATTATAACAGGAGATGGTAACATGCTATTGACACAAATGGACAAATTAGACAGAAAATCATCAAAGAAATAACCAAACTGAATCGCACCTGTGAACAAACGGACTTAGTAAACATATACAGTGTTCCACCCAACAACATTAGAATATACATTCTTCTCAGTAGCACATGGAATGTTATCTAAAACAGACCATATACTAGCCCATAGAACATGCCTAAGTAAATAAAAAAGAATGCTAATCATTTCATGAATGTTATCAGATCATGGCACAATGAAACTAGAAATTAATGACAAAACAAACTGCAAAAAACCCACAAACACATGGAAATTGGATAATACACTCCTGAGCAATCAGTGAATCACAGAGGAAATTAAGAAATTAAACAATATTTACAGGTAAATGGAAATACAAATACATCTTACCCCAACATGTGGGAATCAATGAATGCAGTCCTGAGAGGAAAATTTATTGTGGTGAACTCCCACATCAGGAAAAAGAGAATGAACTCTAATAAACAACCTGATACTACACCTCAAAGATCTAGAAAAAGTAGAGCAAGCTAAGTGCAAAGCCAAAGAAGGGAGGAAACTATAAAAGTCAGAACAGAAATCAATGCAATAGAGACTAAGAAAACAATACAAATTATCAATGAATCAAAGAGTTGGTTCTTTGAAAGAATAAATAAAATTGACAAGCCTCTAGCCAACTTTATTAAAAAAAGGAAAGAAGGGACCTGTGATTTAGCTCAGTGGCATAAGCACCTGCCTAGCAAGCGCAAGGTCATGAGTTCAATCCCTAGTACCACAAAAAAAAAAAAGGAAAGAAAAAACTCAAATTTATACAATAAGGAATGAAAAGGGTGAAAGCACTGCAGACCCTGTAGAAATACAGAAGATCATCAATACCTGTTTTGAAAACCTCTCCTCTCACAGGCTTGCTAACACAGAAGAAATGGACAGATTCCTAGAAACATGAATTACCAAAGCTGGGTCAAGGAGATGTAAAACTGCTGAATAACCCAATTTCAATTAATGAAATTGAAAATGTAACTAAATCCTTACCAATGAAGAAAAGCCCAGGTACAGAAAGATTCACTGTGGAATTCTACAAGAAATTGAAAGAAGATTTAATGCCAACACTCCTCAAACTTTTCAATGAAATTTGAAGGGAAACAATTCTCCCTAACCTATTCCTGTAAGCAAATATTACCCTAATACCAAAACCTGAGAAAGACCCAACCAAAAAAGAGAATTACAGACCTACCTCCCTAATGAACATAGATGCAAAAATTCTCAAAAATATTTTGGTAAACAGAATGCAGCAAGTCATCAAGAACATTATACACCACAAATGGAATTAATCCCAGGAATGCAGGGATAGTTCAACATACTCAAATCAATAAATGTAATCCACCACATCAATATAGCCAAAATAAAAACCACATGATCATTTTTATAGATGCAGAAAAAGCTTTTGATAAGGTTCAACATTTATTTGTGATAAAAACCTTACATAAAGTTGGAATAGATTGTCTTTACCTCAATATGATAAAAGCCAACTATGACAAACCAAGAGCCAGCATCATATTGAATGGCCAAAAACTGAAAGCCTTTCCCCAAGAAACAGGAACAAGACAAGGTTGTTCATTATCATCACTCCTATTCATTATAGTGCTGAAAATGCTAGCCAGAGAAATTAGATGAGAGAGAAATAAATGGAGTAAGGATAGGAAAAGAAGTTAAATTATTATTATTTGCAGAAGACAAGATACTATACATACAAGACCCAAAAAAATCCATTGAAACATTCCTAGAAATAATAAAGAAATTCAGTAATGTAGCTAGATACAAAGTCAATATTCAAAAATCAAAACATTCCTATACACTAACAGCAAAACACTGAGAGAGACATAAGAGAAGCCACACCCTTCACAATAGCATCCTACAAAATGAAACACAGATTAATCTAACAAAAAATAGTAAAAGATCTATTCAGAAAAAAATTGTAATACCCTGAAAAAAGAAATCAAAGAGGACCTCAGAAAATGGAAAGATATCACTTGTTCATGGATAGGAAGAACAAACATTGTGAAAATGACCACTCTCCTAAATTTGTTATACAGATTTAATGAAATCCCAATCAAAATGCCACTAGCATACCCCTCAGATCCAGAGAAATCATTCCTAAAATTCATCTGGAACGAGAAGAGACCTAGAATTGCAAAGGCAATTCTAAACAACAAAGGCAAGGCATCACAATCTGGGATTGGAAGTCCCATTTGACCCAGCTATTCTACTTCTGGACATATTCCCAGAAAAACTGAACACATCATTCCACAGCGATATTTGTGCACCCGTATTTATAGCAGCACAACTTGTAATAGCCAGATCTTGGAAACAACCTAAATCCTCATCAACTGAGGAATGGATAATAACGATGTGGTATTTTTATACAGTGGAGTACTACTCATCCATAAAGAATGATAACATCGAGATATTTATAAGTAAATGAATGCAACTCGAGACCGTACTCATAAGTGAAATAAATCAAACTCACATGTGTAAATACCATATATTCTCCCTAGTGTAAGAAATGATAAGAGTACATAAGATAAAAAAAAATCAATAAATACACTGAAAGGATAAGTATCTGCTTAAAGGGAAAAAATATCTCAGGCAAAATGAGGGAAAAAAAGAAGGGAAAATAAAAAATATCTAAAATTATATAAACACACTTATGATAACTAAGATGATTGTGCTACAGATTCTATAAATTCTTGGAACAAAACAGTTAACATTCATAGGATTGGAATAATTGTGCATATCATTTTATGGTGATTTGAGGAACTCTTGAAGATAATTATGTAAAATAACAACCCTAGTTATTCTCCTACCACCTTGTTTTGAAGGACTATTGTCAGTGTTTTGGGCTCTTTGCCATTGTTTTTTATTTGTCTTTTTTGTTTCATGTTTTTCTAGGAATTTGTTTTATTTTGTCTTGTTTAGTTTCGTTTTTCCCTCTAATACTGAAAGGATAGTTATACATGTAAAGACTCATGTATGCATAAAAACCTCTCCTAAACATTTTATGAGAATCGATTATATAATTCAGGATGAAATGAACAGCTACTTTAAAGAAAAAGAGACACTAAGCTATCCAGTGGTGACTCCATAGCATCATGTTGTTAAATCCAGCAATACTATTGTTGTTTGTTCAGAGTGATTTTAGTCTCTTTTGTATTGTTTAATTTCAACATATATGAAGGTATGGGCAGCTATTTTGAAGAGAAATAGAGACATTACGGCAGCCATTTTTGAATTCCCTATCATTTGGTTTTGAAGACCTAAAATGTCTTCATCATCCTGTTCTGATCAGTTTAATATTATTTTGCCTTGCATGTATTCATTGTATGTAAAGATATGGACACTTATTTGGAAGAAAACAAGAGACAATATGATAGACAGTGAAGATCTCCTGTTGTCTTGCTTGAAATCTGTGTCTCTTACATTGTTTTTTTATGTTCTGTTTTGTTCTATTTTGTTCTGTTTAATTTTACCTGCTTTAAAATAAAAAAGTAGAATTCTGGAAATGTATTTTGGTTTATATTTGCATTATTGTTGAAATACTACATATTATACAGCTACTATCCCAGCATGTCCTACATTCTGACCTATTGAAAACTTTAATAATTTTTTTTAATCTTGGAAGCTTTCACATCATCTTAGTCCCTTTGTGTTTGATGAAAGACTTTGAATTACTTTATCTCAACATTTAATGATGTTCTTTCTCTAATCACAGTTCTATTCAGTAATCAAAACACAAGGCAAATAACAAACATCACATCTAACAATTTCCAACTCTTAGTGTCTGTTTTACTTAGAGTTCACTAGGAAAGTAGATGCAATATAAAATATATGTATAATTATGTAAGGAGATTTATTAGTTAGGCTTGCAGAATCAGAGATAAGAGTGTCTACAATAGCCTTCTGTGTATTGGAGAAGCAGAGGATCCAGTAGATGCTCAGCCTCAGATGATGGAAACCACAAGACAAAAGGAATTAAGGATTCAGTTGTAGTCTAAATTTGATGGCATAAAATTTCACTGAAATGTCACATATTTGAGCCTGCATTAGAAAGCTTGAATAATCTGGAGACAAATATCCAAAAGTGATTGTGAAGACTAGAGTTACTAAAAAATGGGTATAGATTATTATTTCCACTTTTATTCCATCCAGTCTACAAGCCTATGAATTGGACTTATCTATATCCTGCACATAAATATTCTCTTCAGTTTTCTGGCCTACATATCATTTCATAAACACACCCAGAGCAATGTTTTATCACTATGCTAGCTGTTTCTTAATTTATTCATACTGACTTATCATGATTAAAGGCCATAAGACATTCTTGTCAATTTGACAACCAGAGACATTTCCTTGAACCATACTTAATCTCCAAGTACAATAGCAAATTCATAATTAAGCCTAATATTATCCCCTCATGGTGCATTAAAATGGAAATGCACTTATTTCCTTTTGAAAAAACTTTTTCTGTAGGTGCTGCTTATTCTCCTCATATTCCAACATTTAAACATTATAATATGTTATTATAGTATTTTATTATAAAGAAAATATATCTGTTTAACATATGTTTATATAACATGTAAACTATTTACTATTTCTTATTTAATAACAAAATAGGAAAGAAATACTCAACACAACTTCCATTCTTATTTCTGTAACTAGTCACATGGACAGAGTTGGTAGTTATAATTACCTTCTATTACCTTTCTGTATTCCCTTGAGTAGACAACTCAGCAGGCCTTCATTTTATTTTTACTGGTGTGGTAACTCATCTTCATTCCTGAAGATTTGGGGTCATTTGTCATTGTTTGTTGATAGGTTTGTTGTACTTTTCCATCGACCTTAATAAGATGGCATAATAGTTCTAAGATATACCTTAAGGTATCTCCTGCACTACAAACATGTTTCTTCACCTCCAATGTGGAGTAGTACTCTGATTTTCTCTAATCACATGGATCAATTACCTCTGCCAATGTAACTTATTTTTTATACTCTTGACTCAGGGATGAGAAACCCAAAATGACCAAGCAGGAGTTTAAGCTTCCAGTTTATTGGAATCATTCTTGTGTCTCCTAGTACAAGCTTTTAACCCTCTGGAACTAAGACTTCTTGGCCACTAAATCATAAGGACATGGGATCAGAAAGTAAATATTTTTCTAGTGCATCACCAGGGGTAATGTTGCAGAGTGTGATTTCAATTATCACCCAATGATTCTTGCATCTGATATTCCTAGTTATGGAAGAAATATATTGTACACTGACTTAGTATATATTCCACCTTCCAGAGAATCTTGCTATCTAGGTATGACACTTCGCAGTATCCCTATCTGTCACTGGTACTTCAAATACCATTGAGTCAGCTGGATTGCAAAACACAAGTAGTAGTGGAGCTTTCCCAGTAGCATGGGTCTGCTACAGAGCCTTTCTTCTTTTGTGTCCCACTTAATACTATCAGCTTTCTGAATGATTAAGTAAAGAGTTGCAGCAATGCACCCAACTGCGAATGTGTTACCTCCAAAATGCAAATAAGCCCACTAGGCACTCTGCCATTTTCTTGGTTGTAGAAGGGACTAGACATACCATCTTTTCCTTCACCTTCGAAAAGATATCTCTTCAGGATCCATAACACCAGACTAGATACTTCACTAAGATAGTCACCACGTGATTAAACTTACACCAGCCCATTATCATTTTCCAAAATCCATCTATCTTCTGCACAGATAAAATATGAGAGTTAAATTGGGATATAATGGGAACCATGAACTTCACATCTTTCAGGTCTTTATGCTGACCCTAATCTGCAGTATTTCCAGTGATGCAATATTTTTCTTGATTTTTTTAGTATCAAATATATTCAATTCCAATCATTTCCATTTGGCATTTCTTACCACAAGGGCTTTTATACAAGAGGTAGGAAATCAATACAGTAATTCTTCCAAATATTAAGAATAGCTATCCAAAATATGCATTCTTGAAGTGAGGATATGGTCATAAAATGAATTCACAGAACTATGTGATCTACTACAAGAAGGATCTCAGCTAAAATACAAAAGATCACCAGAGTTCTGTAGGATCTGACTCTTAATGGAGAAAAACAATGATGTTGTGAATCACTTTTTGTCAGTTAGTTCAAAACCACCATACAGGTTTCCAAAATGTCTGTTCATATAATTTTCCCCAATGTTTAGTTACCCTGATAAAAGGTCACAGTTCCCTTTGGAAAAGGATGGGGAAAAAAACCTGGCTACAAAACTTTTTGGAACTGAGGCACAAGTTTACTTCAAGAGTATCAAATGTCTCCTTTATTTAGTGGATTTTGGATCTGAAACATGACTCAAAACTTGGAAGTGAGTCTCTAGATTCTTGGATTGTGATTGTCTGTTGCTATGTTTGCAGTAGATTTTTGTATATTAGAGTTAAGTTTTTCCTACTTATATAAATTCAGTAAAAATTTAGTAGACTTCTTATTTACTTAACTTCTAGGAGCATCATGATTAATTCACAAATGTCATAGGTATACACATGTCAGAACATTCTGATCATTACTTTACTTCTCCTTTCCAATATGTTAAGTGTGTATACCTGGTTTTGGTGGTTGAATTTGTGCTGCACTTTGCCTCTGACACTCTGGGATTCAACATTGCTTATCATATTTCAATTTCATAATCTAATGAGTATAGCTTCCACTGTGACTTCTGGCATACAGAAAAAAAGCAACTACAGAGTTCTTCAAAGATATTGATGTACCCCACAAAATTGTGCATCTTAAGGTATTAGTTAAGCATATATTTTTAGACTCTACCAGTACTTTGTATTTCGAATCCACTTCAACATTCCCATTTCCCAAGTCCTGGCAACAGTAAGCCAATAAATATCTCCAGTTCATCCAAGTGGACAATCCATATTTTAGTCAATCAGTGAATATACTATTAGTTCCTTGTTAACACTATGAGCTATAACATTAAATTGAGAATCTCTATTTAACTGGTTCATAAAAAGAAATTCAACCTCATCCATATTTAGGTTTATTCATCCATTATGCAAAATCCTTAAAAATACTTTCCTGTGCCTATTCCCCAGATTGTATTACAAAAATTAGAAAATTCAAGAAGTTCTTTTGTAGTACAGGATAACTCCCCCTAAGTCAGGCCTTGCATCTCACCTTTAGAAACCTTTACAAATTTGGCCTGGTCACAGGCCTACAGGCATAAGTGGATGGTTGGGTGCCTTGAGCAGCACTTGTCTTTCTTATCAACTGCATCACTGAAGGTCTTTGCTGTTTCCATTGGTAATATAGGATTTGTATTCTCACACAATGTGTAGAAACCAATCCCATAGAGAGTGGTGGTGGGATTGCCTTGGCTTCTGAGGTTGTGCAAATTTCTTCCTTGCAAAATATTCCTATCAGTATTTATGAGTTTAATTTTCCTAAACTTGTTAAGTTCCCCCCAAACATCTCCAATCCAATTTACGGAATCCAATTTTTTTCAAAAGACACCTTCACTACAACTGTAGATACCCTCCAGGATTGAGTATAAAACTTGCACTATAATTCCAGTTGCATTAGAGATATTTGTGTTTGTTTTTCAGCATCTTAGCCCTGGGTTTAAAAGAGAGAAGTTTCTCCTCCAGGACACACTTGGAAATTTTGGATTCTTTATGTGTGTCTAAAGCTGGGAATTTGAATCCTTGAACTCATTATTTCACGTTATTTATCTGCTGACAAGACACAGATTGTTTATGTGTGCCTAAAGGTGAGAATATGAATCTTTGCACTCATTTTTTTCCCTTTGGTAGTTTGGCCAAGGAGGTCTAGGGCAAATAACTAGCAACATTATGTTCTTACTCTTTTGAAAATATTTAAAAACTCTTATATACAGAGTCAATAAATTACTTGCATTTCACAAATGGTGAATTCAGTTAATCAAATGGATCTGTGTTTTGCATTATATTAAACAGTTCACATCATTGACCATGGTGTTCTCTACCTTTTCAGAAAAAGAAATCATGACACCTTTAGGTCTCAGAAAATTAGAAAGGCAACACCAATATCTTTGTTACTGTCATCATTTTTAGAACAAAATACAAGACAGCAATAATTTAAATGAGGTGAGATTGATTTTGCCTTATGGTTCCCCTTATGGTCATCAGGTCTATGGACAAAATAACATGGTGAAATGTCCTGGGAGATGAAAGTTCTCATCATGGTAATGATGAAGATTAGAAAAAAGGGAGGATATAGCGAAAGAGATGTATATGTCCAACTCAAATTCCCAATGATCTTCCTGTAACTAGTCCCCTGCTTGTCTTAGCAATTCAGCTGTAGTAGGCTCATAATCAAAACACCATACACAATCTCTACCTCTGAGCATATGTGGCTTTTGGGTGACATTCTAGACCCAACCAAAATATTGAGGAACCACTATTTTGACTGCAGAAACTCATAATTTTGTTTCTTCAAAGCCAGTACTGGTACCCAAATCTGTATTAGTTTTGATTCTGTAAAGGAACCAATAATATATGAAAAAGAAAATTACTAAGTAGGGTTACAGGACCAGTGTCAGAATAATGCACATTAACCAAATGCAGGATCAGGGGTGGGGGATTCATAACAGTTGTTGGTATTCTGGACAACTGGAAGAATCAATCACAGCTCAACTCAAGAAGATAAAACCTGAAGAAATAGATAATTTAAGGATGCATTAGCAGTCCAAATATGATGACCTCAAAGCTCATGGGAGAATCAGTGGTGCAAGTCCTCATTAAAACGCTAAAGAAAGTGGAAAATGATGTTCAAAGATAATGAAAGATGTAGCAATTCAAAATGGGAACACTTTCTCCTTTTTTTCTCTCTTTATTTCATCCAAACTAAAATCTTTTTGGTTGGAACCACCAATATTCTGGGTAATCCACCATCCTTTAGTTTTCTGGATTTCTTTTTATTATTACTATTATTTTGAAGGTAGTAAAATACAACAGAACAAGAAAGAATAAAGCCAATTGAGATAATGCAGTGAAATTGGTATAGAACTTCACAGCATGTTACCAGGATAACAGTAATATGTACCATAATTTTCTGGCTTTCGTTATCAATCATTCACAGACACACCAGAAATGTGCTTTATAAATCTGCCAAAACTCAGTGATGATAAACCTTTCAGACACTAAGTGCCTGAACTGCAACTCCAAACCCACTTATTTATCACTAAGAGCTAACACTTTAGTGAAACCTGAATACTAAGGTTTTAGTTGAGATAAAAACAATCGTGAGAGCCAGGGATATAGTTCAGTGGAATAAGCACTTGCCTAGTGAGCACGAGGTAGTGAATTCATTTCCTAGTACCAAAAAGAAAAATTGGCTCCTGGAATTGTGCTGGGTGACTAGATTCATTTGCAAACAAAGAGGGCTCTGCATTATTTAAGATGTTTCTTAAACAACTCAAGTTGTTGCATTATGATTAACAGTGAACCAGATAAAATATTTAAGTTTTATTTTTTTCTGTGCTACTTCCTTTTATTTTTGTCCAGTAGATAAGTGGTGAAAACCTTGCAGCACCCCTGCCACAGCAGATTGTAGCATTGAAAGTTCTACATTTTCCTTATCATTTCTTCAGATGCTCATACTTCCTACTGCAGTTGTTAGCTCTCTTATTGCTGGGCAAATTACCTGATACCCACAATTTAAAGACAGAGTGGTTTATTTCTCTTAGGGTTCTATAGGATTTGGTACCTGGTCAGTTGCTCCAAAGGCAGGTGTATCACAGCAAAAAGTCATAGTAGAGGAAATTTGTTTATTTCATTGCATCCAGAAAACAGGAGAAGAATAGTATAAAAGAGAAAGAGACCAGTAACCAGTTATAATACCCAAAATCATGCCGCCATGACCCATGTAAACACATCCTGAAGTGTTATTTATGAATTCTCTGCACGGTATTTAAGTCAATCAGGTTGACAGTGCAATTTGGCTGTCACTTTCCATCTTTTGTTAAGCTTAATACTCAAACATATTCTTTTACACCATGCTTAAGTTTTGAATGAACACAGGGTCCTACTTCTGCGTAGCACGATATGACTTTCCAGTGAAAAATAAAAATTGAATAATGTCCTCCACAAAATTTCAATAATGCAGAATTGTCCAAAAGTCCAAGCCCAAAGACTTCCAATTCTGAAGGCAAGTGGCTGTAACTGTTAAAAAAAAAAAAAAAGAATCGCACATCACCAATACCAGTGTTACAGGGTAAACATTCTCATTCTAAAAGGGAGGAAAGCAAGATAAAAAAAAAGAGTAAGATCAAAGCAAGACTGAAACCCAACAGTGAAAATATTTAAGTCCTGTAACTCCCTAATCAGTATCTTGGGCACATGCTGATAAGATATGAATTCCAAATGGCAGGAATGGTCCCACATGTATGGTTATGAGAGTTTCAGACCACATGGCCCATCTCTTTAGCTAACTGTACTGACAGCCAGTTGTTTTCCTTAGCAAATTCTCCACATTTCTATCAGCTCCAGTTAACTCTGATCTCTGTTGCACTTCATGTCCCCAACTACATACTCTCCCTGAATAAAGTATATTTCTTAACTTCCGAGGCTTCCTTTAAAATCTAGGTGAAATGGTCTGATATCACAATTCTTATGTTCCCTTTTCCAGTAAAATGTCACATAATATGAATGATGTTATGTTGTGCCATCTGGTTGACAAGAAACCAGGCCCACTTGAACCATGCCTGCAGCAAACTAGTGTCTAGTTCCGTACATGGCAAAGTGAATCCTGGGGAACAGGATTTTATATATATATATATATATATATATATATATATATATATATCCTTCTTGAGCATGGGTGCCAGGGACTTTCTTCTCAGATTAAATATTTACATGTTTGTACTCTCAAACCTATGATGGATAGGGTCTTGCTGGTTCTGGAGATGCTCTCAAAGCATTTATCTTCTTGTCTGTCCACAGAGTATTTAGTTTCCTTGTAATGGCATGAAGGAAGAATTATCTTGGAAACACTTATCAAAGTAACTTCATCCTTCAGAATGACCCTCTTTGGCTCTCCATTAGGACTCCATGAGGTGTGAAGGTTATGTGTCAGACTGTAGAATGTCAAGACCAACAAATACCATGGATAGACACTGAAAGCTGAGACTGACAGAGTTTTCTGATAAGGATTGAATGGAAACAGAGTAGAACTTTACCCACGGACCCTTTTCTCTTTTGATTCTGATTTTGCTCTTTTATTTAGGGTCCTGTAAAAGCAGAACTCTACTAAAAGGAGATGGATGACTGGGGTGATGTTGTAATGCAAAACTCTTCCACTGCTGTGTAAGTAAGCACTACTAAATGCATTTACTCACAAGCTAAACTTGTCTGAGTTTGTTTGTTTGTTTGTATTTTGAACTGTGTGTTCCTTCTAACTTTGTGGTTAAATGCTTCTTTTATGTCTTGCAGGGGAATTTACTCAACATTACATTAATTTCTTCAACAACTGCATTATTTTTGTTTCCTGGTTTGTACCTTTTAAGTTTTATTTTATTTTATTTTTTAATTTATTTAGAAGGTAGCAAAATACAACAGAACAAGACAGACCAAAGCCAATCGAGACAATGCAGTGAAATTGGTACAGAATGTCAGAGCAGGTTACCAGGATAACAGCAGTAGGTACCATAGTATGTCTCATTGTCCTCACAATAGCCATCCTTTCAATCAGGTACAAAGAAATCAAACCAAAAACAGAACATTATAAAACCAATCAAAAGAGAACACTGAATGGAGCAAAACAATCAATCAGAACAAGCAAAGCAGTGAAGAAAACAACACTCGCCTTTAAACACAAGATAGAAGAGAATCCCCCATATCCAATACATTGCACACAGTCATCTTCCCAAGAGATGCTCAGACCTCTGGCTACCAGTTGCTAATGAAGGTGAAGGGGATGAGATGTTTGATTCTCGGACTGTGCGCCGGTAGGCTCATGGGAGATGCTGACTGGTTCTCTTCCTGTCCTGCGCCAGCGCTGTTTATCAGTAAGGGAGGCATGTTGCTTTCTTGCTCAGCTGTCTTAAGTTCCACTATGGCTTGATCTTGGGAAACACTGACTGCTTCTCTTTCTGGCTCATGGCAGGGTATACCTTTTAAATTTTAGGCCTCAGTTGTTTGTCCAATACTTCTGATCAGCATTTTTTCTCTTGATTCCCATTATGCACCTGGCTATAAGCAGCTAGTATCACCCATATTTCAGCATGAAAATTGGCCTGCCTTGAATTTTTCTACATAAGATAAATTTTCTCCACTGCTCTTAAACTCAGCCTATCATCTCAGAACTGGGTAAAATTTAAAGACGTTATTTGCCATGGTATAATATGAGTGTCTTTTATGCTAATTCTTCATAGAGTCCTTCTTTCCCAACATAAAACCTCATAAGGCTGGCCTTTGTTGTAAATATTCTTCTCATTATTATGTTCTTTTTATTTTTGATCAAAACCATAAATTAGCATCTGTTTACAGCACTGTAGCTTTTTCTTGCTTGCATCTTCAAACTGGTCCAACTGCCCCCACAAAGAAGTTCCAAAGGCCTCTGAAGCACATGGTCAATTTAGTCACAGCTGCAACTCCACTTTCCTACTATCAATTTTATATTTTGCTCTACTTTACTATTGCTGGGCGAAGTCCATTACACCTATAACTTCAAGAAGGTGTTTATTTGACTCAGGTTTCCAAAGGACCAAAAGCCCTTGTTTATCTAGCTTTAAAAAAACTTCATGCTGTAAGAATGCATGAAGCAGAGGAGAAAAAACTGACAAATCAGAAGAGGCCAGGGATCAAATGCAGTCGTCTAGCTTATGCCTCCATGATATACCCAGCTGCACTGAGAAATGTGCTTTACTAAATGTAGGGCAGCTCTTGAGCCAAATAAATGGACAAACCAGATTAACTGGCCCATATTCCTCTCAATAAACATTTTCTTGGAATATGCTGTCTGACTTTTCAATATAACTATATAAATGCTATCATGTATATTCATATGTGTGTCCAATTTATTTCACTTAAGGGAATGGTCTCAAGGTTTATCTCTTTATCTACAGATATCTCCAGTTTGTTCCTTTTATGACTGAGTAGTACTCAATTGTGTAAAAATAACAATTAAAATGACTTCTCTTCTATATTTATTACTCTGAGCAATTTCCTCACTGCTTATTTGTAACTACAGACAACATTTTTCACTAAGAATAACATTGTCTCTATTATCCTTCTTAAATGGAGGTTATTCCATATGTATTGCCCCTCTATATAGCTCAGGGTTTAGTTATGAGTTTCATTATCTTGTCAATATCTAGCAATATTTTCCAGACTACTATTTTTCAAAGTGTTTGATGTCAGACCCAAGGACTTGTGCATAGTACACAAGTGCTGTACTCCTGACCTACACTCTCAGGCTCCTAAACTCTTATTTAAAAAAAATACCTTACTCCTTTAAAATATATAATTTACTGTTTTCCTTCTTCAATTACTCATATCCTAATAACTGTTTCCGTGTCCTCGCTCCTCTCTCTCTCTCTCTCTCTTTCTCTCTCTTGATTTATTTCTTGATTTTTTTTTTCTTTTTATTTTGAAACTGTGACATCTAGGACCTCATAAATATTGGAGGTACTGCTACTTTGAAGTGTTAACTAATTCCTAGAGACAGTAAATAACTCACCCAGAAACACACCGTTCACATACAAATCAAACAGTCCAGAACTCATATCCTCAGTCGCATTCTTTATCAGATTTTAGCACTTCAAGTAATTCTACCACTGCCATAGTCATTGTAGGCCCTGAAGCATACAGCTAAGGATGCCACCTATGCCTCAGTGCCAAACTTTCTTACTCTGCCTTGCATATACATCCCCATGGCAACCACTAACATGACTCTTGCTTGCATTTTCCTTGCTCCTCTTCCAGTTCCTCTCTCCTGAATGTGTGACATTCCTTATTTTCTTTTCTTGGAGATATATGAGTGCAGTAAAGAGGTTTTTCAATAGTAATCAACACCTGATTTGTTGCTTCCACCATAAATGAATAATAAATTCTACATTAAAAAATTTAAGTGAAGATCTTATGAAATTTCTTGCTTTTGTTTTTAACAAATTTGAGTCATTCCAAATCTCCATAAAGACTCTGTCCAACACCCTGAACATCAGGCTGCCTTGAGTAAAACTGAGTATTCATATCATCCCTGATACGTTCCTATAATTCTCACCAAGCACCTACTATCATCTTCAGATACCAGACCCTACCAACATCATTGAGTATGCCTTGTTAAAGTCAGTCAAACCTCCCACTTTGTCTAAAATATCTTCGTTTTAGAGTTTACTTTTCTCTACTTTACATAGAAGACTATTCAAGCTGAAATATTTGACCTTTTGACATTTCTTCTTTTCTCAGTTATGTAACTTTTGTTCTCTTTATTCTTCTCATACTCCTTAGATGTTATAACCTGTCATCTTCAGAGTTCTTCTGGTCAATAAACTATTTGCCTTTGTCCCTCTACCTTTCATTAGATCTTATCTAACAAAATATTCACCCCAAATATCCTCCAATATCCAAGCAGTTTACCAATAAGTGCATATGAATAATTGCTGGATGTTATAGAAAAGAATCATATAACACTTCATATATTTAAAACAATACTCAATGTCAATTTTTTAAAAATAAAACTCACACCATCTTTTAACTATCATTTGCTCATATACAACTTGCTCTCGAATACACTACACTATTTCAAACTTTCATTATTCTTCTAAACTTTAGTCCTTGACTCAACATATTTTTCTCTGAGCATATTACTATCTTAGACTTTACAGAACAAATACAATCTATCATATAGGAATCACTTGATAAATATTTCAACTTACCTACACGTGTCTTCATCTCCTTCTCCTTTGTTTTAATTATAACAGAGGAGGAAATGTCTCTTACAGGTAAAATCCCTTTGTCCAATGTTTTTAAAATTTTGTCCTCTAATCGGTATACATTTTTGTCTTGAGTAATATACCTCTGGCTTTCAACTAGATCCTTCTGATTTGGATTTAAATATAGCTTTAGGACCTTCTTTAAAGTAAGAATCAAACCAAAAGTCTTTGCAGGTCATATTTTTCACATAGCTACAATCATTGCTGCCATCCTAGTTTTTTTTTTCCCCCTCCAAATTTGTTTGCTCATTGCCTCCAGTTTATCCTTTGTGGATAAATTCTCTCAATACACAAACCATTATACTCTAGCTTTATTCCCAATCATCCCCAGAATTATTACTAATGTGATCTGTTTTTCAAATGTCAGGAGCTAATTTTTGCATCTATTGCACACAAGGATGATTATAGAAAATAATAATGTATTATAATTTCAAAGTAAATATGAATAAATGTCTCACAATAAAAATCATACATAAAGAAGGTGATATATATTTTAATGATTTCAGTTTAGTCCTACCATTTGGAATACATACATGAGAACATCAAATTTTACCATGTGGATTCATCCAATTATATTTATTAAACAAACATACTGCTAATAATCAATAAATTGATCTCAATGCAAATTCAGTATATTAGATTTCATAGGCCAGCATTTTTAGTAAAATAGTTTTCCTCTCTTCAAAACTTGGCTCCAATGTACATCTCCATTGCTTTCATCCATAGCAGATTATTACTTAATTCCCTAAAATAAACTAGAAAGATTTATTAGAACTATAAAATTAGTGCTCATATTTATTAACAAGGTCAAATGAGTAAGTAATACAAGAACTGATGAGAAGTGGCAAATATATAATGTTCACTAATATAAAATCAAGTTAATTTCTTTGTTTCGGAAATGATATATACTAGTTTTAATCACCTTGTTTTTGTCACACTTGGTTCTAAATAACTTTAGGGAATGTATACATCGTGATATCATTTGATCAACATCAAATAATCTCTTATTTTTTATAGTACTGTTGCATATATTTGAAACATGGAGCATTCAAGTAGTTAAAATTTCTGGAAGTTAAAATTTATATTTGTTGATTTTTTTTTTAGCTATTTGTAAGTCAGTCTCCTAAGAGTTATTGTCTGAAAGATGGAAAGGCTTTCCAGGAAAATCCTTAATTCAAGAATCCTCAAAATAAAGTTTGACATCTTCGTGCTGATTCTTTATTTTCTGGAGAAACAATCACTTGAAAAAATTCCCCAGTGCCTACTTCTAAAATCAAGTGCATATGTGAAACATCAAGGCTACTGGGATCATTCTGTCTGGCAATCTCAAATGAAAATCAATTCAAGGAAATAAAGTTACTGGCACAAGTTACATAGTTTTATGGAAGTGATTACATTTTGTTGCTTGTTTATACTTCAAGTAGCTGTTAGGACTGTGAAGCATGTTGATTGGCCACTGGTTACCAACTTGTGTGAGCTCAGTGAGACAGAATACATTAGTAAACAACAAATTACATCCTGTAGTTATATTATTTGTTAGTACCCATCAAAGGGTGGAAAATAGCCTATATTTCATTTTGAACTGGTCCTTCAAGGCCCGAGAAAAGTACCTGGGATACCACGACTTTTGACTTTGTGTGCTTCACTTACACCACAGTTAAGGGAACCAAATGGCAAGATCTGTCCATGTTATACTTCAAGGGCCATAGCACTCACTGAGCATATCTGTGCAGCACATCCTGCTTCTGAGCAAGAGAGATTTATCTGTCTGCTTTATCCAAAGCTGTTCCTTTCCATCTCAATGTGTTCTGTTTCCTCGGAGGAACAAAAACAAGCCCTTTTCTGTTTCAAGTAGTTCCCAGTGAATTTAGGAATCTGCATTCTGTAGTTATTCTTGAGAACTACAAGCTTGGATCTTGAGAACTACTATTCTTGGTTCGATACGAGGCCACTAATAGAACTATTCTGCAGGGAAATGAGTAGGGTACAAGCTCAGTCATGAAATTCTATTCTTATTGATGTTACAGTAACTTATTGCCTAATTTTATATCTTTCCCAAACAGTTGCAGAGATTACATTCAAAACTATACTTGTCCCACGAGCCAAAGAAAGTATTCACAAAAAGTTTAGAGTTCTATATAAATGATATGCATTTAAAAGCATAAAGCTAGGTTGCAGATTTAGCTCAGCAGCATAAGCACCTCCTGGTAAGCATGAGGTCGGGAGTTTGATCCCTGGTTTAAAAAAAAGCTGTATTATATCAGTAAAATGTTGATTCTGATAAATTTTGAGAAACCTTTAAAATATATGTGACTTTGATTTTCATACATATGAGAAAAAGAAACAGTTTAATTTTAAATACTGTTTATTTATTGAATCAGAAACTTTTCTTTATACTTTGTTTTATCCTGTGTATAAATCATTTTAATTGAAATTATATTTTCCATATTCTTGGATACCAAGACTTAGCACAATGATTGGTACATAGGAGGACATTATTAATTTAGATAATGATAATGATACATTAATTTAGTCATTTAGCAAGTATGTGCTGTGTATGAAACAAAAATACAAAAATTCTCTACCCTTTTCAGTATTACAGAGTAGTAGGAAAGGATGTGCATGAAATACAATTATTTGAATTCTACTATGATAAGGGCAGGAGAATTACAGTGCTGCTAAAAATTTGAAGGAATTATAATTACAATAAAAAGAATAATGATGCAGATGTTGAAGTGCCCCAGAATATATATGCTTTCTGATTTTAAATTCTTTAAAAGTCTTGAAATCAACAATTTTGTGTGTGTGGAACTGCATTTCAAAGCAAGTTGGCTATGGACTTGGGTTAGGAAACTTTGAGGATGCAGCAATGGCAGGTGGTAGGAAGGGAGGAAGTAGGAATTAGATAATTTATTTTTTAAATCCTATGATAATGTTTATATAGTTTTGCAAAAAATTCAGGGCAGGTGATAATTAACAGAAATGCTTACAGAATAAAAATCATGATATATATATATATATGCAAATAACTTCAGTGTCCATGTGTATTATTTTTGCCTTGGTAATAACTGAAACCAGCTTTTTACTCAATAGGAATGAATAAAATGTATCTACTTACTTGAATAAGCAAAAGTTTCAATTTCATGAAACAGATAAACTAAAGGCTGGACACAGTGCCAAATACTTGTCTCAACAACTGCGGAAGCTATGGGTTACTTGAAATTAGGAGTTTTAAGCCACTTAACCAAAAAAAAAAAACATGAAAAATACAAACAAAAATATATGATTTTTTTAAACAAAAATTTGACTGTTTGTAATCATTTAATATTGTTATTTCCCTCATATTTCTAAGTATAACATAAAGACAAAAATCACATATTTTCTTGATTGGGTCATTTTAAGTTTAACAAAAACCATGATATTCTGGTTTCTCTTCCTTTTCTCTCTCCAAAATTAAGTCAATTGTGTTGTCATCAATCAATTAGTTTATATTATTGAAACTTGGCTTGAAAATATAATTCTAGTTAGTATTTCTTGATTTATTTATCACTAAAATTGTGTGATTTCTTCATTTCAGTCATAATCACCCATAGACAAAAGCAGTAAAACTGTAAAGATGTGATTTATTTTTTTCTTGTATACTAAATGTTATGAATGCATTTTGTACTCTGGAAAACAGCTATACTTCTGAAAAATGGAACAGAGATTTATTTTCTCATAATATAAAAGGCTAAAATATTCTAAATCCCTTAAAACTTACTTCTATCACAGGCAACCCTGTTTCCACCATAGATTTGTTCTAATAAAACTCAGGATTTTAAAAAAATACATTCTAATTAAGCTGTTCTAAGAAAATCAGTAAGTCACTTTTTTTCTAAATTTAATGATGTATGACTCTTAAAATGTGAATATTGGTTTATTACATCCATATATATTGCCAAATGATTAATATATCAATCACATCATATAGTTCATTTGTGTGGGTGGTAAGAACACTTTAGATCTACACTCAGCAAACTTCAAAAACTCAGTACAGTACATTATTATCTGTGTTCACTGTTTTACATTGTGTTTCTTGTTCTAAATCACCTTTTAATTCACTATATAAATTCACTATATAAATTCTAACTCACTATATAAATTACATGACTTGAATGAGTTTTTCTAAAATAGAAATAACATTCTCTTCACAGTGAAAATTTTAAGATTAGCTCATTGTAAGCTTTACTAATAGCCTAATTAAATAGTAAACTAATTATGTAAAATATTTGCTTTTGTAACTAACCAAAACTGCAGTTGCCGCTATTGATTTTTGAAATTTTAACTGATTTCCTTAAGAATGTCTTCCTTTGCAGATGATCAGGTTGTTGATATGTATATACTCAGTCTTTTATAGAGTTAAGCCTGATTATTTATGTTATTTTGTTAAAATTTTGTGTCACTGGGGATGAAACCCAAGGCCTCACATATACTGTGCAAGCACTCCACCACCAAGCCACATATTTAACCCTAAATTTACTTTTAAACCAAGTAACCCGAGAAAAAAATTGACAGCTACATACTAAAATTTAGAATATTCTTTTTATAAATAAAGGCTTGTGCCCTTTGACCAATGCCTTTTCTTTTACTTCAAATAATAGAAATCATTATACTCTGAGGTAATATGAGTTTCATTTAAAATAATATTCCATATGTAAATGAAATCATGTGAAATATTTCATATGAAATCAGATTTGTCTTTTTGTTTATGGACTATTTCACTTAGCATAATATCTTCTAGTTTCATTCGTATTGGTATACATGGCAGAACTGCGAAAATATATTCCATTATATGAAAGTTAAACATTATCTTTATGCATTTATCTGCATGTGAACACTTAGATAATTTCTCTGTTTCATTTATTGGAATTAACATTGTAAAAAAAGGAACCATTGTAATATCAGAAAGGTATTTAAGAGGAGGAAATTTATTTAAAGGGCAAGATTTCTGAAGCAAATATGAGCTCTATTTTTAATTTTTTGAAGAAACCCATAATAGCTGTACCTAATTACATTCCCATCAAGTGCACAATGGTTTCATTTACTCCATATATTCAGCCGCATTTGTTATCTTTTGTCTATTTCGATCAGATACTTTTAATGAATTGATATATCATGATATGTTTCATTTACATTTTTATGATGATGATGATAGGCTATTTTATGTATCAAGCTTCTTTGATTAAATATCTACTCATGAACTTTATTTCTTAACTGAATCATTTGCTTGTTTGCTATTTAAGTATATGAATTGTTTATCTATTTTGCATATTAGGTTCTTATATTTATATTTTATTTTCTCCCAACTCCTCTCAGTCATCTTTGATATGTGAAAAATCTGTTTAATATAACCTCAATTGTTTGCTTTTAACTTTTTCAAATGCAAAGAATCATCAGTAAGTCTAACATCAAGGAGGTTTTCTTTTGTGCATTATTTTAGGAATTCTAAGTTTTCCCATCTTATGTTTAAATTTTTAATTAATATTGATTGATCTTTGTGTATTGTGTAACATAAGAATGCAACCATATGTTCTGATATTTCCAATTTCAAAAATCTATGCTTGAAAAGTTATTAAGATATGTAATGTATGTGTACCAATGTTACACAAATTCTTTAAACTGTGTACTGCAAGCAGGTACAAAAAAAGGAAAGGAGTAAAGGGTGGTTGGGTGGAAAAGCAGGGTAATGAAAGGGATGAAAAAAAGAATTAAAATGTGTGCTGTATGTGCATCAACTCCACACAAGGACTATAAATATTATATACTATAAATGTGCACTAATAAATTATATGACTAAAGTCCTGTTTAAGTGGTTGTGTTTTAGTTTTTATCTAGATGTTTCCAAAGAAATTAATGCACAGTCACTAGGACTTTATAAAGCTGACTGGGCCACAGAAGAGCTAGAGATCCAGTGATGTGCCCTAGAAGGGCTCTTCCCTTAGTCCACTACTTCCTGGTCACTGTGATGTGAGCAAATTTTCCTCCACCCAGAACTTTGGCTGTTCTTTCCTGAATTGGAGCTGACCAACTATGAACTAAACAAGTGAATCAAAATAAACTCCTCGTTTTTTAAATTTTGATTGTTGAACACTGTATCATAGCAACGAGGAAAGTGACTAAGACCAGTTACCAGAGTGATTTATAACTGAAAAAATTTATGATCCTGTTGTTGTTGATTGTCTTTCCCTTTGCTTCAGAGTGCATATAATAAGGATCTTATTTTTCCCAGTCTTTCTTATATCTACACTCTTTGTCTGGCTTCTAAAGATGTACAGTAACCGGAGTTTCTTTTTCACTATGAACATTGTTGGCTTTTCCTTCAACTGCTACTGATATACCTCATCTTTCTGACACAATGTCTTTCCTTTTGCTTTTGCTTCACTAGAAACTTACTGCTCTTTAAATCACCATTATCAAAATTTATGCAAACTTATTTCCAATCACTGTTAAATGCAAAACGTTTTGTAAAAGACATTTCTGTGATTCTGCATAAGATTAAATACTTCTTTTCTTTAAAGCTCCATAGTACTTTGTATAATGTACTGTGTAACCTTTTATTTTCTATTTGGTATGAGACATAATTTCTACTAATCACCTGATTTGACTCTATACAATATTGAAATTATGCATGGCTGTACCTAGTCTCTGAAATACATTAAGTTAAAATATAAATGTAAATTACTAAATAAAAATGCAAACTTGGGGAAGAATTAAAGTGAATGAAATAGTGACTACAGAATTTGGTCATGTACTATGGGACTTGAAAATATTTTTCCCAAAGTGCCCAGAAATTTTAAAGACTTAATTTCTTTCACTTACCTCTTGATTCTAGATCTTTGAACTTTTTGGGTTCTAATACCTATGGTTACTCATATTGCCTTCTTTTTAAATCTATTCATGGATCACAAAACTGTTACTTTCTATTTTTCTTGAAATTTCTTGCATATGACTTTTCTGTTAATTTAAATTATCTTTTCATGGGCTTTTTTGCAGATTTTATAATTTCCTTTCTTATATGAGATTTGGTTTTGAAATTTGAGTCATTTTTATGAAAATGGATACACCTTGGCATTATAATACTATGAGAAATAAATCAGGCACATATACTTTAATGTCTCATGGTTTCTCTTTTATAATAAAACTGAAGGGTAAAAAGTAAAGTAAAAGATAATAGGATATAGGGAAATAGATCTTTCTCAAAGGGAAAAGTGTTCAATAGAAGGAAGGATGGGGCAGGAAAAGTAAAGGGGATAAAAAAGAAAATGAAGTGTGTTAAACACATGCAAACTCCACACAAGCAACATAAATATTATGTCTTTTAAACATCTACACAAAAGGAACAGGATCAAGAGATGAGTGCAGGAAAGAGAAAGATAATAAATAGTGAATTAAATTGTATTATGCATACATAATAATTCTCCACAAGGAATCTAAGTATTATGTATTACAAATAGGTACTAATTAAAATCATTAAAACATAAAAACTAGGCCATAAAAATGAATTAACTGCAATATTGAGATGATACGTCCATTCATAAAAGTTTTAAGGTAATTCAAAACCGTGAATTTCATCAGTTTGGTCAGTTCTCTCTATGATGTATAACCATCAGCTATATTATTAGGACCCAATTTCTTCCTTCCTTTGACCTGTCTCAAAAATAATTTCATATAGTCTTTAATATCTTAACATCTTAGCCTTTGTTAAAGACAAAATTGTAAACCAAATATTAACATAGACATGCTTGAATTATTTTTTTTATTTTACAGAGATTGAAACAAAACAAAACAAAACAAAGCAGAACAAAACAGAAAAATTCAAGTAACTCATGACTTCAAAACAAGACAATGAATCTATAATGGCTACCATAATATCTCTTGATTTCTTCAAAATAGTTGTCCATACCTTCACACACAATAAATTCAAAACAAAACAAAATAATATGAAAGAAATCAACACAAAAGAATTAAAACATTGCAGGACTTCAAAACAAGACAATAGGAAACCAACAATGGCTACCATAAAGTCTCTTGTTTTCTTCACAATATCTGCCCATACCTTCACAAATATTGAAACAAAATAATAGAAAACAGACCAAAACCAAACCAAATGGAGAATAGAAGCATTATAGGACTGCAAAGCAAGATGTTAGGAAACTAATATTGCCTACCATAATGTCTCATTTTCTTCAAAATAGCTGTTCATATCTTCACATATAATAAAAGAGATTCTTGTAAACTAGGAGAAATTCTAGGCATGTATAAGCCTATACCTGTGTATCTATCCTTTCTGTATAAGAAGGAACAACAAAATGAAACAAAATAAAACACAAGAAAAACAAGAATCAAAAGAGATAAATAAATAACAATAACAAAAACCCAAAAACATTAACAATATAGGCTTTCAAAACAAGGTGGAAAGGATATAACAAAGGTTATTACTTTGCATAGTTTGTCTTCAAAAGAGTTAGTGAGATTATCAGATATAGACATATAGAATTGATTTTATCATATGAATGTTAACTATTTTATTCCAAGAACTACTACAATTAGTAGTACAATCACCTTATCTATCTGAAGTGTATGCATACAAATTTATATGATTTTTCTTTTCCCTTCCTTCTTTCCTTCTTTTCTCTGAGTTATTCTTGCATTTTGAGCAGTTTCTTAAACTTTCACAATACTCACTGAAGATTTTGGATAATATTTGCTCTTTCATTTACTTACACAAGGGATAAAATACAGTATTTACACATGTGAATTTGATTTATTTCACTTATGAGTATGGTCTCAAGTTTCATCCATTTATATTTAAAAGGCTCAATGTGATCCTTCTTTACAGTTGAGTAGTTCACCACTGCATAAAAATACCAAATATTTTTTATCCATTCCTCAGTTGATGAGCATTTGGGTCATTTCCAAGATTTAGCTATTACAAATTATGCTGCTATAAATATGGGTGCACATATATCATTGTGGTATGATGTTGTTAATTCTTCTTGGAAAATAATCAGAAGGAGAATACCTGGGTCAAATGGGACTTCTCATCCCAGCTTTTTGAGGAATCTCCAGACTGAACTCCACAGTGGCTGCACCAGTCTACACTCCCACAAGAGGTACAGAAGAATTTCTTTTCACCACAGCCCCTCCAGCATTTGTTATTGGTGGTTTTCTACATTCTGACCATTCTTTCTGGAGTGAGATGCAGTCTCTGTGTGGCTTTACTTTTCAATTTTCTAATGACCAATGAAGCTGAACATTTTTACATATATGTATTTTCCATTTGTATTTCCCCAGCTGAGACATGTGTATTTATCTCAGATGCTTATTTTTGGATTGGGGCTTGAATTTTGGGCTCCTGATTTTATTAAAATTCTTTATATATTCTAGATAGAAGTCCCTTGTTTGAAAGACAGGAGACCAAGGTTTTTTTTTGCAATTCATGGGTTTTCTTTTTACTCTGTTTGACTTTTTTTGACATGTTGGATCTCGTCCTACCTAGTGTTTCTATTTTAATATTTACATCTTTGACCCATTTTCACATTAGTTCAGTGCATGGTGCTAGGCCTACAGAAAACCAGTTTTTCCAGCACCACTTATCTTTCTTCCAGTGAAGGTGTTTGGCCTCTTTGTCAAGGTAAGGTGACTAAGTGTGTTTATAGCTGTGGTTGTAACTTCTAGTCCATTCCATTGAACTTCATGTCTGTCTTTATTCCAGTATCATGCTGATTTTATCATAGTAGCTTTGTAGTATAATTCATGTCAGGGATTGTGATGCAGCCTTTGTTGCCCAGATCTATCTTTGCTATTCGAGGTCTCTTCTGGTTCCAGGTGAATTTTAGGAGTGATTTCTCTAGATCCATGAGATATAAAGTGGTATTTTGATTGTATTATTAAATTAAATTAAATATCTAAAACAATTTTGTCAGAATGGACATTTTCACAATATTTCTTTTTGCTATCCTTGAACAAAGATTGTCTTTCCATTTGGATAAATGGTAATAGTTTTAGTTTTTTTCTGAATATATGACAAATGTACTTTGTATAAGAGAGACAATAAAATATGTACAATAGAAAATGAGAGAATCACAGAATGATTCTGGAATTTGTTTGTTTTTTCACTATGTAAAAACTAACATAAATGAAGACATTTAAATCTATTTATATTTTTCTGTTCATAGTTCTGTGGGTCATAAATCCAGATAGGCTCACTTGGTTTTCAATTAGTCTCACAAGGGCAAACCCTAGCCCAAAGTCAAATTGTTAGTACACTCTTATCAGCAGGTTATACAGAAAAATTCAACTCTCTGTTTTTTAAAATTTTTGACAGATTTTGGCCTTTGCTCTTGTAGAACCAAGTTCCCTACTTCCTTGCTATTGACAGCCAGTGACCCCTCTCTTCTTCTAGAGGAAATACTCAGACCCATTCCCTGTGACACCCTTCACCTCCGCAATAGGAAATCTCTTTGTTTCAACTGACACTGACACATCTATGCCCCTGAATTCCTTTTATGTTACTCTCCAAAAATTTCTCTGTTTTAAACTGCTCATGTGATAGATTTGATCCAACCCAAAGTTCTCCCTATCTTAAGGTCTACTGATTAAACTTAATAATACATCCAGAATCTCTGCCCTCAGTGCTAGTGTACTGATCTTATGTATGCCTCACGCCCATGTACTCAAGGCTTAGTTTTCAGTTTGGGATATATTTGTGGCATACTTTGAAATGGATTGTGGAAAATTAGTCTCTTTCCCTCTCTCTTTGCTTTGTTTCCAGGCTATGATACAAGTAACTTTTCTTTTACACACACTCTTGCTAACATGTACTGCCTCATCATAGACCTAAAGGTTAATTGACGATTGACTGCAACCTGCAAAGCTGTGATCTAGAATAAATCTTTTTTCTTTGTAAACTGATTATCTAAGGCATTTGATAATGTAATGCAAAATTGACTAGTGTTCAGAAAGCATATTTTAAAAGTAACTCCAAGGGGTTAAATTCAGGGGAGGAATTTAGAATTCTGTAATACAAGACAGCAAAATGAAAATTAAAAGTAAGGTGGAATCAAAGAAATGATGAATAGTAGAAAAAGTAAAATTACAGCTCTTAGACAAAAGATGATTTTACAAATCAGGAAGATGTATATTTTTTGTGACAACTCACAGTCTAGGCTTAATTTAATAAAATTTTGTAATTGACAAGCATGGTGGATCAAGCATTATTTTCATTCTGGCATCTACCAGACAAATTGTTAAATGGGTGGTAATTATCTAGGGATATGTTAATTCATTAACAAGAGAATGAATAACAACTTTGCTAATTTCATGCACAGCATGGGGTGTGGAACTAGACCAACATACAGACTTAGTTGTTAATTTCAAGGTCCACTGGATATATAGAAAATAAAAACAAGATAAACAATTAAATAATAATGACAATATATATTATTGAAGAAAAGAAATAATGAGTATAAGATAGCTCTAAGACAAAAATTAAGTCCTTAGCTCTGCCAATTTATTTTTATTTTTCTTTCCTATTAAGAACAGAGAATTTTCATAAGTATTCAAGATTTAGTAAATACTTATATAAAAGTTATGAGTATAAAATCTGACACCGCTATTTCATAAGAGTTTCTGGATCTTCTGAAATGCCAGTTGGAATCCAAATATTTTATTTTAAAAAATAGTTATCTTATTTGCAGCTTTTGGGAAGGGTTAGCTTCACAATATGATCCATTAAGCTTCTGTATGAAACAGAAATTTCTTACCAAAAGAAAAGTTTTCCCTGTGCAATTTGATTTCTTGTACTTGGGTTATTAGCACTTGGGTTATTATGAGGTCTAATGGAATAGTACTGAAATATTATTGTACTATTTCTCCTTAGCCTTCCACTATAAAAAATAAAACTACTATTTGGGAATTTTCAATCACAATCTAATTTTAGGTACATAACATTCTATCAAATTTGATGGTTAGGGACATATTTTTTCCAAGGTTTAGAATTAGGAAATGAAAGTTAGTGTGAAGCCATATCAAGATAAAATTTCATTACAGAGATGAAGTAATTCAGTATCCTGATTGTGTGCTTCTATGAAGCTATAAAGGTAAAAAATTTTCATGGAAATTTATGAAATCATCAGCATAATAATTATAGAAAAAGATTGATATTAAGTAGGTCATCCTATTTACAGTATTAAAACAATGTACATTTCTGAGTTTTGATAAAGGTATTGTGATTATGCAACTGTTACAATTGGAGAAAGCCCTAGTGAATGTTCCTGTGAAATTCTAGCAATTTTGCCACTTCTATTTGAATTTAAAGATATTTCAAGTAAATATTTTAAGAAATCAAAGTCATCAAGTCAAAACTATATCTTAAATAGAAATATTTATGTGATAAACTATGGTTATTTTTGTGTCTAGATATGTGCAAAGGCCTCATGTAGTCATAGGAGAGAGCTTTTGAGAGATAAGCATCAAGAGAATGTGGTATTGAGAAAAAGTTTGCAGATTACTAAATCATTTCACTGACTGAGTTGGCATAGTTTTGGCTAAGATTAAGCATGTGAGTATTGCAGTTATTCTAGGGCAGATAGCCTGTATAAAAATAAGAGACAGAAAGAAGATTGTGCTCTCTGCCGGCTGCTTGCTTGCTTTTCTTCCATGTCACCTTGCCTTGGACTCAGCCAACTATGAACTGAAACCTCTATAAAATGTGAGCCAAATAAACATTTTCTTCTTTAACTTTAGGTGTCAGGTATTTCTTTTCACAAATATGAAAAATAACCGAGACAGAATTTTGAATCAGAAGTGGGTTCATTGGTTTGACTGTACCTGGCTATGTGCTTTAGGAGCACTTGCGACTGGCTTCTGGGAAGTTTGGAAAAGTTCAGAGATGCCAGGGTAAAAAGCAGCCTAGGAATGCCTAAGGATGTACTTAATGAGAGATTCTGGTAAGCTCTCTGAATACCAGAAAGCTAATAAAAATTAGATGCTGAAAAAAATCAGGATCAGCATGTTTCTGCTGGGAATAAGTATATTGGCTCTTGAACTCCAGATGACGTGTGTTATGTCTTGACAAAAAGTTTGTCTGCATTTGGCTCATATCCAGAGGCTTTGCATGAGACTAAGATTAAAGGTGGCAGCCTAATAACACTGGCAGAAGAAATTTCAAGGCATTTTTATGTTGAGACGGTGGCATGGCTACTGCTGGGTGCTTTTAGCCAGATTTATGTTGAGAATCAAGACCAAAGAGGACAGCAGAATGATTTAAATTGTTTTGAGTTTGGCCAAAAAGGAAGCTATATTAAAGTTGCTTTCTGCGAAGCTGAAACAGAATAGAAATTGGTCTCTGAAAGGACTAACAAGAAAAAGCTCATCATACAATGGTTGATTAGAAAACTGAATTTACTGGTTCCTGATATAGTACCTGGAAAATTTGGATATTATATAAGGGCACCTTGGGTTAAAATTTAATCTTATATTTTAGCAAGTACAACACTGATTTTTTTAAACATGGATGTGCCAGTAAATCTTTGTGGGATGAGGTTCCAATTAAGATTTAATTTTCTAAAGTATTGAAGTTTTATTTTATTTTAATCTGCTACAATTCTCTTTGCACTTTGTTGTTCCTGCTGGCAGGAAAAAAAGAATTCTGAATTGGCATGTTCATTGTTGGGGCATTCTCATCTTAATCCAAGCCTACCAGTGTCTCTCAGTGGGTTAGGTGTGAAGACTGCAGACTCAGCAGGGAAGGATAAACCTTCCCCTCCTTCATTATGATAGGATTTCTGACGCATTCTCCGTGTTAATGTTGCTATATTTTCCATGTGTTATGAGTAGGAATCTTGGAATAAGTTGCATAAAATGCTTACCTCCTTTTATTAATGTGAAAATAAAGAAAAGAGAAGTTTGAATACCATTTTCTGTTAGTTGGAAGAATATTCTAGTTCATTGTTCTTCTAGCCCTTTGATCATAAACCAGTGTTCTTCCTCTTTCTTCTTACAGTTTTCTTTTTATTATATCTTGCATTGTTTCATGGCATTATAATAGTTCTTTGTATTATGTCACAATAGCTAAAGTATCAAAAGTAAAATCATTACATATAAAAGTTGTTATTGTCTCAATATTTTCCAAACCATTCACTTTTCATTCAATATTTATTTTATATTCTTATGTTCACATAACTGAAGTTTCACTCTCTTCATGTCTTTGGATGCCATAATTTCTATGATTAAATTGAATAGGATGAATATGTCATATAGATGTGGGGTTTTTTCAAAAAATATTTTTATCCAAGGATGAAGCATTTAAAGTATGCTATGCATGGTACTGCGTTTGTTGCTTTTTACAATTTTTTTATTCATTCACTTATTAAATTAAAAATACTTAATTTATAACTTAAATATACAGGGTACTATGATTTCTGTTAAGTATGAACAATGTAAAAAGTGGTAATATCGTTTTTATCTTTAAGGGATTAATGTCCAGTAAAAAGTTAGTTTTAAATGAATAATTTCAACAGAGTATGAAGAGTTCCTTGATAGTCATAGCAACAGAATCAAAACAAAATATTTATCACACTTATAATAAAATTAGTAGAGAATAGTTGAGTGGTCCTTAGAAGCTAATAATTTCTGTGAAAAGTGAAACCAAGAATACTTTAGGCAGAAGGAATACTATGTACAAAAACAGAAGTCATGAAGCAATTAAGACATTCTGAGGGAGTATTCAGTAATACAGGGTAATTACAGAAGGAAGTGACAACAGATAAAGATACAGAAATAAAAGTTTTAGGGTGTGAATCACACAGAATTAGTTATGTCATTGTCTTTTAAATTTTTTATATTTAAAGAAAAAAATCAAAACAGAAAAGATGTTAGAAATAATACAGAATTTCAAAACAATTAATGCTAAGAAATTGCTATAAATTACATATCTTCATCTTAGAAATGGTTGTTAAAGTCACAAAATTAAAGCACATAAAGTGGACAATCAAACAATGAGAGTGCAAACTGTTTTGTTCAATGAATTTTTAATATGTAATATGGTCATTTTACACACTTAAACATACATGCAGTTATATCCTTTAGAGAACTTTCCTTCCTTTTCTTCTTTACAATAGATATTACATGTTTTGGATCTTATTACTCCTACAGTTAGTTATGAGACTTTCAAGATTTTCACTTTAACTTTAGGGTAGTACACAATTAAAAGTGTTTAAATACAGCCAATGTGATACAATTTGAGTTATGGATATGATTGTGGAATACAGATTAGTTAAAGACAAAATTTAAGGCGAGAAGACAGGTTAAACTTTGTTTAATGGAGTTAAGTGAGAAGGATGACCTAAGTTAATGTAATAATAGTGGAATTAGAAAAAACTAGATAGGTCCAAAGGGTCAATGATTTAAATGTGATGGGGGAGGGGGAAGGTTCGTAATTTTGATTTGAATATCTGGGAGATAGTAGCGTCATTCATCAAGACAGGAGAAATTTATACTTGTCTTCTTGGGCCCCACTATTATGTGGACAGTATACTTTCAGAAATGAGATTTACCCCTTGTTATAGAAGTGTTATGAATACTTTAATGCACCATTGACTTGCTTTACAGTGTCTTTTCCTTCAACTGGACTTACATCATACTTTACAAATGTGTAAAACTTTATTCATATTTATTATTATACTTACACATTATCTCTCAGTTTTCTTACAGAATTGTATTGTCCTTACATAAAAACCACCATTTTTTTCTGATTTGTATTTTGTTATATTTTCCTGAAATGGGCTTTAAAACTTTGAGAGCAAGACTGTGTATTTGATGCACTAACAGACAGAGACAGATATTAAATGGACATTTTTAGATTAAATGAATGAATGAATAAGTTAGTAGTCATTGTGCTTATGCTAGAGTAGTAATAAAAATTAATTACTTTTCCCAGCACAGGATAGTCTAAATTCACATTCCATAGAAGCATATGAAACCAATTCTGCATAGAGTGTACTACATATACATACATATGTAATCACAGACAAAATAACACTATCTCTACCTTATCCTTCTATGAGGGCATTATATTTCTCTTGCTAAACTGTTCTATAGCATTGAGATTTTCTGGATATTTAAAGTTACACTACAAAGTAATATTATTTTCTATGCAATGCTTAAACCAGCTGTAATAGTTAACTTTGCATGACTATTAACAAACTACAGGCTAGTTATAAAATAAGGAAAGATTTATTTTGTGTCATGGTTCTGGAGCGTCAAGTCTAACATTGAGTTATACTCATTTTTAGGTCTTTGTAAAGGATGGGGGTTGGAAATAGCAGGAGTATATATTAGAGAGTAATATTCACGTCTTGACTTAGGAAACAGAGGGTGGTAGGAAGAAGGAGAGAGAGAGAGAAAGAGAGAGAGAGAGAGAGAGAGAGAGAGAGAGAGAGAGAGAGAGAGAGAGAGAGAGAGAGGTAAACCAAGGTACCATGCTGAGTCACATTTCTAGAGACCTAAGGACCTTCGGATACCACTATCTTTTCTGTTGATTATGGACAAATCCAAACAACAACACCTTTCAGGAATAGCAAAGGACTAGATCTGTGAAAACAGAGCCATTGAATATCAAGAATTGTTAAAAATAGGACCAATGGCATAGTGGATAACACATCTGACTGTGGATTAGAAAAAGAGTTAAAATGTATTACTTTTTTTCTGAAAACATCATATTCACTAGTATTCTAAAGAATAAGATGGGCTTTCTAATACAGAATGTCCATCCTTGGATATTGAAAAATATTCTGATTCATAAATATTTCTCCCTTTAATAATATTTTACCACAGCTATGAGAAAAGGTTTGCATATTATGTTGTTTAGCATCCCTTCTAATAGATTACACTGATTCTGTCAGAAGTGAGGATGTAGTCTGCATAATAGGAAGAAACCACAGAAGTTATTTGCATCTACTTCCTTCAGAGAAATGAATTTATATAATATCAACATAGTCCTGTATAAAATACTGAGCAACCAAGATACTTGCCAAAACAAAGAAACAAAAAATAATCTATATCTATGTCTATATCTATATCCATCAGTATCTAGATATAGATATAGAGATATCTTTGCTTTTATTCAGGTTTTCAAAATAAAAAGTGGTCAGCATCAAAGCAACTGTTAGTGACATCTGCTTTTGCCCTGCCCCGTTAAAGTTTCAGTACATGCTATTAAGATTCCAATGGCAAGTTTGCTCTTCTGCCTCTCTTGACCTGTTTATTTCTATGGTATTACTTTCATTCAGTGAGTCAAGAAAGTGACATGAGGTTATGTTTGATTAAAAAATCTTTTCTTTATTTTTGCCATCTATTAAAGTTCATTTTCAGTTTCATAAGCTGTAATTTTCATGTTATTATTTAATTATGTTTTAATATGACACAGTCATTCACATTTTTAAAAATTTCCCATGCTACTCTTCTTACCTGAAATATTCTTCTCTTTGCTTTCTCCATTTTTCCAACCTCTACATCTGTTTCAAGGTTTGTTCGGTAAAGTCTTCCACTGCATTTTTTTCAGAAGATATTACTATCTTTCTTTGTTTCCATTACACTTGAGGTATAATTGCATTACTATCATTCATTTTGAAGGTCACAGGTAAGAAATATGCATATGAATTTTTCTCTTTATTTAGTGAACATTCAATATATTGCTTCTGATTATCACTTTCCATTTGTAAGATAACTATATAATTGCATGTTAACTTCTTTTCCATTAGATTTCAGGAAACCTTTTCTTTTATGTCATTTTAAATAAACATTCCATTGATGATTTATTTGTTTTATTCTTTAGGCTTGAGAAGTATCTCACTCTATATTATTACATAACATGAAATTTCAAATATTTGTTGGAAGCAAACACATATAAACTATAAACAACAAAACTTTAAATGTCTAATATTCTATAATTAGTTGAGAAAATAAAGTTACTCAATTTTGACCACTGGTTTTGGGATAATGATTTGGAGAATTAATATTTTCTTATTCAAGAATCAGTAGAACATTACAGGATGTATGCGTCAAGCTGGGTGTATTTTTACATAACATAATTAAGTTTTACTTATTGTTACCAAAGTAGATAATGCAGCATTCTTCATTACCCTTCTCTATTTTTCCCATAAAACTTAAAATTTATTATGTGTTCTATAATATTATGCCTACACTCTATCTTTCCCATGTGGATATTTAGTCCCATAAGGGACAAAACAATTCCTTGGATGTGTTTTATTTACTGGTATCTGGTAAGAGCCTAAACTAGTGCCTGTGACAAAAATAGAATCTCAGTAAATTTTAGCTGAATGAATGGATCTATTCTCCTTTAATGTGGTATCCCATCTCTTGTTTTGACTCTCTCTTCAATCAAATGTCATAATTGTCTTGCTTTATCATTTCTTTTTCTTGAGATAAATCATATCATTTAACGTTATAGCTTAAATATTCTATTAGAAAAAAATTAAAAGGTTTGAGTGACCTAATAAATTCTTGGTACCATGTGCATATTTTGGCCATATTATTACTTTTTAGGCTGCAATTGATGAAACTGACCAGGTCTATTTGTTGAAAGGTGTCACTTTTTCAATTACATGATAACACATTCTATTTTTCCCCCTCCAATAGTTACTTCTGACTCCATCCTACGTTTTCTTTTTCCATACACCTCAGTAGTATTGATAATTATTTCTACATTCTTATCCCACTGTATTGCTATGTCTAAATATTTCCATTAGTATTGATGTTAGTAATAATTATAACATCTTTGCATGTAATTCTTGGAATAGTAACAAAACATTTCTTTCCACAAAGTCTAAGGATCATATATGTGACAACTTGTCGTATGACTCCTTCAGGAAGGACCAGTATTATACTAACATTTATAAATAATGCTAAATATCTTCTGTCTAAATAATTGATGTCACTCCTTCAGTCACTCAGAAAAGATATCTAGAAATTATCCTGGAATTTCGTATTTTATCTCTTAATTATTGTACTGATTTATCATCTTTTTTTCCTGGTTCTAATTGCCATTCATATCAATACTGCAATGCTTATCCTCCTATCATATTATCTAGGTGATTTACCAACTCTGAAAAATAAAGGAGTCTAAGATGGTATGACCATTAACCATAATATGCTGACTTGATTAAATAAAGAAACAATAAAATGATTAATGAAGCACATTTCTGTGGGTGGGACTGGATGACTCATGAAAGCCTGGTCTTAGTTACCTTGTCTTGTTGGCCCCTTTTCTCTGGAACTGTTATTTGCTCTGATCCGCTGTTACCAGGAACTAAGCCTCTATCTACCATAATCTTCTGCTGTGGTACTTCAGCCTTGAGGCCAGCTGACATGGAAGGAATTTCCCTAAAACTTGAGCCACATTAAACCACTCCTTTAAATAGTAAGTATTAATAATTATGTCTCAGTGAATGGAAAGTTGAATAATAGAAATGGAAGTCTGAATTTTGTGTGCTTAACACTCCTAAAAAGATGGTGATGTTCTCATACAAGTGATATATGTGCACCCATGTTTATAGCGGCACAATTTGTAATAGCCAGATCTTGGAAACAACCTAAGTGCCCATCAACAGAGGAATGGATAAAAAAAATTGTGGTACTTTTATACAATGGAGAACTACTCAGCTATAAGGAATGATCACATTGAGATATTTATAAATAAATGGATGCAACTTGAGACCATACTCATAAGCAAAATAAATCAAACTCAAATGTATAAATACCACATAGTCTCCCTAGTATAAGAAAATGTAAGAGTACATAAGATTCTTTGGTAATCATGGATCCCCATTATATTGCTTTGAAGACTTGTAATGTTTTCATTCATTGGTTGGAATGGTTTTATTCTGTTTTATTTGACCTTATTATGTGTGATGGCATGAACAGCTATTTTGAAGAAAACAAGATATTATGGCAGCCATTGCTGATTTAATATCATCTGACTTTGAAGTCTGACCATGCTTTTGTTCTTCTATTAGCATTGATTCTATCATGTTGTGTCTTACTGGATTTTAATATGTGTAATAATATAAACAAATTTTTATTGAAAATGAGATATTAGAATAGCCATTGTTCATTTTCTGTTATTTGGTTCAGAATGCCTTGTAATAGTTTCATTCTCTTGAATGCTTTTATTCTATTTTGTTATGTTTGATATTATTGTTTGTGAAGCTATGTTCAACTATTTCAAAGAAAGTGATACTATGGTAGCTACTGTTGATATCCCATTGTCTTGTTGTGAAGTGCTGTGTTGCTTGTATTGTTCTGTTCTCATCTGCGTTGTTCTGTCCTCTTTTGTTTTATTCTCTGTAAAATAAAATTTAAAAAAATGAAAAATAAAAGATGGTGATGTTCTAATAATGCTTAAAATGGTCTTCCAGTTTCCAGAACTGTTCTTGCTTAAATCCACCTTCATTTTCATTCCTAAGGAATATCTTGGGTTTTATTATAGATATGAGTATTAAATGAACAAATTTTTTTGCTTTCTTCCAATTTTACTCTTTCTCTGAATGATCTCAGTGCATTTGCTCATTTGTGATGATTCTGTTAGTGACTGAATGAAGTAGAACCATATGATTTAGCATCCTGAAAGACATTACATGCAGTTTTCTTTAAATCCGTTTTCATTTGTTCTCTCATCTCTTGTTCCACTCCTCAGATTTAAAGACACAATCAAACAATGGACATCTGAAATGACTACATAATTTTTCAATGAAGTACAAATGGTGAATAACTAACATTCACATGAAAAACTAACAGAGCTGGACATTTGAGAAATGCAAGTTAAAATAAAACTGAGATTCTATTTTAGTCCAGAAAGAAGGACTATTACTAAGAAATCAAGGAGTAATGGGTTGGGCATAGTGCCTAATATCAATAATCCAGGCACTCAGGAAGTTGAGGCAGGAGTAACATCACAAATTGGAGGCCAGCATGCACTACAAAGCAAGATCCTATCAAAAAATAAAAAAAGAAAGAGAGAAAAAGAAAGAAGAAATTAATCAAGGTTGTCAAGGATTTGGTGGAAAAAAGAACCCTTCTCCATTGTTGGTGGGATTGTAAATTTGTACAATCACTATGGAAATAGATATGGAGATTCTACATAAAAATTAAAACTAGAAGTTCCTTTTGACCCAGTTAGTGACAGGGATATAGCTCAGTGGCATGGTTCCTGCCTGGTTAGCACGAGGTCAGGATTCGATTTCCAGGTAAGAAAAAAAAATAAGGAAAGTAAAACAAACAAAAATGTAGCTGTGACCCAGCTATATCCTTTCCAAGTATCTTCCCAGAAAGAGTTAAATTCACCATACCACAGTGATACATGCATACTCATATTTTAGCAACACGATTTATTATAGATAAATCTTGGAAACAGCCCATATGCTCATCAACAGATGAACAGATAAAGAAAACGTGCTACTACTTTGTTATAAAGAAAGATAAAAACTGGAGACATTTTTAAGTAAATGGATACATCTCAAGACCATATTCTTAAGTCAAATAAATCAGGAATGTAAATTTAAATATCACATCATTTCTCATGTGAAAATCTCGATATATAAGTATGGAGCACAATGGAGGATACACATTAAAAACTAGCAGTAATTTTCAAATGTTATTCTCAAGAAATTAGTAGATTAGTAACTTGAATAACTTGGAGTTCTAAGGTGTGAATGATACAAGATAGATTAAACAGTGAAGGGAAACCATAGTACACATGATGTACTGGTAATTTTTACTACTTTATTTTCTTTAGAATAATGAGAGATTCAAACAAATTTACATTAAAATATCATGATGTCTGCAGTTCATATAATACAGTGGTACTGAAGTTCAAAAATTCAATTCATTCCATGATTCTGCAAAAGTCAGCTGTGGTCATGCTTGTCACCCAATGCCGAGTTCAAAAATAAAAACAAAATTTTGGCAAATGGTTTCATTCGTGAACCAAATTGTACACAAACAAATGCATTCATGAACTAAAGTGCCACTGTAGTTTTTTAGTGGCACAGAGATGGAAGTAAGGATATTCATCAAGCTTATCATAGCACAGTGTAGTGGAGTATGGATGGGTGAGGGTGTGATAAGGAAGAGTAGTAGCAGATGAATTGAAAAAACAGTCAAAGTTGAAATATAGATATTAGAAAAAATATTCTAAGTAGTAAATTGGGTCTCATGGAACAAAACCATTCTTATTTGAGAAAAGACCTAGATGTACAGGTTGACAGGATGGAAAGAAGCCACTATTACCGCTATAATAGAAAACATAAGAGAAAATGAATTTAGATTTTAGAATTTTATGAGTAGAATTTTAAAAATGTGATGTTTATAAGGGATCTGGAGATGCCAGGAACAGTGAATATTTTAGCTTTTACCCAATGCTGGAAAGTGAAGCAAAGGGAGTGCTTTGAGAATCAGTAACATTAACTTTGCCAATGACACAATAGCAATTGTTGATATCACAAGAATTTTTTGTAAAGGGAAAACGAGGATCTAAGATGGAACTCTGGAATTTATATAATAGGAAGAAGAAAGCAATATGTTAAAAGATCAGAAGCGATTTTGGTGTCTCTCATTAGAATGTGATTTACCCTAAGTAGATTAGTCATAAGAAGACAAGTAGGAAAAGAAATTTGCAAGTATTTGTTGCCAAATAAGCTACAATACTGCAGGCAATTTTGTATTATAGAAAAGTGGTGGTTTGATTACCTAAAAATCTTTTGTGTTTCTTTTTTTTTATTTCTCTTCCCTTCCCACTGTGGATTACTCTGGTATCTGGATAAAATAGCCATACTGCAGAGAACAGAAAAGAAAGGAAATAAAGTAGGAAGCTTCATTAATTTGAAATTACACTTGGAGAGTGTCATCTATTTATTTATTTGTTATTCTAAACAAGCAAAACAAACTTCCAATGTTAGAGATATTTAGCAACTGTAGAAAAATGCAACCTCACAACTTGACAGAGAAACAGTACAGTCTTTGAAATGTGGAGAAAATATAGCCTGTTTTCCTTCTACAATTCTCCTTACACAATCAAAGTCTCAAGAAGTGGACAAATATAAATCTCGGTCACTGTGATTTGCCATCATGATAAGGGGCTATAGCTTCCATATTTTCTAACATACAACATATATATTTTGTTTCTCAGTACACCAATGTGGGATTGAAATGGAGGCATCTATGTTATAGACAAAAATGTTTCTCAAAATGAGACTACAAGTTGTGATAGAAGAAAGACACAGAAAAATAATTGTATGCACTTCTGAGAAGAAGTAACCTAGGCAAGTTTTCATAGATAACTTGCAGTTGTATTGTTCTCATTGCTCAAATATAGTCTCATAATTATCCCTCTGTATATCACTTACCCATTCCTTTAAACTCTGAAATTGTATGAAGCAAAAACTCTTCATAAAAATACAAGTAGAAGGAAGACAGTAATAAATCAATAGTGCTATTATCTTGAAATGTGTCTTCAAATTGCTCATTGAAAATGATGAGTCTACTAGATAGGGCATAATTTTATAGTATTGCCTGTAGGACATATGTAATATACTTTCCCTGTAACTGAAAGGTTGATAACTTTAAATGGTTTAACCAGGGACTTTTCAGATCAGTTTCAAAAATAATTATCCTATTAAAACTGTGAGAAGGGAAGGGAATCTGAGGAAGGTGTGGGGAAAAGGGAGAGAAAATGATCAAGATACAATATTTATATGTACAAATTCCCAAAACTGAATGTAATTCTTATGTATGCCAAATATTTAGTAATAAGAAAGGAGAGCTGATCATTGTCACTATCTTATCAGTTTTGTTACTTATTGCATCTTTCATGAAAGGCAAATTGAAACCCTGATTCTAAAACAAAAACAAAATAAAGTTATTATAATGTGACATAAGATTTAAAAAGTTCATATACTTTGATGAAAATTATGAAGTACCCTGTTTAACTATAAAAACTTGCTTCCCTGTATGGAAAAAAATAACCACGCATAAATGAATCTTCTTGGCCCTCCATACTCTATTACATGACAAGATAACATTCTTCTCCTCCAAATAATACAACAATAAGACATTATCTTTGAAGGAGGTTGGGTTGTAGGTGAATGATTAAATGTGCAATTTAAGCACATCTTTATGAAAAGTGGCAAACAATGAATGCAAAGATAAACCAAGTAATAATAAATACACTAGAAAAGGATCTTAATTGAATTTTTGAAGACAAAAGGTGAAAGTAATTTGGAAAATAATTTTAAAAAGTAAGTAACAGCAATTTAAATACATAGCGGGACATTAAAGAATAGAAAGTACATGATCACAATTGGCAGATATAAGTGTTGCTAGCCTTCCATTACTCTAATGAAACACTGAAAATAATCAATTTAAAAGTTTATTTTGTCTCAGCTTTTAATGTTTCTGTCCATGGATGGTTTGCCTGTCACTTCTGGGCATATTCCATGCAGTGCATCATTATGGGAACACATGACAGAGGAAGCTACTCACCTCATGGCAGCTAGGTAATAAAAAGAAAGAGGATGCTGGGAGATAGCTCAGCAGCACAAGCGCCTGTCTGGCAAGCTCAAAGTTGTGAGTTTGGTGCCTGGTACAAAAAGAAAGAAAGAATGAATGAATGAATGAAATCACCATTTAGAAATTCCTTTTGAGGGTGCGCCTCTAATCACCTAAAATGTCTCAGTAGATTCCACCTCTTAAAGGATTTCCTTCCAATAATGTCATGCTGAGGATCAAAACTTTAACACCAGCTCATTCCAGACTATTCTGTGTCTATACTACAGCAAGACAAAGAGGATATTTTTCTCTCCAAGTGGGGAAGACTTAGTTATTGTGTAGATAAAATAAACTCCAGCATTTGTCTCCCTTTCCTGTATGCTTATGCAGGGATAGAAGGGGAGATAGGTAGGAATGCAGGGCACAAAGTGACTGATGTCACATGATTAATAATGCAGGCAGTCATAGAAATAATTACCTGTTTGCTGAAAATTAACTTTTGTGAAAAATTAGTAGGTGTGGTAGTTATTTTTAAGGATCAGCTTACATGGATTTCCTGTACACGTCTAGAACTCAGGACCCTTAGCTCACCTCAGTAACAACTCACTACCAGCAACAAAGACTAAAACTCTGATTGGCCTAGAGTACGCCAATCAGTGAAACAGTTAATTTTTAAAGATCTTACCTCTGTAAGTTTGGGCAGAGTTAAACACTATGTTAAGAGGCTTATTGGAGCTCTCCCTGCAGTTTAACTTGCTGCTCAGCATGTTTGTCTCTGCCCTTGCTATATTATATCTAGTTCTCTTCTTCACACTACATTTGTTTCTGACTTTCTCATTCTCTGCCTGAGGCACCTTCATTTTTAAGCAAGCCTCTCCTCACTTCTACATTCCTCTTGAGAGTGAAAGCATGAACACAGATATGCAGAGTCTTTCAGTGGGCTATTCACCAGCTCTCCAGATCCCTGCCTGATGCTACACTAGAATCCAGGCAGCTAAGGATTTTAGCTCTAGACAAAGGTGAAAAGAACTGTGCCTAAAACGTGTAAGCCATCAAGATGAGAATTAAAACTCTTAGAGTAAATGTGTGTGCTCCCATCCTATCCTAAAGTATGGCCTGATAACTACATTCCTTAAAATAAAACTTCATATTGGATAAGACTATTCCACACACAGAATTCAAAGTGATTCATAATCAGAGGGAAAGCAAATGAGAAAATAGCATAGGTAGAAACAGAACACTGAACAACATTAGACAAACTACCTACTCTCAAATGTAAACCAAAACAGCAAGGATGAAGACAATTAACTGTATGAGTGAAATAGAAAAAAAGAACAACCCAAGTATTGACTCTTGAGGAAAAATTTAAATTTAAATATATAACACAAGAAGCAAAAATTAAAAGAAAGTAATACAAATGAGAGGACTCAAATTTACATGCTCAGAGGGAATGCAAAGAAATACTATTCACTTAAAATAAATTGAATAGGAGGAAACTTTACCATGAATAAAAGTGAATATTATTGACAAGTATAATTTCCAAATTAAAATTCACATAGAAAATTGATACTTAAACTAAAAGCAATATTCTAGAGGAGACACAATATGGAAAACAATAAAAAGTAAGAATTTTGAAGGAAAAATAAGAAAAATATAAACAAATACCTTCAATTAGCTAGAAAATTTACTCAAGAAGCTTCTCATTCCTAAGAAAATCTTGAGAAAATTCAAAACTAAAATAAACTTTTTTTTTAATTTTAAAGAAAATAAAACAAAAGAAAACAAAACAAAACCGGATGAAACAAAGCAAATCAGAATAGAACAATGCAAGCAACACAGTACTTCAAAAGACAAAAACTGGACATCAACATTGGCTACCAAAATGTCTCCTGTTTTCTTTAGAGTAGTTGACCATACTTTCACATACAATAATATCAAATGTAACAAAATATTATAAAACAATTCAAAAGAATGAAAGCATTCCAGGACTTCAAAACTAGATAACAGGAAATGAACAATGGCTACTATAATATCTTATTTTCCTCAAGAAATTTGTCCATAGCATCACAAATAATAAAATAAAATAAAACACAACAGGATAGAACCAATCAAAACAGAAGAACAAAAGCATGATAAGAGTTCAAAACAAGATGATAGGAATTCAGCAATGACTATCATAATATCTCATTTTCTTCAAAATAGCTGTTCATACTATTACACATAATAAAATCAAACAAAATGAAACAATTAAACCAATTAAACAAATGAATGAAAGCATTATGAGACTTCAAAACAATATAATAAGAAAATATTATTACCATAATATATCTCATTATATTTAAAATAACTGCCCCTACCTTCTGACACAGTAAAATCTAACAAAACAAGGCAGAACAAAGCCAAACCTAACAAAATTGTGAAAACAATACAAGAGTTCAAGACAAGACAATAAGAAATTAACAGTAGTTTCCACCTTTCCCTCCCAGGTGTTTCCTCCCCTATCACTGTCACAATAACTTTTTTGCTTTTGGATCCCATTAACTCATTCTGTTTCTTAAGCTAGGGTTCATGCATATGAGTTCGAACAGTTTTTCCCAAGAACATGATCTTTGTTTCGTCCATTTATTTCAAGAGTCTCAAGATTATTCTATTTTTATAGATGGATAGTTTTCCACCTCATGGAAATACCACATCTTTCTTATCCATTCTGTGGTTGGCGGGCCAGTTACTTTTGCTTTTTTTCTGTTCTCCTGTCACATGGAGCAACAGTTTTCTCTCCTTTAATTTTCAAGCTATGAATTCCCTTTCCAGTAAATTGTGTTTCTTTTACACAGTATGTTATTGGTGGATCTTGTTTCTTGATCCACTCTTCCTGTGTTTGTTGTTATAACTGAACTGAAGCCATCTACCTTAATGGTTACAACTAGCATACAATGGTTTGTCTCTGCCCTGGTATTCTTCTGTTGCTGGCCTTCCACTTTTCCCTTTCATTCAATTGGCTGTCTTACCTGGTGTTCTTCCTCTGGTGCTGTTCCTGTAACCGTGGTCATCTTTGTGTCTCTCTAGAATATCTTTTAGCACTCTGTAGGGATGGTTTGGTAGTCATGAATTCCTTAAGTCGTTCTTTATCATGGAAGTATCTTGCTTTTCCATCAATTTTAAAAGAGAGTTTTTCAGGGTATATCAATCTGGGTTGGAAGTTGTTTTCTTTCATGGTTTGAAACATTTCACTCCAAACTCTTCTGGACTTAATGGTTTGTATTGATAAATCTGCTGTGATTTGGATATATTTTCCTTTATAGGTGATCTGTTTCTCTTCTCTAACAGTGTTTAATATTATTTTCTTGTGTTTCATTTCTGGGATCTTGATTATTATATGTCTGGGTCTGGATTTAATTTGACTATAGCTAATTGAAGTCCTATGTGCCTTACTTATCTGTATGCCAGATCATTTTCCCATGTTTGGAAAGTTTTCTGTTACTACTTCTGCAAATAGCTTTTTTATTTCATTTGTGTTGACCCTTGCTTCTTCACTGACACCTATCACTCTTAAATTATGCTTCTTTGCATCTTCTTGCAGCAGTTGAATTGTTGTTTCCTGATTCCTTGTTATTTATAAGAGGATTTTTCCTTTCATGATGGCTAACTGCACTCCTATCTTTAAGGTTCGAAAGTCTATCTTCAGTCTCTTTCAAGTGTTATTGCCAGCTTTTGATTGACATTTTAATTTTCAGGATCTCTCTTTGAATCTATTTCATGCATTGTAATTCCTTTTTATATTCATTCAAGCTTTCCATCTTTTTTCTATGCTCCTTTTTTATCTATGTCTACGTTAGACATGCTGAGCAGTTCTTTCAGTATGTTTGTGATTTCTTCTTTCACCTAAGGCATTATTTCTGGTTCAACTGCTTTTACAGTCTCTTGAAGTTGTTTCTTTACTTCAGTTGCTATCCTCTCAGACATTTCATTTGTATGAATTCCATTTTCTTCCACAAATCTATCTCCCAGACTGCTTCTCTGAGGGCTAGATGTCTGAGGTTGTCTTTTGCTCCTTCATCTTGACATTCTTCTGGGTTCCTCCCAAAAAGCTGGTTGTGGGGCTCCAGGCACTTGCCCCATTGGCTGCCCCTCCACAGTGCAGGGGAATGGGACAGGCACCTGGGTTCTTGTAAAGCCAGATTACAGTGAGGTAGCAGGGCATGGAGTGGGCTTCTCCAGACTTGTGTAGCTACCCTGGGGCTTCCCTGATGATCAGGAGTGCATGCAGGTGGGTCTGCTTCTCTCAGCCTATATGTCTACACTGGGACTCCTGCGATGGTGGCAGGCACACAAGGATGTGTTTGTCTGGATCTGCTGGTGGGTGATCACTGCCTGAAGGAATCAAGGGCCTCCAGTGGTGGCCTACAGTTGCACAGAGCTTACCTGGCTGTGTGTTCCTGCTTCTACTGGCTGACAGCAGAAAGGAGCCTTCCAGGGGTAGCACCTGGCAAGTGGAGGTGGATCTGCTGGGTTTCTAAGCACAATTGTCTAAGCACAGTTATTGAAACAAATCAAATAGTTTTAAAAGTATCATTTAGAGATAGCAAATGTGGTTTGGGAAAATAACATTGACTTAAAACATTGTTTTTTGGAGTAGAAAGCTAATTAGCAATATATTAAATCAAGAACCAGTAGGAACAATATAAGCATGTTTTTGTTTTTATATTTCCAGCTACAAAATAAAAAAATACTAAAAATGAAAATTTTAAAGTATTTATCTTGTAATGTTTCTCAATACCAAGCTTTGGATATTGTTTTACTATAAAAGAAAATCGAAATTTGATTTCCAGGACATTTTTGAGAGTTAGCAGGATATGTAAGTGATAATTACATAAAAGAGGCTTCAGCCTCATAAATGAATTAATGTTATCTAAAGACTAGTTTAGGTCTTTCAGTACTGTATTAGTTCTCATGGTAATGTTTGAATTTCATGCCATTAGATTACTTACAAAAAGAGTGGATTGCTATAAAGAAAAATTTGCACAGTTCTTTCACCACTTCCACCCACCTCCACTTTCAGTTGTTTTATGAACATGATTATAACATGCGCCACCCACCATGAAGTCTTCATCAGTAGATGAGCAGTGGTTAGTTCCATGCTGTTAGATCACTAGTATTTTGAGCTAAACAAATCTGTTTTTATTTTCAGTAACCCACATTCAGCTATTTTGATAGAAAAAGTCAAAATTTTCTGATATTCTGAAATAAAAGCATAAATTACTGATATATTTAATAGCATGGGTGAGTCTCGTTAACAGTATGCTAAATGAAAACAAAACAATGCACTGCATGCTACATTTCTAACAGAACTAAATTTTTTAAAAAATACAAGTCCATGTTAATAGAAAAGAAATTACTTTCTGATTGTTCAGAAAAAGGAAATGAGTAGAAAAAATTGACAGCAATGAAGAAAATTCTGGGATGATGGACACATTGGATATATCAAGTGTACTGATTGTGTAACTGTATACATTTGTCAAAATTCATCACACTGTAATTCTTGAATGTAGTTTATCAAATATATTTTAGACCAAAAATTCTTGGAATTAGAACTGGGAAAGGGAATAATAAATCACACAGCATTTGTAATTTGTTAATTCTTATACATGATCATATAATCATATTTATACATTATATCAATAAAATTAAAAGAATAAAAAATGTGCAATGTGAAATATACTTGGGCAGCAGCTGGGGGTTTACCTCAATGGCGTAAGTGCCTGCCTGGCAAGCCCAACGTCACGAGTTTAATCCCTGGTACCAAAAAAGAGAAAAAACCATTTTAAAAAATACACTTGGGCAAAAAGGAAATAGCTATAAATATTACCTACATAGATTGTTTTTCCTGATATATATATATATATATATATATATATATATATATATATATATAGAGAGAGAGAGAGAGAGAGAGAGAGATAGTTAGATAGATAGATAGATAGATAGATAGATAGATAGATAGATAGAGATAAAGAGAAGTACTGGTGACTGAATCAAGGGCCTTCACATTGAGCTATACCCTCAGTTCTAATCTCTGTTATGAAAGAGGTTCTCACTAAGTTGCAAATTACACCAGGATGAGCTTGAATTTTCAATCATCTTGCCTCAGCCTCCTATGTGGTAGGATTACAGATTGTACTTTTGCATCTAAATACTTTATTTTTTTAGTCATGGTAAAGATTAACTGATTTTACTAAACAATCCAATGCAGTGTTTTGAACAGTCCAAACAATGTATTGTACTATCTTTTGCTGCACTGTAATTACAATGTCCTGTGGCTATTAAGAGCTATGTTTCAATTAGCAGTGTTATATTTTATGGTTGATTTAATTCACTTATTGTGAAACTGCCTGGTTAACCATGAATGAAAGAAAAAAAGAGAAATTCTTATATGGCACTATAAAGCAGAAAAATTGAAAAAAATGTCTTAAAATGGAGAATATCATTCTGTTGATATTCCATGTTTATTTGCCTAGTTTATATTGTTGATCATCTTATATCAACATTGAAGTAAAGTAAAATTCATAAAATAAAGATTTTACAAAAATATGTAAAAAGATTTAAACCAAGAGGGACTAGTTTATAATTTATTTTATCAATCAATATGAATTTCATGAATGTGTACTATATGCCTACTATTTCACTAGAGGTTATGGTGACCTAATATTAAAGACATTTTGAATTTCAATTCTTGGAAATTTGAATTCTTGGAAAACCATCTAAGAGCAAAAAAAATAATATTTTATGATACAGGTAGAAATCAGGCAATCACATTGAGTTAAAAATCTTAGAGGACAATTAACTAATTTGTCCTAAAATAATTGAAGAAAGCTTCAAAAGATATATCAAATTTAATCTGAGGGGTTTTGATGAGTTAAAGTCAAAACTGGAATCCAAAAGAATTCCATTGATAGGAATCAACATATTTAAAGATTACAAGAATAGTGTTTCACAGAATGCTGAATGATGAGAAACTAAGTATCTTTATGCAGCAAGAACATAAATGGTGAAAAATGATAACCGAGTGAAGAAGAAATAACATGGGAATAATTATGACCAGAATATGTTCAAAATCTTAACTTGGTGCCACTGTTGAATCATACGAGGATTTTATCAGGGAGGTGCTGATCAGATAATGAGGGCTCAAGGTCTAGGGAGACAAATCAGTCAGGAAAAGATTACAGTTGAATAGTTTATGTAAATATATAAAAATACAATAAATTTTTGAAGTTTTATAAAGGAAAAATTTTGCCTAAATGAGGGTAACATAGATTGTCCTTCTATTTATGAGGCACAATCTCTTCTTTCACAGTTAGGATGCATAATTATATTTTTCTCTTAAAAATTATTTGTGAAATGTGCTAAACTATTTTATACATTTATCTATAGTTCTTTATGTTTGTTTTTATATTTATGATTACTCAAGTTTGAGCACTACTCTTAAGTAGATTTTAAACTATGTGTAGAAAGTTCAAAGCTCTTCTTTTTTGATGTGGGAATTCAAACTTTAGAATCAGGGCAAAACTAACAAATGAGGAAACACGTTGAAGCAAACAACCTATTTTGTTGTTGCATGGCTTCCCATCTGTTTTGACTTTACAAGAAGTCACAGGGAATCTTAGCAATTACTTCTCCCTTCTTTAGAAAGGAAAAGATTTATGAAACAAAGTGAAAGAATAAGGGTTGATTTTAATGTGGTAAATATTATTTAGTCAAAACACAAACTGTAAAAATGTGTAAATGGTGTTGCTTCTCATTGTAAATTACAATAGTGTCAAATCTTGTATCCTAAGTCATTATTTTTAGCTCTCTGAAAGCAAGAATAAAGTTTATTCATCTCTAATCTCAGCAAGCTTTCACTCCATGTTCTTTAAATAAATATATCCCTAAGAATTTTCAGCAATAAGAGAATTACTAATTGGCAGCATCACTAATATTCTTGATGAAAACTTCATGTAGTGAAGTTTCATTAACATTTTTTTCCAAAAACAGAACAAATACTATGATGTGGAGCTGTTTGTTCCAGACTTATCTATTAGTATGATTAGCTTTAGACTTCTAAGTTATTTGGATTGGATTGTGATATAAAAGTGTATCTTGATACCTGTTTATCTGATTATGTCATGAAACATCTATCACACTGGTCTGTACATCTTGGCTAAGAAATCTGCCTTTTCACCCCTTGATTAATTCATGCAACATGGTGAATCATATCGTAAGCTGTTTAGACTGTAATAAGCTATTTAGATGACAGAATGTACAACAAATAAGGATGACTTATTTTCTACAGTTTTGAAGACTGGGAAGTCCACAATGAGGGTTTATATAATCACAGTTATTAATGAACCTGATGTTGCTGGTTGACAGACAGATGTCGGTCTGTTTGCTACATGCTCACATAGCAGAAAGAGGGGGAGCAAATTCTCTTAGGAAGGTACTAATCTCATTACAAGGACTCCATGCTCATGACAAAATTAGTTTCCAAAAGCTCCATTTCTAAAAACGATCACCTTGGGGTCTAAAAATAGAAGATAGATGCATAGAAAAACAGACAGTGAGAACATAAAATATATGAAATTATTAAAGTTTAAGAATGCAAAGATAAGTAAGAAACAGTTCATATTTTTGATGTCTTCAGAAACAGCAGAGGAGATTAATATGTAAAAAGAAATTCTACACTACAAATAGAGTATGTAAAAGTAGTTGTGAATATAATGTGTTATGAGCACTTAGATATACAAGAAATTATGCGTCATAGAGAAAATAAGTTGAAATATACAAAAGCAACTTTTTAGATGGTTTTTGAATGTTGATAGTTGTTTAATAGGCAAATTGAATGATGGAAAATAACATTTTGTTACTGATAACAAGACTTTTGAAATGCATAAAGTTATGCAAAAATACTGTGTACTCTATTACTAGTAAATATTGTAGTGTGGCGGCAATTTAACATGCATGTAAGATCATCTTGAAATATTAAGCCAAAAGCATAAATGAAACCAAGGTACTAATACTCTAAGGTGAAAAACCAAAGTAATGGGTTTAGCCTTGAGAATGTATATGAGAGGAAAAACTAGAAGAAGATTTTGCAACGATATTAGCACATTTGTGCTTTACATGTCTAACTTAGAGGACACTAGAGATAAATATTGGTGAAGATATGACTGCTAAGACAATGATTTGGAAATTTTTACAGTGGTCTAGATGAAAGATTACGAATGACAAAATTCAGACAGTGGTGGAGGAAGCAGATTAAATTATGATATAAGAAGATTTGTAGTCCTAAATTTTAAAATAAAAGTGATATATAAACAGAACATAGATTAGAATAAAAGTAGAGTAAATGAAATAGTGAGACCCTTTCTGGAGTAAAGCAGAGAAGAATTGCAGAGGATTAAAAGCACTAGTCTTTGAGAAAAACTGAAAGAAACGATGTGTGTGGGGGGAGATGGATAAACACTGAGTCCCAGTGCTCGTAAGTACAGAGGTAGAACTGAAATGAAAAGGACCTTATGAGAAGTCAATAGAATATAAATTTCTAAGAAAATGAAACTGATGCCAAAGATGAAAGGGAAATTAAGAAAGATAAAGTTTGATCAAAAATACTAAATTTCATTAATAGTAACTTATCAACTGTCTCTCTGAAGAGAGAGATTAAATAATTAAGATCAAAATTAATTTTGTATTGGCTGAAGAATGAATAAGTGATTTAGAAGAGACAAATGGGAAGTATATTTTAACATACATTATTCTTGTATATTATTATGTCTCATTCACTTTAGTATATGTTTGTGATACATAATATTTACAATTTTACTTTCATATTCATAGTTAATTGATTCTGAGAGTTGTGTAGGGTATGAAAACTGACAAATACTAAACAAATTAACTTGGCTGGAAATGGTAATGTGTTGTACTGAATTCCAAGAAGCAATGCATACATGAGCAAACTCTGCAAACCAAAATATGAGTGCCAAATTAGATTAGTTTCAAAAAGTAGAGTACTAATATATACTTGTACTTAGTACTTAGTAGAGTACTAAGATATGGGGAACTGATAGATGTACCTAACTCATATTGATCATTTTTACTCCCATTATTCTTGTCCTCCTCCTGCTCCCTTCTCTAAAAATCCACTTTTAAACTCCACAAATTGTCTCTTGCTGTTTACTACCAATTGCCATTTATTTTGATCTTTAAGTTATTTATAATTTGGAATTCTAATGTAAAAGAAATCATCCATTATTTAATCCTTCATGTGAGATTTGTTTCACTTAGTGTTATTTTCCTACAAATGACTGAAATACGTGAATATGTAGCTGAGTTACATAGATATAGATAGATAAATAGATAGATAGATAGATAGATAGATAGATAGATAGATAGATAGATAGTATAGAATATATATGTTTTATTTGTTGGTGGGTATATAGGCTCCTTTCATAATTTAGTTATAGTGAAAAATGATGTTATTAACGTGATTAAGCTTGTGATACTGTAATAAGATGAATTTAACTCTTTTGGGAAGATATCTAGAAGAGAAAATGCTGGGTCAAATAGAATTAATATTTTGCACTTTTGAAAAACTTCCAGACTGATTTCCATAGTGACTGCACTAGTATAGATAACAATCAACAGTGGAAATATGATCCGTTTTCCCAAAAACATTGCCAGCATTTCAGGCTTGTTTTTTTTTTTTTGTTTTGGCTCGCTTGTTTGTTTTGTTTTTTGTTCATTTTTTTTTGATCCTTGGTGATATCTGTTCTTACTGGAGTATGATGGAATGTCAATATTCTTTTGATATGCATTTCTCAAAATGTCAAAATTGCTGAATATTTTTTCATGTACTTATTGGCTACCCGTTTTTCCTCTTTTGAGAAGTGTCTATGCAATTCATTTGCATAAATTTTAATTGGCTCACTTATTTTGTGAGGGCTAATTTTATAGTTTTTAAATATTCCATATGTAAAGTTTCTTTCTGATAAGCAAATACAGACAAACACATAAGCAGTGGTAACAGAGAAACAGGTAATGAACTTTTCACATTGTGTAAGTTGTTTATTTACCCTATTGACTGCTTTCTTTACTTTACAGAGAGTATTTTGACTTTTTTTTGAGACAGAGTTTTGATGTGTAGTTCAGACTGTGCTTAAACTCATTATTTATAGCCCAGGCTTCCCTTGGACTCAAGGTGATCCGCCAGCTTCATTCTTCCAAGTGCTGGGATTAAACGCATGTACCACTACATCTGGTTTGTACAGAAGAATTTTAACTAAATATATTACCATCTGTTGATTTTTGCTAATCTTTGCGCAATTGCTATCTTTTTCAGAAAGGCTTTGCTTATGCATATTTCACCATAACTTTTATGTATTTTATATTCCAGTGCATCCAGTGTCTGTTTTTATATTGAGTTTTTTGATACAGTTTGATTTTATTTTAGTAAGATGTGAGAGATATGGATCTAGCTCATTCTTCTCCACATATATAAACACTTTTCTCAGTAACATTTGTTAAAGTAAATGTCATTTCTTCAGCATTTATTTTCAATGCTTTTCTCAAAATCAGATGTCTGAAAGTAACATGCTATGTTTTGACCCTTGAATTCTATTCTATTGGTTACCATGCCTATTGTTGTGATATTTTCATGCTGTTTTTATTGCTACCGTTTTCTAATTTAACTTTAAATCAGGGATTGTAATGCCTCCTTTAATGCCTCCTTATAATGTTTCTTTTTTGTCAGGTCTTTTTTTAATGTTGTAATGGTGGATACACTGTGTCAAATTGAGAAGTTTAAAAAGTTTAATAAGTGAATCTGCAGTGGCCAGGGTCCTCACTTTTAAACTTCTTCATCCTATGCAAGAGTAAAGCACGGAGATGGTGAGAGTGCTATATGCGCCCTAGAAGGTAATAGCCTGCCCATAATATGAGGGAGGAAAAGAGGTTATGCCTCACTTTGCTCTTTCTGTCTCTGTCACCATGAATTGTTGCCCCTTTGCCATCCACCCTGCATCAGAGCCAGCTGAGTATGGACTAAAACCTCCACAATAGGTAAACTAAATACATCTTTCCTTTTTTAATTTTGGGGATCAGGTATTTTGTCTCAGAAATAACAGAAAAGTAACTAAGATAGAATTTGTTACCAAAAAAGTGGAATCATTGCTGTGACTATATTTGACCATATGGTACAAGTGCCTTTGGGAATGGCTTTTAAGAAGAGTCTGGAAATGTCCAGAGATGTCACCTGGAACAATAGAGCTGGAACACTTTAGGCTGTTCTATATGGAAGATTCTGGTCAGAACTCAAAAGACCAGAAAACAAGTAGAGACAAGGCTTATGATGTTTCTGCTGGGAAGGAGGACTCCACTGGCTGCTGGACTCCAGATGATGAGTACTTTGTGGGTGTTGGAGAGATTCTGCAGAGACATGGAATTTGCAGGCAGTAAAGAGAAAGTACCTTCTCTGGCACTGCTCCATCTTTTGTCCATTCCTGGATCACACTAGTCTCAGGTGCTACATGACCCTTCCATTCTCATTCTCATCTATATCCATCAATACCTGGTCCCAGTTCCCTTGTCAGAATCAGCTTTTATTTCTCTATGACTCAAGAGTTACTTAGTTCTGACTCAGTCACTGCCAGTTAAGTGATCCTCTGGCTTATGCTTTCCATACTTCCCTAACCTGTGGAAGCCATATATGGTGAACGTTGTACTCACTAGGATCCTTATACCAGTACAAAGAGAATAAGAACAGTTTGGAACTATGTGGAGGCTGCTAGACTCCTTGACTTTTGCAGCTGGCAGCCACTGCTATACTCATTCACTCAGAAGATTAGAACGTTTTAAACAATGGTGTGTTCACAGAGCTTGGTCTGTGAGCAGTGCCACTATCAAAGAGCGAGGCTGCTTCTTTTTTCTAAACACCCTTGATACTGCGGTTCATCTGGTGTGTTTTTCCTTTGAGTAGTCTTCCCATTTGGGGGTTTTTGTTCACTTACCACCTACTGATATTAGTCAGGATCTCATAAGCTTCTCACGAGCCCTGTTGCCCCTAGCCAACTATGATGATTATAAAATATTGTTTTTCTTAAGTGTGCTTGTCTAAACCTTTAGATAAATCAATAAGTCAAAAAGAATCATCTGATACAAATTTGTTGTCTATTTCCCCTCTAGCTTCTCCTCCTCACCTGCTCATTCATTTTTATGTTTTTTAATGGGGAAATGAGTATAAAATTAAGGAAAGAAAATTGAATGAGACATTGAAGATGATAGAATTGTGAAAAACACAAATTTGATAGTTCAATGTCATAGAGAAATAAGATAAATATTTATATCATAATTTAACATTTAAGACTCCAGATCATGGAAAATAAAAGGCCTGAGTTCATATCCTAAGTCCCCATTTAATATCTTTGTAAATTTTAAAATGTGTTAAAGCTTTCAAATTGTAGTTTTTCACCTAGAAAATGATAACAATAATAATAACCATGTTGTTATGGATTAGATACAAAGCCTTCTCCCAACGTCTCATGTGTTAGGAGGTAGGGCCTGGAAAAGAGTCTTCTGGAGCATGATTTAGAAAAGTGATTCTTGTCCCTAGCTGTTCCTTTGTTCTGTAGCCAAAGGTTGAGGAGCTTTTCTCAACCATAAACTTTTGTCATGATATTTTTAATTTGAAGTTTAAAAAATATATATGATGCAGTTTCAGGAATACAGTAAGCCATTATTTTTAATAATTTCAGTATTAGGGCATTATCATTACAAAAATAGTTTAGCAATTCATCTAAAACAAAATAAATTGAGGTGAGGATAATTAAAGACATAGAGTCTGGTCTATGTTTTCTGGTTGAAATTAATGTGGGGCAGTTGTTACCATGTGTGCACACAGGCTTTAGAAAAAATGTTCATTTTATTTGGGAATGAATATCTGGGAAGGCCAAATTAATTATTAACCACACACTTCCATTTGATTAAATTGTTAAGTCCTTAAATATTTAATCATCTAGGATGAGATATAATAATTAGTTAATAAAGACCAATCTACACTTCTGTATCTCCAGTTGATTCCTAATCCTTTCCCCATGAAAGATAAACTCAAACATATCTTTCTCATTCATATTAACAAAGGAATGCAGTCAAATACTTTTTTAAAAAATGGAAACAAAGCTTTCATAAATAACAACGGGACGAGGGATTAAAAGGAGGGTAAGGGATTGTGAAAGAAATCAAGTTGCCTAATGTACAGGAGCAAATTCCATATGATGAATGTGATCATTATATACACACACAGTTTCAAAAATAAAATTAATTAATTAAAGAAATTGAATTATGCAATGTCGAATTAGGTAGATATGAGACCTTAGCATGCTAGAGTTTCCCTTCACCCATGATTTTTTCTTCAACTAATTTTTTAGAAACATATTTTTTCCTAATGCTTGAATACTTTTTCCAATATTGGGACTCTAAAACTTGCAGTGATTCAGGAGCACTGTAAGTCCATCAAACTTACTGCTAGCAGAGTGACTGTCTTTATGTATACTTATGTTAATAAAAGTGCATATTGAGGATTTGTAGTTTGTGAACCACCTATGGATATAACTTTGCTAAAACACAGGTCACCATTTTCATTTCTTATTTGTGATGTATATTATCTAGAATTTAATGCTATTCATGTAATTTTGAAAATTAACATTTCCAGTTTTCTTTGCCCTGTGTTCATTCTGAAGCAGCTGTGACAAAAAAGATTTTTATTGCTCTATAGGGAGATGCTGATTTGCCATATTACATCTGTTCCTGAAACCCAGGGCCTCTTGTTGGCAGTTGAGGTAGATTTATCTATCAGAGATGTGTTCTATTTCCAGAGACCCAAATTATCTTCATATCCTGGTCAGTGTCATTAATGATTACAATACAGATAAGGCATAGATGAAGTCACCTGCTCAGAATTCACTTTCATTTGAAATATTCAGAATTGAATATCCATGATAAAAATTTTTACAGCAATGAAAATTGTTGCTCTGCCAACTTGATAAATTGTAGCCCCAACTGGCAAAGCCATTTGCCTTGCAGTAAGCACAAAATGACAGTTCTTTGCTGAATACACACTATAACGCTGACACCTTTCACAGCTGGTTTAGCTTGTAAGCACAGCAGAAACAAAGGCTTTGATAAAAATTGAAGGTTATGTACAAAATAAACTCCATAACTAACTTCATTTTAGTTGAATAGTATCACCTCTGTTATTGAAATATGACCTAAAAGAATTGATGATGATGATTAAAAACTATAGTAAACTGTTTAATTCCAACATAAATTCAAGTAGTTCACTTTTAGGCAGTCTATATTTTTATGAAAAAATGATTTTCTTTCATTTTTCATTACTTTCCACTCAGAACTTTAGTATTTGCCAGTGTTTGATATAAGCATCAAACTGTTTTAAGTTTACTGCCAACAAGTTCATGTATACTCGGAATTCTCTGTTTTCTTAAAGATTACACAATATTCCACTACACATATATACCCTATATTTTTATTGATTCATCCATTGGTGGACACGAGATTTATTTTCATATTTTGTTTAATGCATGCATTACTGCTATGAACATAGGAATGCAGAAATGTTTTTGAATGCCTAATTTCAACATTTTTGGAAACAGACCCAAAATTGGAAGTATAGCTCAAAAAAACAAAAACAATAAAACTGATCAAAAGAATTAAATAGACACTCCTGAGAATGGCAACAAGTACATTAGAAGATACTCAAATTCTCTGATCATAAGGAAAATTATATCTAATTTACAATACAACATTGTTGTAGTCAGTTTTCTATTACAATAAAATATCATTCAGTAGATATTTTATAAGGAATACAATTTATTTAACTCAAATTTTTAAAGGCTGCGAAACCTAAAACTAATTATCTGGGCATGTAGTAAGACACTGCTTGCTGTATCATAACACAAGACAATATACTACATGGTAAGATTTTTGTGAGTTAGGGAGTACTTTCATCTGCTTATAAAAGCATTAATGTCATCAGAATGGCTTCAATATTTTCATCCTATCTATTGTTATTCACTTCCCAAAGACCCTTCCCCCACCAAACATCATCAACATATGGCTTTTGAGATTTAATTTCCAATACATTAGCATTTCAGGAACACATTCAAACCATAACACTCAATTTCTGGCCTTTAAAATTCATTTCCTTCTTACATACACAATATATTCATTCTACCTCAATACACCATAGTCCTATTTCATAATGGCACCCACTCAAAAGTCTGAAATCTAGAATCTCAATAAATTCTGATACAGATGAGCCTTAAAGCATCATTCATTGTGGCACCAACCCATTTCATTTATAACTTTGTGAAATCAAAATAACTAAGCCACCTTCTAAATCCATTCTAAGTCATTGACAGGACAAATATTCCCACTGAAAGATAGAGACATGGCCAAGAATAAAAGAATAACCTATCTTAAGTAAATCCAAACTTATTGAGGAAAAATATTTAATTTTGAAGCTACATGTTAAACTTCTTTTACTCAGTATCCTAGATCCTGGGGACATTGCATTGGTCTCAGACCATACATCTGTTCTCTTGGATTGAAGTTTTGTGTTTGTAGTTCCTCTAAGTTGGTATTTCATATTAATAACTCTCTAGATCTAGCATTTTATTGTGAGTCCTGTTAACATGACTCCACTACATGCTATACAACTATAGATTTCACAGTGGTGGAAACCATGTGGAATCAAGAATACAAGTGGGAACACTCTGTGGTAGCTCTGGTTCTGGTATTCCATTTATGTTTGCCATTATCCTATTGGTAGAAATCCACAGGGGCTTTAGCCTATGAAAATATTTGTCTTGATCCAAAAAAGCTTGATGATATCCTTTGAAATCTAGGTGTGATTCACCTACCTTCTGCATGATACATACTTAAAATCATATAGATACCATCAAGACTTGCCAAGTACACATTATAGATTGGTGGGTAAAACTCTACACAAACCTCTTTGAGTTGCACCTGACGTAGAGAGGGACACTGTGTCAGAATTTGGGAAGTAGACACATGTGGGAGCGCCTGAGTTTGTTCCATAGAAACACTCAGTACCCTTAGAGCTCTGAGACTGAAATGGGACGGACATCTTAGAAACTGGAAATTCCATAAATTATTTAAAACCACTGGCCTAATAAATCTAAAGAATACAATGACAATGCTAGATAGAGTAAAACTACAGCATATATTTATTCAGTCTTTTGTGTACTAATGAGGCACATGATTCACACATCTCTGAGATCAATCCTGAACCCAATTACCCTGAAATTGTAAACACCACACATGATCATTACACTATTAGTGACAGTTGCTAAGATATGAAAACAACTGAAGTGTTTGCTGATGAATGATGGATGAACGAAGAAAGGATGGTATAATTACACAATGAAATACTGCTCTTTCTTCAAAAGAAGGAGATTCTGATACTTATGATAACATAAAGAACCCTAAAGAACATCATGCTGAGGAAAATCATCCAAAAAAAGAGAAGCATGTATTGAATAATCCACTTATATTTGAAATACAAAAGATTAAAACCTATAGAAAGATGCAGTTTAGTAGTAAGGAGTTGGGGGAGAATTAAATTGAGGTGCTGTTTAAGGTGAAAATGTTTCTTTAATGCATAGTAATGTGAATATAGTCAAATATGTAATAATGCATACATGAAATTTAGTAAAAGGTTAGTTACTAGTATTCTTCCAAGAAAGAAAGAAAGAAAGAAGAAAATAAAAGGAAATGAAAAAGGAAAAGAAATGAAATGAAATGAAAATAACAGGGAAGTATAGAGAGTTGGTAAGAATACAAGATGATGGAGAAATTAGGGACTTGTATTGCACATAGAAACAGTGACAACTGGCACCTTCTATAGTGACTGTACCCTCAGGCTGGACACCACTGATGAACAACACATGATAGAAAAGTGGAATAGCACTCAGTATTCACACAAAAAGACATGAATGTGGAAGAAAATACCTCAGCCGTAACTCACTGTCATTCCCCCATAGTGATGAACTCACTATCACTCCCCCATAGTGATGAATTCACTATCATTCCCCCATAGTGATGAACTCACTATCATTCCCCCATAGTGATGACTCACTATCATTCCCTCACAGTGATGAACTCACTATCATTTCCCCACTTGGTCGTGGTATATAATCCTCATTATGACTTGCTGCATTCTATTTGCCAATATGTTATTGAGAATCTTTGCATCAATGTTCATTAGTGAGATTGGTCTATAGTTAGCCTTTTTGGTTGGGTGTTTCTCTGGCTTTGGTATCAGAGTAATACTTGCCTCCAGGAATGATTTAGGGAGGATTGCTTCTCTTTCAATTTCATTGAACAGTTTAAGGAGCATTGGCATTAAACCTTCTCTAAATTTCTTACAGAATTCAGCTATGAATCCATCAAGACCTGGGCTTTTCTTTGTTGGTATATTTTTAATCACATTTTCAATTTCAATGGCTGATATTTAGGTACTCAAAGTTGTTATATCTTCTTAATTAAGTGTTGGTAGTTCATACGTTCCTGGAAATCTGTCCATTTCTTCAGTGTTTTCCACCCTATGTGAGCAGAAATTTTCAAAATAGGCGTTCATGATCTTTTGAATTTTCTTGGGATCTATAGTAATTTCCCTCTTTTCAGTCATTATTTCTTGAATTTGATATTTTCCTTTCTTTTTCTTGGTAAGATTGGATAGACATTGGTCATTTTTGTTTATTCTCTCAAAAAGCCAGCTATTTGATTCATTAAATCTTTGTATTGTTTTTTTCAGTTTCAATTGCATTAATTTCTGCTCTGATCTTTGCAATTTCCTCTCTTCTATGAACTTTGGGTTTGCCTTGCTCTTGCTTTTGAAGACTGAGATGTAGCATTAGGTTGTTTATTTGTGTTTGCTCTATTTTCTTGATGTGACAATTTATTATTATATATTTCCTTCCTAAGACTGCTTTCATTGTGTCCCACAGGTTGTACGTTGTATCTGTATTTTCATTGAACTGTATGTATTATTCTATTTATCCTTTAATTTCACCTGTAACTCACTGGTTGTTCAGAATTTTGTTATTTAATTTCCATTTATTTAAGCAGGTTTTGAAAATTGTTTTTCCATTGATTTCCAATTTCAGTGTGCTATGGTTAGATATTATACAAGGGATAATTTCAATGCCTTTGAATTTATTTAAGAATGTTTTATGGGTTAATATATGGTCTATTTTGTAGAATGTCCCATGTGCACCTGAGAAGAATGTATATTCTCATGTGGTTGGGTGGAACACTCTGTAAATATCCGCTAAGATCATTTGCTCACAGGTATGATTCAGTTTTGATATTTCTTTGCTGACTTTTTGTCTAGTTCATCTATATCTGTTTGACCGCGAGATGTTAAGGTCCACTACTACAATTGTGTTTTTATGTATCTGGCTTTTCATGTTCATTAATATTTGTCTTATACATTTGTGTGCTGCTGTATTTGGTGCATATATATTTATGGTTGTTAGTTCTTCCTCTTGAAATTTTTCACTAACAAGTATGCAGTGGCCTTCATTATCTCTTTTAATCATTTTAGGCTTGAAGTTCAATTTGTCCGAAAACAGAATAGCTACCCCTGCTTTTTTCTGGGTTCCTGTTGCATGGAATAATGTTTTATATCGTTTGACTTTTAATCTATGATTTTTCCATTTGAGTCAGATTTTTTTCTTGTACACAGAATACTGTGGTATCCTTTTTCTTGATCCATTCTGTCAACCTGTTTCTTTTAATAGATGAATTGCAGCCATTTAAATTTTTGCATATAACTGATATGTATTGGCTCAAATTTGTCATGTTATGTTCCTGTTGTTTGTTTTCTGCTATTCCCCCTTGCTAGTTTTTTGCTCATCCTGGTGATTTCCTTCTGTTGTTGTTCTGGAGATTATGGTCATTTTTATCTCTATCTAGCATGTCTTTCAGTATTCTTTATAGGGTTGGTTTGGTGGACATGAAGTTTTTCAGTTGTTCTTTGTCGTGAAAGTATCTTGTTTCTCCATTAAATTTGAAAGAGAGTTTTGCTGGGTACATCAGTCTGAGGTGAAAGTTATTTTCTTTTAGGGTTTGGAATACTTCACTCAGAGATCATTTCTCTTGAAGTTTTGTGATGAAAAGTCCGCAGTGATTCTAATGAGCTTGCCTTGATAGGTGAGTTGTGTCTTTTCTCTAACAGCTTTTCATATTCTGTTTTTATGCTATATGTCTGGAATCTTAATTATTATATATCTGAGTGTAGATCTATATTGGTTGTGGCTGTTTGTCATTCTATATGCCTCACTTATCAGCATATCAGATTTTTCCCCACGTTTGGGAAATTTTCTGCTATTACTTCTGTGAATAATTTACTGATCTCATTTGTGTTGACTCCTGCAACTTCATTGATGCCTACTAGATTTTTTATTGTTTCTCTTGGCATAATCTTGAAGCTGCTGGATTGTTATTTCATGCTACTTTGTTGTTTTTAAAAATCACACCCTTTCACCTGGGATTTAGTTCAGTGGCATAAGCACCTGCCTGGCAAGTGCAAGTTCATGAGTTTGATCCCTGGTACCAAAAAAAAAAAAGAAGTCTAAAAAAAATCACACCCTTACATGATTGCTATCTGCAATCCTGTCCTCAATGTCTGACATTCTATCCTCAGCTTCATTTAAATGGCTTTTCCAGCTTTCAATAGAATTTTTTGTTTCTTGGATATCTCTTTGAATTTGTTTCATGGATTCTGCTTGTTTTCTATATTGTTCATTCAAGGTTTCAATCAATTTTCCATGCTCCTCTATTTTTTATCTATTTCTTCTCTCGCTATGCTGAGCAACTTGTTTACTAAGATTGTTATTTCTATTTATGTGAGAAGTTTATTTCTAATTTGATTTCCTCTATAGCCTTATGGATTTGTTTCTTTATTTAATTTGCTATCTTTTCAGAGGTTTCTGGTGTAAGACTTTTAAATTCCTCTACTTCACTGTCACTTGTTCTTGCTCCCAATAGACTAGATGTTTGAGATTGCATTTTGCTTTTTCATTTTGTCATTTTTGCCTTTTGAGCTAATATTTGGTTTTTCAATCCCAATAGTCACAACCTTCAGTACTGTGTATCTTAGCATTCTACTGTGTGGTTGATGTTTGTCTGATTATTGAGAACCACAATGAAGAGGAGGGCTAGTCACCTGAATTTCTTCTGTGGGTCGCATTGGGTGAGTCCTATATTCCTCCTGGGCTGACTAGCCTAGGAGTACTGATGTAAGCCCTCCCTTAGTTCCTGCTGTTGCTATGCTTTCAGGTTACTACAGTTCACCAGATCTCCCTGACTATAGTGTTTGTCTCAGCAGAGAACCTACTGTGTCATTGGGTGTCTCTCATAAGACCTTTTCAATTTCTCCAAGTTGGGCGAGCCCTTATTGGCACACTCCTCAACTTGCCTGATGTTTTCTGTGTGGAGGAGGTCATTACCTACACCCTTGCCAAGCTCTCCAAAGTCTTACAGCTGGAGGGAGCTTTGCTACTACTCCTATTTACCCTCTGAAAACCTCTGTTTTAGGGAAAAATTCACCACACTGACTGGAGCCTGCTGAGGTCCTCTGTTTAGGTGAGGGATTACTGATTCTCCAATCAACCTAGCTTGGTTAATCCACTGAAGTTCACGGTTCTGGGAGCAGAAGTGGGAGCTGACCATCAAGAGCTGTACTTGGTCCAGGAGATGGGGAACATCACCGAGGGCCAAAGTGTAAATATTTAAATAGCAAAATAAAAGATTCACAACATAAAGCAAAGAATTAGATCTTTTTAAAAAGGGAAGACAAGCAAGTGATTGAGAGAAAATGCAGTGATGGTAAGGGAAGAGGATGAAAAATGAGTTAAAATGTGTTATATGTACCAATCCTACATCATGAATTTAGCCATTATGCTCTGCATAGATATATTAATAAAAATATTAATGAGTTAAAATGTGTATATGTACCAATCCTACATCATGAATTTAACCATTATGCTCTGTATAGATATATTAATAAAAATAAAAAATTATTAAAAAGATGATGAATATGTCATCTAGCTTTATTTTAATGGTATTTTAGAAGCTTTATGTATACTAAATTATCAATTTGTATTCAGTAAAAATATAAAACATTCATCATATTTAGTTTAAAGATAGAATAATGCATTAAATTTTTTAAGAATGTAGATGTCTTTCAGTAGGTGAATGGATAAACTGTATTGCAAAAATGCAGTGAAATATTCTTAATTAAGAAAAATAATTATTTAATTCATGCATAAATTTTTATGCAATTTAACTACAGTTTTCTAAATGAAAATGACCTAGCTAAAAGACCCTGTATTATTTTTAATCCCACATTCAAGAGAAAACACACAATAGAGATAGAAATGAGTACAATTTTTAAAAAATTAATTTTATTAGTACACTTTTTATATACATAACGATCATATTCATCATAGGCAATTTGAACCTGTACATAAAATAATTTGATTCCTCTTTCCTATTTTTTTTCTTTTTGAACAATGAAAAATAAAAGTTCACTGATTTTGAAGAGTACAAGGCTCTCAGGAGAAGAAAAAAGAGAAATTATGGAAAATTGGCAAATAAAAGAAATGTTCTGTAAGAAAGTGTAGTAGTGGTCACTCTAGAATTCTCCAAAAATCATAGAAAGGGGTATTATAAAAACTGCAATTATTATATGCAAATGTTAAAACATTATCAGTATATAGTAGAATTCCAGTGTGGAATACAAACTGTAGTTCGTGAATATTACTCTTCAAAAACTAAGTCGCATAATTATTTCAGAATTCAAACAACAGGGTATATCTTATGAATTCTTTTGAAAAGTGTTTTTATTAAATAAAACAAAATATCAGTAATATACAAACATATAATTTAATTCCCAGATATTTTTTCCAGAAAATGAGTTAACAATGCCAAAATTCTTGGTTGGATGTGAAGATTGAAAAAAACAATAACGATTTTGAATATAAAGTATTTATGTACTACATAAGAAATCCTGGATTTTATACTTGGTATTGTAAAAATAAATAAACATAGCTTTTTAACCATTCAAGAAAGATATTATAAACAGGAAAATCCTTAAATAAAAATAATGGTGCTACATTGCACTAAGGACTGTATATGTGTTTGTAGGACTGTATATGTGTTGTGTTGTGTGTGTGTGTGTGTGTATGATTGTGCCTATATATGTATATACATATATAGAAACATACAGGTATGTATGTATCCAATGGTTAGTTTTTATGTATGTATTTTTAACTCTACAGAGGATGATTATGACCAATGAGTTTTCAATATATATTTGATATTAGCTTCTAAAAATCATTTGTCACTAAAAGGAACTAAGGCTCTTCAGAGATTTTTATTACTCAAGCATATGGTAAAGACTTTTTGGTTTCATTTTGGAGCACGTTGTGACTCCAGAAATACGAGAACACTAAAACACATAAATGTAAAATTCCAGCAATAAGGCATAGTAATGAACCTGAAAAACATTATAAATGTCCAAATTTGGATAGGTGTAAATAACACAACATATAATGATATTACCAAGTTTTAAAACTGCCAAATAAAATAAATATATATGAGCTAGGAATGAAAAAGCAAAGTAAAATGAAAAAGCAAGGACAAATCTTGACCTCAGATAAACTCAATTCATGCATACATATAGAGTAAAGGAAACAGAAGTTCACCATTTAAAGATGGCAATTGTGAATATTGAGGCAATGTGTACAGGACAATCATAAGTACAGAAGAAAAATTTTGGCTGGAGATTTAGCTCAGTGGCTTAAGCGCCTGCCTGGAAAGTGTGAGGTTGCAAGTTCGATCCCCAGCACAAAAAAAAAAAAAAAAATTGAGGAAGATAATTTTTTTTGGTCTCAAGTTATTTTCTGAGGGAGTTTATTTTCTGATTCAGTGTGATCATATATTTAAATAGTATCTTACACTCATTTTAGAGTTTAATGTTCAGATGATACATTTGAATTCCCATAGCATGGAGGTCATTTAGCTTAATTTATTATTTTATGTGAACATATCTTATTAGAAGTAGAAGCTTAGTCATTTATTTGATTGACGTTAATATGGCAAAAATTTCTTACAAGTGTCTTCTTTGGTTTAGGAAGGCCACTGTGCTCTGATAAAAAGTTGAATTCTCTCATTTGTGCCATAGAAAATTTTTCCAAAAATTATATATTTAACCTGTACTGAGAGTTTTTGTTAGTGCAACTGAGGAAAGCCTACCCTCTGAGTGTCTCATTCACTTATTTACACATCTGTTTATTCACTAAATAAACACTTGAGTCCCTACCACCCACTTTGAGGCAGTTACTGTACAGTTGGGTAAGCAAACATTAATTGACCAAGGTCTCAAATTCTAAATAAACTCAGAGTAGAATGAAAAAATAGGCACATAAATGGATAATTATACTTCATTCTACTAAATAAAAAAGACAAAAAAGTTTAACTACTGAAAATAATGAATAATGTACCACGATGACTCCAAAATATTCAAATATGTGAGTATTTACATAGCATGTCAACTCCACATAAAATGCAGCAGAAAATAAAGGGCAATTGGGTAGTGACTCTAGATGAGTTGCCAAATTTGTAAATAAGGTAACATTTATAAAGACTTCCATTTTTCCCAGACTACTGTTTTCATTAAGATCTTCTAGTGTTTATTCATATTCATTGTCATAATTAAACATTCAAAGAATATTTCCATACTAGATTGAGCATCCAATAAAACAGTTTCACATTTGCTTCCCTTTATGACCTCATTCATGTGAAAAGCATAAACCACCATTAAATCTGATTTCCCTTCTTCAATAGTGTAACTTGACTCTTATGAATACAGTTATTGTATGCACAAAACTCAAGAATTTGGCATATTTAAATGCATTTATTGATACTTAACCACTTTCGAGTGTTATTACTAATATGATAATAAGCAAAAAGCTTAAAACAGTAGCAGGAACTGGTCAACTATCCAGTTTTTAACAGAGACAAGAAAATTTTAAAGTTAAGGTTAAAAACTAAAAATTGAATCCCACCTCAGGGCAAGGCTGCCCTTAACCTCCACTGAGGGACCGCCTGGCCACCAGGAACTCAGCACAAGCCCACCTCAGGGCAAGGCTGCCCAGAACCTCTACTGAGGGCCTTCCCTGACACCCAGAAGACAGTGCAAGCCCTCCTCAGGAGTAAGCTGCCCAGAACCTTCCCGATGGTTCTACCCTGCCACCAGGAACATCGAGTAGGCCCGCCCAAGAATGAAAACTGCCCTGGAATGCTACAGATGGGCCCCCCCTCCCACCTGGAACATCAGAAGATCTCAGCAGGATCCAGTTAGTGTGAGAAAATTTGGAACTTTGCTCCCACGTGGCGAACTTTGGACTACACTGGATTGACTGTATCAATGTGGTGAGTATACCCCTAAAATAGAGGTGTACAGGGGATAAATAGGGCCAGTAGGAAAACCCCCTCCAACTAACAGTAAGACTTTGGTGTGTCTGAAAAGAGTGTGTGTGATCCCCTCCTAGACATAGAAAACACCAGGCAGAGTGAAAATGACAAAATGATAAAGCAAAACACAGGCTCAAACATATAGTTCACCAGAAGCAAGTATAGGAGACATTAAAATAGAGGACCCCAAAAGTAACATACCGGGAATCTCTGAAAAGATAGACAGTGAAATAAAAAAAAAAACAACTGCATCAGGATATAGAGGAAATCAAATTAGAAGTACTCTCCAATGTAAAGATAGAAATAACAACTTTAGTAAAGGAGTTGTTGAATGCAGATAAAGAAGAACTAGAGAAAAAAGTATATGAGCATCAGAAACTGATTGAAACTTTGAATGAACAATATAGAAAATAAGCAGAATTCATGAAACAAACTCAAAGAGACATCCAAGCAACAAAAAAATCTATTGAAAGCGTGCAGAACCGCCTAAAGGAAGCTGAGGCTAGGATTTTGGACTTTGAGGACAGGATCACAGTTAGTGATCAGGAAAGGAAAGAACTTTTAAAAACAACAAACCAGCATGAAATGACAATCCAGAAGCTTCATGATGCTTCCAAGAGCAACAATATAAGAATAATTGGCATTAATGAAGATATAGGAGTCGAGGCAAATGACATATATAAAGTATTTACAGATATAATCGCAGAAAATTTCCCAAACATGCAGAAAGAATCTGATATGCAGATAAGTGAGGCATATAGAACACAAAAGTCACAACATAAATCACACCCAGACACATAATAATTAAGATCTCAGATATAAATTGTAAAAGCAGAATATTAAAAGCTGTTGGAGAAAAGACACAATTCACCTATCAAGGAAAGCTCATTAGACTCACTGCACAGTTTTCAGCACAAACTCTCAAGTCAAGAAGAGCTTGGAGTGAGGTATTACAAGCCCTAAAAGAAAACAACCTTCAACCCAGACTGATGTACCCAGCAAAACTTTCATTCAAATTTAATGGAGAAAAAAGATACTTGCATGACATAGAACAACTGAAGAAATTCATGTCCACAAAACCAAGGCTAGAAAGAACACTGAAAGACATGCTAGATAGAGATAAAAATGACCACATTCCACAAAACAATAACAGAAAGAAACCACCAGGTAGGATGTACAATCAAATAAGAGGAAAAGCGGCCAGAAACAACTAGAACATAACATGGCAAAGTTGAGCCAGTACATATCAGTGATATCCATAAATATAAGTGGCCTCAATTCACCTATAAAAAAATATAGATTGACACAATGGATCAAGAAACAGGACCCCACAATACGCTGTATATAAGAAACACATCAGACCCAAAAGGAAACTCATAGGTTAAAAGTCAAAGCATGGAAAACAGTATTCCATGAAACAGGAACCCAGAAAAAAGCATGGGTAGCTATTCTATTTGTAGACAACATGAACTTTAAACCTAAAATGATTAAAAGAGATAGAGAAGGTCACTACATACTTATTAGTGGTAAAATTCAAGGGGAAGAACTAAAAATTATGAATATATATGCACCAAATACAGGAGCACCCAATTATATAAGACAGATACTAATGGACAGGAAAAACCAAATACACAAGAACAAAATTATAACAGGATATCTTAAAAGCCCATTGTCACAAAGAGATTGATCAACTAGACAAAAAGTCAGCAAAGAAATAACAGAACTGAATCATACCTGTGAGCAATTGGACTTAGTACATGTTTACAGAGTGTTCCACCCAACCACATCAGAATACACATTCTACTCAGTTGCATATGGAATATTCTCCAAAATAGACCATATATTATCCCATAAAACATTCTTAAGTAAATGCAAAGCTATTGAAATAATACCATGCATAATATCTGACCTAGTGAACTGAAATTGGAAATTAATGGCAAAAGAAATTGTAAAACCTGTATAAATACATGGAAATTAAATAAAATCCTTATGAACAACCAGTGGGCTACAGATGAAACTAAAGAAGAAATAAAACAATACCTACAATTCAGTGAAAATATAGAAACAACATACTTTAATCTGTGGGATGCAATGGAAGCAGTCTTAAGAGGGAAATACATAGCAATAAGCTGTCATATCAAGAAAACAGAACAAGCAAAATAAACAACCTAATGCTCCATCTCAAGCTTCTAGAAAAATAATAGCAAGCTAAACCCAAAGCTCATAGAAGAGAGGAAATTGTAAAGATTAGAGCAGAAATCAATGCAATTGAAACTAAAAAAAATACAAAGAATTAATGAAACAAAAAGCTGGTTTTTTGAGAGAATCAACAAAATTTATAAACACTTAGCTAACCTTATCAAGCAAAAGAAAGAATAAAACAAAATTAATGCAATAAGAACTGAAAAGGGAGAAATTATTACAGATCCCATGGAAATTCAATAGATCATGAATACCTACTTTGAAAATCTCTACTCACATAGAGTGGAAAACACAGAGGAAATGGACAGATTTCTAGAAATATATGAACTACCAAAGCTCAACCAAGAAGATATAGCAATTTTGAACAACCCAATATCAGCTATTGAAACTGAAAATGTAATTAAAAACTTACCAAAAAAGAAAAGCACAGGTCCTGATGGATTCACTGCTGAATTCTACAAGATATTTAGAGAAGATTTGATGCCAGTACCCCTTAAACACTTCAATAAAATTTAGAAAAAAAGCAATCCTCCGTAAATCATTCCTGGAGGCAAGTATTACTCTGATATCAAAAGCAGAGAAAGATGCAACAAAGAAGAGAACTATAGGCCAATCTCACTAATGAACATTGACGCAAAGATTCTCAACAAAATACTGGCAAATAGAATGCAGCAAATCATGAAGATTATACAACTTGACAAGGTGGGGTTCATTGCAGGAATACAGGGATGGTTTAACATATACAAATAAATAAATGTAATACACCACAACTGAGCTAAAAACAAAAACCACATGGTCATCTCAATTGATGCAGAAAAAGCTTTTGACAAAGTCCAACACATGTTCATGAAAAAACCCTTCAGAAATTCAGAATGCAAGGCATCTACCTCAACCTTATAAAGGCCATCTATGACAAACCAACAGTCAACATTATACTAAATGGACAAAAACTGAAAGCTTTCACTTTAAAATCAGGAATAAGACAAGGATGTCCACTCTCACCACTCCTTTTCAACATAGTTCTGGAAACACTAGCCAGGTGAATCAGACAAGAGAGAGAAATAAAAATAACAAAGATAGCAAAGGAAGAAGTTAAATTATCACTATTTGCAGATGACATGATACTCTATATAGAAGACCCAAAAACTGCATTAAAAGACTGCTAGAGGTAATGAACAAGTTCAGCAGTGTAACTGGATACAAAGTCAATGCTCAAAAATCAATAGCATTCCTGTACACAAACAAAATCTCACTGAGAGAGACATTATGGAAATATCACCCTTTACAATAACATGTAAAAAAATGAAATACTTAGGAATCAACCTAACTAAAAATGTAAAAGACCTATATGCTGAAAATTATACTATGCTAAAAAAGGAGACTGAAGAAGATATTAGAAAATGGAAGGACATTCCTTGCACTTGGTTAGGAACAATCAACATTGTGAAAATGGCCATACTCCCAAAACTGTTATACAGATATAATGCAATCCCAATCAAAATACCATTGACATACCTCACAGATCTAGATAAAACACTCTTAAAATTCATTTGGAAACAGAAGAAACCCAGAATAGCAAAGGCAATTCTAGGCAACAAAAGCAAGGTAGGAGGCATCTCAATTCCTGACTTGAAACAGTAGTATAAAACCACAGTGATAAAATCAGCTTGGTACTGGCAAAGAAATAGACCTGAGGATCAATGGAACAGATTAGAAGATGCAAGCACAACTACAAAGACACTCAGCCAACTGATCTTTGACAAAGGGGCTAAATATGTCCACTGGAAGAATGATAGTCTGTTTAATAAATGGTGTTGGAAAAATTGGCTTACTTTACATGCTGAAGACTGAAACTAGATCCATGCATACCACCATGCACAAAACTAAAGTCTAAATGGATCAAAACCTCAATATTAAAACAGAAACACTAAATCTACTGGAAGACAAGGTAGGTAGAAGTCTTGGAGACATAGGGGTAGGCAGAGCATTCATGAACAAAATGCAAACTGCATGGGAAACACTTCAAAGAATCAACAAATGGGATCTCACATTATTGAAAAGTTTCTGCACTTCAAAGGAAATCCCCAACAGTGTGAAAAGAAAACCAACAGAGTGGGAAAGAATTTTAACCAGCAACCCCTCAGACAAAGGACTTGTGTCCAGAACATATAAAGAAATGAAAAACATCAAGCCCCCAAAATTCAAAGACCCTCTCCAAAAATGGGCATCTGAGTTGAACACACAGTTCTCAGAGAAAGATATACAAATGGCAAATAAATACATGAAGAAATCTTCACCATCACTGGTCATTTGAGAAATGTAAATTAAAACAACATTGAGATTCCACCTCACTCCAGAAAGAATAGCTGCCATCAAGAAATCAACTGATAACGAATGTTGGAGAGGCTGTGGGAAAAATGGAACACTGCTCCACTGTTGGTGGGAATGTAGACTGGTGCAATCATTATGAAAATCCATATGGAGAATTCTCAGAAACCTGGATTGGAAGCCCCATTCAATCCAGCTATTCCCCTCCTGGGTATTTTCCCAGAAGAACTGAAATGTTCATATCACAGCGATATATGTGTACCCATGTTCATAGCTGCCCAATTTGTGATAGCTAAATCCTGGAAACAACCAAGACGCCCATCAACTGCAGAGTGGATGAAAAAGATGTGGCATTTTTCTTCAATGGAATATTACTCAGCTATAAAAAGGATGATCTTGAGGCCTTCATAGGCAAATGGAGACAACTTGATACTATTCTCATTAGTGAAATAAATAAGAGGCATATTTATAAATATCATATTGTGTCTCTAGTTTAAAAAGTAAGTAAGAACTACAAAAGTAATAAAACCCAAAATGTGTAATTGCTATTGTAAAAAAGAGAGGAAAAGAAAGTGCTGTAAGGGATTATAGCTGCATGCATGTTTGAGTGTGTAAAATAGATGACCATATTGCTGAATTTTTGTTGGATCTTTGAGCAGAACTGTTTGTAGTCTGACTGTTTGAATATTTACTATTTACCCTTTAACTTTGTGACTTGAACAGCTATATCCAGGATGACAGTATGTAATTTATAAATTACTGATTTCTTAGTGGGGCTTTTCGTGATTCTCCTTTTTCTTTCTTTCTTTTAGAATTCTGTATTGTTGCTAGCCTTTTTTCTGTTTTGCTTTTTTTTCTTCTCTTTAAATAAAATTTTAATAATGTAATAAAAGAGGACATAGGAAATGCTATAAAAGGTATAGCTGCATGTATGTTTAGATGTGTAGGATTGATGACCATATTTCTAGGGTCTTGTTGGATTGTTGAACAGATCTGTTTGCACTCTCACTGCTTTAGTGTCCACTTTGTGTGCTTTAATTTTGTAACTTGAATAACTATTTCTAAAAGAACAATATGTAATTAATCAACTAGTGATTTCTTACTGTTTATTTTCTTTTCTTGAAATTCTGTAATATTTCTACCTTTTTCCTTTTTTTCTCTTTAAATAAAAAAAAACTAAAAATTAAGGTTAAAAGTTATGAAAATTAGTCTGACAAGTCTTCACAACCAAACTTAAAAAAAACATGCTATTTGAATTTTCCTATTTCAACACATACTCTAGAAATCGCAGCACTTTGGATATAATTTGTAACTTCTTATTTATAGTCTCTGATTTTATTTTCATCTCTTTCCTCATTGGTAAAATGGAAATAATAATATCCACTGAATAGACAACTTTAGTAGTTTTCATCTAGAAATTTTGTCAAATACTTAGCATTAATAAAGTTTCTAGCATAAATTGCACCCTCCATAAATGAAACAATTGTCTCATTGCTACTGCAGTTTGCTAGTTTCTTTAATAACTGTGAGTTGTTTAGCTAAACACACATGTGCACTGGTATTAACAAAGAACAGAGTTGGACTGTATAGTATTATAATGAGATTTTAGTTAAGACTCTTCCATATGGGAGATGGAGACCAGTATTAAACTAAGCTCAATTCAAACCAATGCATAGAAAAATAAGAATTTACAGCCAAGGACAAAGTTGGAATCAGAGTGGGCTACTGAATGGAAAAATATGAAGTAAAAACGTCAGAGTAGGACATTGTAGTTCATGCGTCTAGTCCCAATACTCTGGGAAGCTGAAGACAGGTGAATACCAAGTTCAAGCTAAAGGACAATTTAGAAATACCCTAACTCAAAGAAAAGAAACCTGAATGAATCATAGACAAGGTGATATTCTGTCACACTGAGTTCACAGGATTCTTGATGAAGACTAAATAAAGCCATGATTGTCACATATCAATGGTGGAGGTTGTAAATTTTGGAAATATTAAGAATGATAAAACGTTCAGTACCACAATGTCTCCAAATTGACTTAACATGATTTTTTGGTGGAAATGAGTTTGTGAGATGGTTCTTGAGGAAAGGGCTTTATCAAAAAGGATACTCAGAGGAACCAAGGAACCATTTGTTCAAATAGAATATCTTGTCTATTATTATATGAAGATTCTTTGGAATATTCCAGATCCAAATCATCAATAAACTAATAGCTATATTAATTAGGTTATTTTCATGCAATGTAATACTGTTCAGCAATAAAAGTGAATAAACTACTGAATGTACAAATACATGTATAAATATATAAAGCACTACATTCCATTGACTGCTTAACTAAATTTAACTATATCTCAAGCCCATAGATTCATAACTGTCAATGACTTCAATTCAGTTCAATTATTTTCTTAATATCCATGCCTATCAATATATAACTATAGTCCTTGAATTCTCATGCAATTTTTCCATATAAAACAATTTCTAGTTCTTGGAGTTGGAATTAGTGTCCTTCAGTCAGTGTTCTGAATCTATAGCCATCCCCTACATTACCTTTATCTTTTACCACCCTCCTTTTAATGCAACTGTCATCAAGCATTAAGATACTTATACAGTACAGTCCCATAAAATCTCTTTTCAGTTTTTGTCTCAGTCCTTCTGGATTTTTCCTGAAAACCTACTTTTGAATCATTTGAGGAAACAACAACTATCCTAAGCAATTTATTTTTAATTTTTATTTGTCAAAGATTTACGAGTAGTCAATTGGAGAGCATTATTTAGTTCTCCTTGTTGCTGCTTTGCTGTCACCTTGTAAGCCATCTCAAGCAGATCCACCAGTATTCTGGCATCATAGCACATTTGTGAAGCACATATATCTATCTGGAGTATTCTAGGTTTTGTGCTTATTAAAATTGTAAGTTTGATTCCCTAAGATGTTTCCAAAATACCCTTAACATCTAAGCCTTTATCAGTTTAGTATTTCATTTTAAATATTTTATTTTATTAAGTTAAATTACATAACTGTAGAAGACATAGCATATGTAGGCTTTAACTTATAAAATATGCACTTATAGGCATTTTTCTGATCATTCCTTAATTTTGCAGGGTTTTTTCTAGGAATGTAATCCCCATGAATTTCAGATGTCCACAGAATATTTTTGAATAAAACAAAGAAAATAAAACATTTTATCCCATTTTTGTTTTTAGCCTATTTTCTCTCTTGACCACCAACTTGTGAAATAAAATAATTGAGTGTACCACAATACACAGGAATCTACTTTTATAGACAACTACTCTAAGAGATTACAAGTATTTTCTTTGTGACTAATTCCAACATACACTTCTAAGAATCTACAATTCTTCAAAGTAACATCTGAAATTATTGAAACTTACTTTTTAAGGGATGCATCTGATTTCTTGACTTCCATGAGATCTACATTCTTTTACCTCTTAACTCTCTGAATCATTTTCTAATTCCTTTACGATTTTTGTTTCTACTCTTCTAACTTTCTAAATATTGGTTTTCTTTAAAAATTTGACCTAGAGTATCCTATTATTTAACACATTCCTCAAAGATTCGATCTATTCTAATCACCTATATATATCCATGATTTCCAGACACGAGTTTCTACCCCACTCATACATGATGAGGTGTGGACCTAGTAACCCTATTCCTTCCTGTAGCAAATGATTTCAGTGAACAACATGTTACTTTGTTTTGTTTTTCCATGTATTACTTAGACCCATACTCTGTCCATTTATTCTGACTCACGTTTCTCTAGCTAGTATACTCAGTATTTAAGCTGAGGACATTTGTGGTTGTTAAGTTTTCTCTCTATGCATATAGTGTAAGAAAGTATTGTTGGCAATATAACACTGATATTAACAAATCATCAAAAATAATTAGGACTACATTTTATGAATAAATAATCCAGTGCTTTCATTTTCTAAAGGATTAATTCTACAGGCACAGAATGAATTATTGTTGCATTCCACAATGAAGCAATTCATAACTATATATATATATATATATATATATATAAAATATAATGATTGATTCGTAAGATTACAGACTCTTAGATTTCCAAGATCTGTATTCACCAAAATAGAGTCAAGGAGAGTCTATTGTATAAATCAGAAGTCTCAATAAATGGGAAATGTGATGCTACGTATTGTTGACTACTCTGGGGGTTGGTGCATGCTTGTCATCCCAGCAATTTGAGGTAGTAAAGCAGGAAGATTGCAAGTTTAAGCTGAACCTGAGCCATCTAGACACTTAGTGAGATACTATCTTATAACTTAAAAAGGGTGGGGAAGATGGAGCTATAGAGCAAGGCAAAAGGTTTGGGTTCAATTTTTATAACCTCAAAAAAATCTATACAGACAACTTTCCAACCAGAGTCTGAACAAAGATAAATACTGATGTTCTACCTTAGTCAGACAAGAATGACTGTTATTCATGTAGCCATTTTGTTTTGTTCACATCACCAATTGTTGGGATGAGCTCAACATGTTAGAGAGGGCAACTTGCTTTACTTATCTTTATATTTGAATATTAATCATATCCAAAACAACCACTCAGGAAGCTTAAACCACTGTGTGACCAATTGGCACCAAAATTTTTGGCTGTACAAAGTTGATACAAAGGTAACCATCATAAGATTATACCAGGTCAATTTGGCACTCACACAGATCTCCTTAAACTGTATTTAATCTCCAAGTAAAGAAACAACCTTCCACATTACATGGTATATCTATCCAGAATAAAACACAAAATACACAATCACTTTCCCAAAAGAGGAGACTGAATAAATGAGTGAAGTTTGTCTTGGGATATTAGAAAATGTATATTATTATAAAATAAATTCTACATTGCTTAATACTGTGAAAAAAGTCGACACATGTAATATTATAGAATAAAGAAATAAAAAAGGAAAGAAGATAGATAGATAGATAGATAGATAGATAGATAGATAGATAGATAGAGCTGGGAATTATCTCTTCCTTCTTTCATTATCCCTATTGTATTCCTTTATCCTTAAATAAGTAACTCACTGAATAATGATTATTTACCTGGAGATATGACACAAAACTTCATTCTTGAAATGTGTGACTCTTTGGTAATCTTGCCTGTACTGATTTGTTTTAGTTTTCTACTGAATTTACTCACAGTGTACAAAAGTAAGGGAATGGGAAATTTCTTGTGTTTTACCCATGCTCTTCCCTAAACGCCGTTGCAGATAACCAAATCAACTTCGCCTTGACAGTCAAGATTAAGCACCTCAGCAAACTATAGAAATAGGAAACAAAAATGTTGCAATGATTAACATTTGCATTCTTGCCATTTGTACTTCCAATACTTTTTCATAAATGTACCAAAGACTGGCTACAGGAGCAAAAGCTTAATATATTTGATGCTAATTTAGGTCATGAGTACCATTCTGGAGAACACTGTACTAGTGCTGCAAGAAATTGAAAACTAGCTAGTTCTGTATTAGTCTTCAAAATCACCTCACCTTTACTCACCTCATCCAGTTGCTTCTAAATAGTGGGGAAGATGGTGAGACCAGGGCACTTCCTTATGATGAACCCATTGCCACACTAATCAGAGAAACTTCTGTGTGGTATAACATTAAGAGTGGAAAAAGTATTCTATAAATTCACACATGGAAGTTTCGTACAAAATATTGTGTAGAGAGAAAGAAATTCATATTTTCAGCAATTATTGATTCCAGTAGGAAGAAAACACTATTTTCATGATAGAAATAATTCAATGCAAAACCTTGATCACCCTATGAAATTATATTATATTTGGGACTTGGTTTTAGACTCTGCTCTTAGTCAACTGGACAGTCAGTGGTGACCACAACCAGATAGTTATTAGTAAGTAGAAGTCCCGTTTTATGAGACTATGGTAATGTCCATATCCCCACCATGGCTATGTTGTTCATAAGCCCATTGGAGATATTGGATAAATTTGGAAAAGGGATAAAAATGAATATTGAAACCCTCCGCTAGACAGATGTGGTCATATATGCCTATAATCACAGCACTCTGGGAGGCTGAGGCAAGGCAACCTACATAGTTACTGCAAACCTGTCTCAAAATAAAATAAAGCATAAACAAAAAAAATAGGGGCTGGAATAAACCCAAAGGTCCTTGGTTTAATCCCCAGTAAAATCAAATTAAAGTATTAAGTTAAATTGAAAATATAAAATCCTCCTCTGCTGAGATAGCACTTTGAACTTTCACTTGAAGCACAAATGTTTTCATGCCTTTGACCCCTTTAACAAGATGTAACCACATAACTCTTCTCTAAATTTTTTTGTCACCAGATATCCAGTCATATTCTTTCCATGCCATAACTGTCTATTCAAATCATTGTACATAGTTCATGAACTAGGGTTAGAAATATAGCTTTGGTCATTTCTCCTGCAAAAAATGAAAAAGGGACAGTGTTTAAATTCTTACCCCTGGACTGGAATAACTTTATTTCTCTATAGATTTCAGAGATACCTCTGAATGGCACTAAAACTACTCTCCATTTTTAAAAATTTTATTTAAAGAGAAAAAAACAGAAAAAAGGATAAAAATATTACAGCATTTTAAGAAAATAAACAGTAGCAAATCACTAGTTGGTAAATTATATATTGTTCTTTTAGAAATAGTTTTTCAAGTTACAATTTAAAGCAAAGTTGATACTCAAGCAGTGAGAGTACAAACAGATCTTCACAACAATCCAACAAGAACCCAGAAATATGGTCATCAATCCCACACACCTATGCACACATGCAGCTATATCTTTATAGTGCTTCCTATTTCATCTTTTTTTACAAGAGCAATTATACATTTTTAAAATTGTATTTAAGTAGAAGAAAAAAAGCAAAACAGAAAAGGGTAGCAACAATACAGAATTCTAAAAGAAAGGAAGAAAAAGAAAGAAAAAAAAGGAAAATGGAAAAAGCCCCACTAAGAAATCAGTAGTTTATAAATTACATACTGTCATCCTGGATGAAGTTGTTCAAATTACCAAGTTAAAGGGTAAACAGTAAATATTCAAACAGTCAGACTACAAACAGTTCTGCTCAAAGATCCAACAAAGATTCAGAAATATGGTCATCTGTTTTACACACTCAAACATGCATGCAGTTATATCCCTTAGAGCACTTTATTTTCCTCTCTTTTTTACAATAGCAATTACACATTTTGGGTTTTATTACTCTTATAGTTCTTATCACTTTTTATACTAGAGACACAATGTGATATTTATAACTATGATTCTTATTTATTTCACAAAGGAGGACAGGCTCAAGTAGTCTCCATTTACCTATGAAGGCCTCAAGATCATCCTTTTTATAGCTGAGTAATATTCCATTGAAGAAAAATGCCACATCTTTTTCATCCACTCTGCAATTGATGGGCATCTTGGTTGTTTCCAGGAGTTAGCTATCACAAATTGGGCAGCTATGAACAAGGGTGCACATATATCACTGTGATATGAACTTTTCAGTTCTTTGGGGAAAATACCCAGGAGGGGTATAGCTGGATTGAATGGGGCTTCCAATCCAGTTTTCTGAGAATTCTCCATATGGATTTCCATAATGGTTTCACCAGTTTACATTCCCACCAACAGTGGAGCAGTGTTCCTTTTTCCCCACAGCCTCTCCAACATTTGTTATCAGTTGATTTCTTGATGGCAGCTATTCTTTCTGGAGTGAGGTGGAATCTCAATATTGTTTTAATTTACATTTCTTGAATGACCAGTGATGGCGAACATTTCTTCATGTGTTTATTTGCCATTTGTATATCTTTCTCTGAGAACTGTGTGTTCATCTCAGATGTCCATTTTTGGAGAGGGTCTTTGAATTTGGGGGGGGCTTGATGTTTTTCAATTCTTTATATGTTCTGGACACAAGTCCTTTGTCTGAGGGGTTGCTGGTTAAAATTCTTTCCCACTCTGTTGTTTTTCTTTCCACGCTGTTGGGGATTTCCTTTGAAGTGCAGAAACTTTTCAATAATGTGAGATCCCATTTGTTGATTCTTTGAAGTGTTTCCCATGCAGTTTGCATTTTGTTCACGAATGCTCTGCCTACCACTATGTTTCCAAGACTTCTACCTACCTTGTCTTCCAGTAGATTTAGTATTTCTGTTTTAATATTGAGGTCTTTGATCCATTTAGACTTTAGTTTTGTGCATAGTGATAGGCTTGGGTCTAGTTTCAGTCTTTGGCATGTAGAGAGCCAATTTTTCCATCACCATTTATTAAAGAGACTATCCTTCTTCCAGTGGACATATTTAGCCGCTTGGTCTAATATCAGTTGGCTGAGTGTCTTTGTAGTTGTGCTTGCATCTTCTAATCTGTTCCATTGATCCTCAAGTCTATTTCTTTGCCAGTACCAAGGTGATTTTATCTCTGTGGCTTTATAGTACTGTTTCAAGTCAGGAATTGAGATGCCTCCTGCCTTGCTTATTTTTTTTTGCCCAGAAATGCCTTTGCTATTATAGGTTTCTTCTGTTTCCCAATGAATTTTAGGAATGTTTTATCTAGATCTGTGAGGTATGTCAATGGTATTTTGATTGGGACTGTGTTAAATCTGTATAACAGTTTTGGGCGTATGGCCATTTTCACAACTTTGGTTCTTCCTAACCAAGAGGAAAGAATGTCCTTCCATTTTCTAATATCCTCTTCAATCTCCTTTTTCAGCGTAGTATAATTTTCAGCATATAGGTCTTTTACATTTTTAGTTAGGTTGTTTCCTAAGTATTTCATTTTTTTACATGTTATTGTAAAGGGCAATATTTCCTTAATTTCTCTCTCAGTGAGATTTTTGTTTGTGTAGAGGAATGCTATTGATTTCTGAGCATTGACTTTGTATCCAGCTACACTGCTGAACTTGTTTATTACCTCTAATTGTCTTTTAAGGGAGAGTTTTGGGTCTTCTATATAGCTACTCTCCATTTTTCAGAGGAACCTAAATATAACAAAAAAGCATCTGTAAACTAGCCTTCAGTCTTTTCTTCCTCTGTCAAATAATTGTAGATAACTTCCCACTAGGCCATAGGACCATAATAGGCAACAGAATGTAGTGAAATAGCTCAAACTTTGGAAATTTTGGCCACTTCCTTGTGTAAGTTACTTGTATCTTCATTGTTTGTTTCTGCCTGATCACATATGTAGACAGTGTCTCACTTGTGATGATTCAGCTTACATTTAAAAAAATATGAGGGTGAAGAAGCAGTACATGTACAATGGAAACCATTTTCCTAATTTGAATTTTGACTTTTTCCTGGGTTAGCAATATGCAACATGGTACTTTTTATGGTGCTGGTAAGCCACAGCTCGCAGTCAGCTACCCAAGCATGAGATTAAACAACCATTATTCTGTACCATACATATTTTCTAAGGTATAATATTTTGTTCTGTGTGTATATTATACCAATTTGACAGAGTATTTTCAATGTATAAGTTTACCTAAAAGAAATCTCACTGTATAAATCACTTCCGTTTGATGATGACCTGTTATAGTACCTGCTCATACTTACAAATTCATGGATTTAATAGAATTCTGTTCATGATGGCTCACTTATATCACAAAGTAAGTTAGTGGCATGTATTTAAGCATTCAAGTTCTCCTAAGACACAGTAGCAGGTTGACAAGTTTCTCAAAAGGAAACAAGATATCCATAGAGGATGATAGGGCTTTGTTTCAAAATCAAATGTTTGAACCAAAATTTACCTTGGGATTAGAGTGATTACTTTGCAGCGACTGTTAGAGACTCCTTCCAGTGTGTGTCATGGAGGTTTCAAGAAATGCTGGATCTGCTGGATGCTATGGCCCAACTTGCAGATTAGCTTTAGCAGTAACGTGGAACTGTCACAAAGCTTTTTACTTCTCTGAGACTCACACAAAACTACCAGATAACCTGCAAGTTCAGTTGGGTTAACAAAAACAAAATAGAGATTTATTGTCTCCAAAACACAATGGTGTACTTAACTATGGTGCCTCATATCTGTCATAGGAGGTCCCAGATGCAAAACTGATTCTTTATCTAAGAAAGGATACCTCAACATGCTCCACATTACAAGACTCATATAAATTTTCATAAGTTAGAAGTCTCCTGAAAATTTTTCAGTTTTCTTTCCTACACTCTGACATGTACATATCTTATTAGTAATTCAACAGCAATTACCAATTTGGGCTCAATAGATTGAACTGGCAAAGTGGCAGATTAATGTGACATCTTGTAGATCAGAAAAACAATCAAGGTCCCTGAAAAATAAATTATGGTATAGAACTAAGGAGTTTTACACACTTGAGCTATAAGAATCAAAGTGTATTGCTTACTTTTCCAGAAGAAAGCAAACTGCCTGTTCTGGCATTAGTGGTAGTATGGAGAAAGTAATTGCTATATCCATAGCTACACACCAGTTGTTGACAAATATATTATTTTCTTCAAGCAGTGAAACCTTACATGCTAAAATTGGTTCACCATTTGATTAAGTTTACTATAGTCCACAATTATTCTCCAAGATTCATTTATGTTCTACAAGGCCAAATGGAAGCACTGATTTTGGATGTGGTGGAAATACCACATTTATATCTTCTAAGTCTAGCATCTTGCCAGTAATCTTTTCAGTCTCTTCAGGGTGGAAGTGTTGTTTCTGGATTACTATTTTTAGGTATTCATTTGCCATTTCTAATAGCTAGAACTTTTCATTTCCACTATAATAGACTTTACAGGTCAGGAAACTGTTGTGAAAATTCTTCAGTTTCTGAGTATAAGTATTCAAAACATGCATTTGAAAACTGGGAAAATAACTACAGGATAACTTTTAGACACTTAGACTGTATAAATTGTACCTGAAGTAAAATTTCACTTACTGCACCTTGTTTGTTGAATTTTTCAGCATGTTGAGTATGTTCTGGATTTCGTTTCCGTTCATGGCTAGTCTCCAGTAGTTCCTCAAAAAATCAAATTATTTACTTACACAAAAGGCATTTACTTTAGTAAAGGCAGTAAATCCCTTTTGGGAAAACTGCTAGAAGAATTAATAGCATACATGTTGACAATTTATGGGGTCTTCCATAAAGGGACCCAGCCTGTCCTTCAGACTCTTTCAGTGTAAATAAATAAACAATGAGTGACAAGTATGTTTTATAATTCCAATTACCATCTTTAAATATCATGCTCCATATTAAACCAAAATAGATCCAGCATTTTCTGCTTGCTAACAGTTGTACTCCTATTGTCCATGTCTTATTGGTTAACCAAAAAATCAAAGTGTTAAAATCATTTCTAATTTCTTGAGCTATAATATTAAGTGTACAATATCAGTGTGCACATATCAAGTTGTTTAGCATGGTCCACCTCTATGTCCATTCACCAATACCCTGTACCCTTATTTTGGTTTAATGTAGATGATGGAATTCAAGATTTAGAGTGATTCAAACTAGAGAGAATACTTGTCATTTATTATCTATCTTATGACACTAATAAATATTGAAATGCATATTACCACGTTTTTCTTTTTAAATTATAAAAAGCAAGTTTGTTTGAGTGTACTCTAACTTAAGAAACACATTTTGTACTTCAGCTTTGAGAGCCAGCTAGACTTTCTGTCTAGTTATTGGACTAGAAACAAGGAGGTGTGGTGAGAGTGGCTTCTGAGGAGACTTGACATTGTCTTGTATGGAAGTGCTTAGAAGGAAGTCATTAGAGTTGAGGGTGGGGATACCAACCTCTGTGGTTGGGGAGACACTTTTCTTGTCAGACTGGAGAGAACTCTTTAACTGGCAAAGAATATTAATCATCATTTGGGACCTCAATATTTCCAGATTCATCAGAGTCTAAGCACTTATCCCCACTGAAATTTTCAAGAACTTTTTCTACTTTGTGAATGTGACAAAATACGTGAAATTTTCTCTCATAAGTGTCTTTACTTGTGCTGTTATAGTTGCCTCAATTCTCTGAATTAATTCAAAATATTTACCTTTTGTGGTTGTTTTGATTTTGGGGAAGAAACAGAACTTGTATTTTGCAGAATCCAGTAAATAAGGTGGAGGAGAATACACAGTAATTCCATGATCCTGCCTTTTCCTTATAGGGCATGCTGCTGCAGCATTCACCAGATATAGTATTGCATTTTGAAAAGACACTCAGAAAAGAGGATTTTCAGAACTGCTTTGGAACATGGAAAAAATCATGGAAGAAACATGCTTGAAGTGAAGGGAAGTATGTTGAGGGGGTTTGATTGCAATGATTTTTTACAGTAATATATTATTTTAATTTAAACATTCATCATATATTTTGATTACACCTAGTACAGTGTTTTACATGTAAAATCATGTGTAGTTGCTTTTATCACTGATGAGAAAAATTACTCACCACCCAATCTTAAAGAAGGAAAGGTTTATTTAGCTTACAGTATATAAAAGTTTTAATTTATAGTTGACTGGGCCCATGGCAGGATGGCATGGCAAAGGGTACATTCTAGGGTAAAGCAAGGCAGGCAGACAGAAGTAAGCAAAAAGCTACAACCCTCTTCCCTTTCTGTCCCTTTTATTCCATCCATGCAATTGAATGTGTAGAATTCACAAACAGGGTGGGGCACACTTAATCTTAACCAGAACTGTGCCAAACCATTTAGTGGACTAATTTAGTATTCACACATCCTGGATCCCAGCATCATATTCCAACCACTTCTAAAAAAGCTTCAATTATGACTGCATGAGGTTTGTGAGGACATCTAGACATAAGTCAGAACTTATATGAGCAATATATATGTATATAATATGTGCACATGTGCAATACATGTATATACATACATGTGATTGATTAGATAGATGATAGATAGACAGACTGATAGACAGACAGATAGATAGATACATAGATAGATAGATAGATAGATGAGATTCTTTATTTAAAGATAGCATGATCCACACTAAGAAAACAAAATTTTCCTGTGTGAGTCTGAAAGCAAGAAAAAGCTATCTTTCCTTTTTAGTATAGTTATTTTTTTGTTTTATTTGGTTTGGTTTTGTATTGTTTTATTTTGGTAAAGATCATAACCAAGGCTTGCAATTTGGTAGAAAATCTATCTACTACATCCCAGTCCTAAAACTTTTTTATACAAACACAGATATTAGTTTTTGTCAGAGTAGGCTGTTTGGAAGACAGAGAGAGAGAGAGAGACAGAGCATCAAAACAGTATAAAAGAAACTTCTTCAGTAATGTAATTATTCCATATTTTTATTGGGATAGTGCTTACATTCCTCATAATTAAGAACTGTACATAAAAAGTTGATACATTTTGTTGTATGTAAAGTTTACCTTGATAAATAAAACAAAACTGAAATTATTACAGACATATAACTGAGACTTCTGTGGTTTACACCATTGAAAATTAGGCTTTCTAAAAATGCTTGTCAATGGAAACAATGCAAAGTATATTGAATGTATATTTTAAAATTATTAAATAAAATGGTGGATTTTTAAGAAAGTACTAAATTTGTACAGGTCTAAAATAGAATGCAATGCAAAAATCATTATGTGCTTTATTGAATTTCTGTTTAAACATACAAAGGCATGAAAGAATGAAAATGCATATCAGAGATTATTCAAATTTGGAAATATAAGTGATACATTCTTATGAAATATGGATTTCAAACCCAAAGCTCATATTCTCTAGATAGATAAGGTCTCTTACTGTTTTGGTGGTTCAGTGTTGATCTAAACACTTGTTACCTTAAAACTCAAAAGGTGAGTCAAAACCATCCCAGCATCCTGGTAACTATAACCTTATACATCTTATTTCTCATTAATAAAATAGCAATTTTAAGGGAATGTTATTTACAAGATGTAATGTACTTGGTTCTCTTACCTTCCTTTCATAACTAAGGATGAGCAGACACTTAACAATTTTTTTCCTGACTCTGCTCTGTCTAATTATAATTGAATTCAACAAACTAAATTCTGCTACCTCAGCAGCAGCCTACTCATGGAAATCTGCCACCTATAAAAAAGTTACATTGTATTAAGATGCACAAACATGATTCTGCCCTCTCTCAAAATAGAGTTACTGGTGTAGAACATCATTAAATGCATCTTAATAATAACTTATTATTCTTAACTATGTTTTATAGATAGCTCAAGAAGTGACTTGGCATATTGCCTTATTAACAAATACATAGTACAGAAGTGGAACTAACTCATTTAACTAGAATAAGAATAATAGAAGTGAGATCAAGTAGGTAATGAGGTCCATTTAATGGCTTTCCACAAAATAAAATGTGTGTAGTGATTAAAATACAGAGAAGAAATGGAAGACACATTATTTTTCATTTATCAATGTACTTTGCCTTTGATCAAGAGCACAGAGGTTAAAAAGACATTTTTCAATAAGTCAGAGAAATTTTGTACGCTAAGTATGTTAAAATGTTCTTATATATTGATGACTTGTATTAATTGTTTACTTTTCTAGATTTTTTTTCAACTACATATTAAAAATGTTATCATGGAAAAAGACTTTTAAGCAATAGGTAGATTATTATAAATTCTGTTCCTGAAATTAAACTGCTCATTGCATTGATATTTTTATATTTAAGTGGCAAACCAGTCACAAAGGAAATGACACAAGACAACACCCTTTACTTGTGAATTCCCAATTCATCATGCAAAACAAGTAACAAAATAACTATAGTATAAGCCAGAGCACATAACTGTACATTAAGCTGCTGCTCATATTTGCAGTAGTTTTTCTACAATAAATAAATAATATAATAAATGCCATCAGTATAGTTATTCTTATTTCTTTTTTAATTTTTCAAAAATAAATTTCCTCTTAGTGAAGTAATCTGTTTTTCTTTCATCTACCATATTTCATTACAATCATGAGGCTATCAAAGACTTTTTTCATATTTTCTCATAACACTCTCCCAAAAAAGTCCTATAAGTATGCACATTACACTGAGTCCAAGAAAGTAATGCCCATTGCATGTTTCTTACAAACTAAAAAACAAAGCACAGGCTGAGAGGAGAGTTTTTAATTTTAATTGGATAGCTGATTAAGTCAGTCAAAAGAGAATAAGAAAGAAGCTAATACACTACACAGTGTTAGAGTTGAGGAGAGAAGAGTGCAAGCAATAAGAGGAGAGATGAGTAAAAAGGCATTTCTAATTCTGCTCAAGATCTCAGTTAAAGTTTGTAGTGGATTCATATATCACTCCACCCTTCAAACTTCTTATTCACTTCATCCAGGAATTGCATGATTGAAACCAATACATTGTTTGTTTTACTTGACATAACGTTAATTTGACATCACCTAATGAAACTAATAGTTCTAACTCATAGAATATATATACCTAAAATATTAACTTATTAAAAAATGGATGAAATCTAATAAATTAATATTGAAAATTATGAGGGGTGATAGTATCTTTGAATTAATTTCAGAAAGTAAATAATTTAACATTATAATAAAGGAATTACAGTCAAATAAACAGCAGCATTAAAACGATGAGGTTAAGTGAAAGCTTTGGAAGTTTAATCAAACTGTAAAACAATGAGGCAAACACAGAAATATAGTGAGATAAGTGTAAAACATCGATGTAACAGAACAAAAGTACAAAATTCAGACATCTGTTAGCTTTCATGAAGACGTCAAAGAAATAAAGAGACATATCAATGAGAGTTGCCAAAAAGAAAACATTTTAGGCTAAAAAGGTGTATAGATATACATTAGTTTTCTAGACATACCAAGTAAATAGTAAATTATAATATTCTCAAAGATGAGGGGACCATGCATGATAAACTGAGGTTGCCAAATTTGTCTAAATCTACACTTAAAATATATTAACTTTAAAATTATTTCATTACTAAACTAAAATAAACAGAAATACATATTCAATTGTAAAAATTTTAAATACAATAATAATCAAATAAAATTATGGCAGTTTCAAATGATAAAATAAGCTCTCAAGCACAAGAAAACAATAAAATGGAATCTATTAATAAATACAAGATACCGTTTTTCCTTTTAAAAACAGTAAATTTTCGAACAATCAGATGAAATCCAATTTTAAAGAGTACAGAAACCCTAAATAGCAAAATGACTGTAAAATATAACAGGTATGGTATAATTTTATTTCATTTAATGATAAATTAGTGATAAGATCAAATTTGTGCTATTGTATTTTAAAATTTTTCAAAATTTGTAAATAGGCAAAAGAATAAAATACATAAATAGATCAATAACCTAGAATTTTTAAAGTAGTGCCATCAATGTTTTTAAATCAATTTGGAAAACTATTTCAGAGTAAGGGCTTTTTTGTTTCTTTGAAAAGAACATATATATTCCACCCATAAATTGCAAACACTAAGAACATCTATGTAAAGCATCAAATTTTGTAAAGAACACACTATAAAACAGCTTCAGCAATCTCTCATTATAAATGCCAAAATTTTAAAATAAAAAATACCAAAATAAAAATTGTATTAAGTTGAAAGAAATACTTCAACATAAAAATGCCTAATTTAAGTGTATTCATTTGATCATAGAAGAAGACAAACAGAAATGTGGTTACCAGTAAAAATTCAGAATAGGATATGATCAAAAAGTATCTCCAGCTCATTTAAACAATCTTTTAATAATAACTAGGAAATTACAAATATGAGTGTTTTTACTCTATTGAAATAGTAAATATTTCCATAGAAATAAGAATATATATATATTTTTTCCCATTATTGTGCACCATGTTTTATATATTCTCACCAAATCCAATAGTCATTTTTAGTTCAACATGTGGAATAAGTACAAATACTTTCTCTACAATTCTTGTAAAAATTATGAATAATACAAATTTATAAATTGATAATAGCAATATAAAATTCATAGCATTATCACAGGCTAAACTTCTGAGAATTTTTTCAAGATTATATTCTTCAGAAAATGCCATATTAAGAAGATACAAATATGAAAAACTCTTTCATTGTACAAGGTGTATCAAATTTCCAGGGATTCCTTAAAGATAAATCTTGTCTCACTTGAAACATACTGAAGTAATTACAGTGATTTAGGTCTGAAATAGCTGGAATGAGTGAAAGACTATAGCACATTATAATGCACAGAGCAAACAAAATGTATAAGCACCCTATTTAAAAAAGAATACTTACATTATTTATACATACCTGTATACATAGTATAGGTGTAGAATATTCTACCTGAATAAAGACTGTGACAGTGATCCAATAAACATAAAGAAGAGTCTATGCAGCAAACTTAGCATAGCTGAAATGGCCAGAAGTAAATTGTAACTCCAAAATAGGTGTGGGAAAAGCAAATAAAGTAAAACAGTAGTTCTTCAAAAAAAATAATACTTATTAATGTGCTTTGGTTCTAGAGAAAATTATTTCTTATTCTGTCAATTGTAATAAAATCATAGTTTTCTGAGGCTGCTTTACACATACAGGTTTTGAATGGGAAAGTTCTACTCAACCTATATTAACTATTCAGTAATATTTTATAGAGAATGGAAATGTTCAAAACAAGGTAATAGTGAATTAGTGGCTACCACCTTCACAAAAAGATCTCCCATTTGTAGGTTAGCTTTTATTCTGTTTGGTTTTGTTACATCCGATGGCATGCACAGCTATTTCAAAGTTAGCAAGATATATTACTGTAGCCATTTTGGATTTATTATTGTCTTGCGTTGCAGTCCTTTATTGAGTTCATTGTTTTGCTTTTATTTGTTATTTCTGTTCTGTTTTGCTTGATTTTTACTATGTCTGAAGGTAGCTACAGCTATTTTGAAAACAACAAAGAGGCATTATGGTAACCATCGTTGATTTCCTATTGCTTTGAAGTTCTGTTTCACTTACACTGGTTTGTTTTGATTGGCTTTGTTCTGTTTTATTTGCTTGTTTTATTCTCTTTAAAATAAAAAAAGAAAGAAAACGGAAATTTTAAAAGGAAGCACAAGGGAAAACAAAACAAATGACCTTAATAAAAACAGTTGAATTATGCTATCAAATAGAGGTAATAAGCATTCTAATAAGGATTCTGAGGAAGGCTTGAAGAGTATGATATTAATTTATTACATGTGAGTTATATTGTATATTAATTTTTATAACTTTATATGTAAAATCATTACATATATATAACTGCTATACTAAATAGTATGTAAAAATAAGGGTTTTTAAAATTAAAACATGGCTATACAAATTTAAAGAAGTTAGTTAATAGAAATATTTAATAGTTCTTCCATCCTACTACCAATACTTTACATATCTTTGGAAGGACTGGATTATAATTTTAAAATTATTTTAATCCTTTATTATGGCAATAAAAATTCAACTATTGTCTACATACTTATTCACAAGGCAAATACTTTAGCATTGTCTCCATTTTATCATTTTACTTTTCCTTTATTTCATGGAAGAGAAATATAAATATTATTCATCACAAAGAGTACAGTATAGATGATTACATTTTCTCAACCTTTGATTTTAAAAAAATATTTAGTGTGGGTATTTTAGGTCAAGATTTGAGTTTTTTAAATTAGGAGATTCGGTTTTGTGAATGGTCTGCACATATCTTTTACAGTTAATTTTGGAATCTCTGTTGACTGGTTTTTAGAAGTTCTAAATATATGCAGTTTTTAAAGCAGTGATATAAAGATACTTTGTAAATAAGTATATCTCAGCTATTGCTGTGGCACGATTTTGACTCAATGATGTCTTCCCATTAAAAGAAATTTCTAAATTCTATGAAATCCAGTTTGTCTATCTTTTCTTTTGTGCTTAATGCTGCATTGTGTCTTCTTAATAAACAATAGCCTGTAACTGGTAATAGTGGTAAACTATGCCTGTAATTCTGTTATTCTGGGAGGTACAAGCAGGAAGAACAGAAGATCAAACCAAGCTTGGGCAATTTACTGCAAGTGAGGCACAGTCCCAAAATATTAAAGAAAAAGCTGCAGTGCATGTCAGAGTGTTAAATCCCCAATAGCATGGAAAGAAAGAAAGAAAGAAAGAAAGAAAGAAAGAAAGAAAGAAAGAAAGAAAGAAAGAAAGAAGATAGAAAGATGAAAGAAAGAAAGAAAGAAAGAAAGAAAGAAAGAAAGAAGAAAGAAAGAAAGAAAGAAAGAAAGAAAGAAAGAAAGAAAGAAAGAAAGAAAGAAAGAAGAAAGCAAGCAAGAAAGAAAAGCAAGCTAAGGAGAGAAGAAAAAGAGTGTAGCATAATATCATGAAAATATTTTCCCTGTTCTCTTCTTGAAATAGTGCTTAGCATCATTAATCATTATTACATCAGCAATAGTTAATTAAACTGAGAAGTTTTTTTAACATCAGATATCAGTAAAGTTGCAAAAATGGAACTTTCCATATATTGATTGTGGTACTGTAACTTGTACAACTACTTTACAAAATTAGTGGTATATGCTAAAAATACTCTAACACCCAGCAATTCTAATCTTTGATATGAGTGTGACTGGAATATATTATGAAATATATAGTTTAAATATCAAAATTTAGAAAGCCCAATGTGATGGCACACATCTGGAATCCTAGCAATTGAGAGGCTGAGGCAGGAGGATCACTGTGAGTTTGAGACCAGCCTGTACTTCAAAATGAACTCAAGGCCAGTCTGAACTGAAGAGCAAGATTCTGTCTCAAAAAGACAAAAAATTAAAATAATTATTTTTGTGAGATCACAATTCCATTAATACCCTTCAAATGTTCCCTCATCCTCAAAAACATTTTTCCATCATTCTTGACATTTTCTATAACAGTTCTTTCCTGAGTATCATTACAGATAGGATTTTTAAAAATTAAAATTCTGCTGCCAAGTGCTATCTAACAGAAAGACAAGATCTTTATTAAAATTGTGTGCTCATTCATCTTATTCACCAGACTTGGAACTGTGACACTTCTGGATCTTCCTCAAGTCACAATGACCATGAAATGTAAATGTTTTGAATGGATTTAGAACATGCTGCCAGCCATTACAATGCAACTAAAGATGTGAAAGAGGGCTTCCAGAATGGGTTTAGAAAATGGCAAGAACATATGGTAAGTGTGTTAGAAGCAAAGAAAATATTTTGAGAAGTTTATCTTTTACTGCAATGCATTTTAAAAATTTGAGCATTCTTCATATTTTCCAACTGCACATCAATGGGAAGAAAATATTATTTTCACCAAGATGTATGAAAATAAATGCTCATAGCATCATTATTCATTATACCCCCCTGAGGCAAAACAACACAGATATACACCAACAGGTCAAAAGATTGAAATATATTCATATAAACAATGAAAAAGAAAAATTCTAGTTAAAACATGGGTGAATATCAGTCATACATATTTTAAGATATTCACTGGGTTTTTTTTCTTTTCATTGTCTAACTTCTGGAAATTATCAGCACAGTATTAAGCCATATTGAATATTCCCAGCATTGGTATTCAAAAACATAATATTTTCTTAGAACAAAATTAATGTAGAAAAGGCCTTTGTCTAAGACAAAAACACTTCATGCTTTGAAGATTTAGGCTATGAAAATAACAAAACAGTTTTGAAATCAAATGAAGAATTAAATAAATGGAAAGTAATTCTTTGTTTATAGGATGGAAAAATACATTTTATGAACTTGGCACTACTCACCAAACTCACTGGTGGATTTAATAGAATCTCTATCCAAAGTCCAATGGCTATTACTTTTTAGAAATGAGAATAGGTTGCTATAATCCAAAAAGATTTTCAAAGATCCCAAAATAGACAAAATCCAGTAAAAGAAGAACAAAGAGGAAATCCCCTATACAAACTTCAGAATTTACTACAGAACTACCGTAAAGAAAATAAAAAAGGGGTGTATTGGCTTGGAGAGACATACATAGATCCATGAAATAAACTGATAGTCTAAATGTAACACCAAGTATCTATAATAAATTCTCTTTGAAGAACACTGTCAAGACCATTCAAAGGAGAAAGAATCATTGTTTTCAACTGTGATGCCAAAACAACTGGGTACCATCTGCAAAATAATGAATATGAATCCTTAAATTACACTAGGTATAGAAGTAATCTGAAAAGGATCAAAGTCATAAACCAATAGGAACCTCATAAAACCCGTAGAAGAAATACATACAACAATAAATATTCATGAGTTTTGATTAGATGATGATTTCTTATCTATGAAATTAAAAGCAGAATAAAATATTTGAATTTAATTTCACTAAAATTGAAAGCATTCATTCTACATAGGAGTACACAATCAATGATACAAAAATACAACTTACACATGGCTAGAAATATTAGCTAGTCATATATCTAATAGTGATATTTTTCTGAAGCATATTGCCCAAGATCCTCATAATTCAAGAAAGAAAAGACAAAAAAAAAACACTTTAAAAAAAAGAAAGGAAAAATTTAAAAAGAGTTTGAGATGACATTTCTCCAAGCAAGATATACAAATGGTCAACAAAGACTAAAAAACCAAAATTAAATCTTTCTTCACAGCCTCTATGAAGGATAAAAACTTAAAGAAATAACATAAAAGCTAATATTCACTGACAGGTATGTAGAGGAACTGGAACTCATATATTCTTAGAAACATAAAATGATGTATATGTTGTCAAAAGACATTTGATAATTGTTTTAAAAAGCTAAATGTACATAAAAGTAATAATTTATCAGACATGAATGTAAAATATAATTATATGGTCCATCAATTCTGCTAATAGATATATACTTAATAGAACATAAAATAAATGTACCTACAAATTCTTGTACAAGAATGGTTATAAAACATTACTCACATTAGTAAAAAGTAGAAGTACACAAATGTTCATCAAATTATGAATTGATAATGAAGATGTGGCATATATGTATATAAAATATTAGCAAATCATACATGAACAATATATTTACATATGTCATACCATGATTAATCAGAAAAATAATGTACTTTTTAAAAGATTCCAGACATCAGCACCATATTTTTATTCCAGTGATATGAAATATGACTGGATAATTTTCTCCTTTTTTTACATTTTTTTATTTAAAGAGAAAAAAACAGAAAAAGGATAAAGATATTACAGAATTTCAAAAAAGGTAAACAGTAAGAAATCACTAGTTGATAAACTACATATTGTCCTTTTAGAAATGGTCATTCAAGTTACAAAATTAAAGCACACAAAGTGGACATTCAAGTAGTGAGACTGCAAAGAGATCTGTTCAACAATCCAACAGGAACTTAGAAATATGGTTATCAATCCTAAACCCTTAAATATACATGGAGTTATATCTTTTATAGCACTTCCTATTTCCTCTCTGTGTTACAATAGCAATTGCACATTTTTAAAAATTTCATTTAAAGAGAAGCAAAGCAAAATATAAAAAAGGTTAGCATCAATAGAGAATTCTAAAAGAAAAAAATTAAAAAATAAAAAACACTAAAAAATCACTAGTTGATAAATTGCATATTGTCATCTTGGATATAGTTGCTCATGTTACAAAAATAAAGGATACAAAGTAGGCATTCAAACAGTGAGACTGCAAACAGTTCTGGTCAAAGATCCAACAAAGATTCGGCAATTTGGTCATCTACTTTACATACTCAAATGTACGTGCAAGTTATATCTTTAGAGCAATTTCTTTTCCTTTCTTTTTTACAATAGCAATTACACATTTTGTGTCTTATAATTCTTATTACTTTTTCCACTAGAGACACAATGTGATATTTATAAATATGATTCTTATTTATTTCACTAATGAGGATAGTCTCAAGTTGTCTCCATTTACCTATGAAGGCCTAAAGATCATCTTTTTTATAGCTAAGTAATATTCCATTGTATAAAAAACCACATCTTTTTCATCCACTCTGCAGTTGATGGGCATCTTGGTTGTTTCCAAGTATTAGCTATTACAAATTGTGCAGCCATGAACATGGATGCACATATATCACTGTGATATGAACTTTTCAGTTCTTTGGGGAATGTACCAAGGAGGGGAATAGCTGGATTGGATGGAGCTTCTAATCCTAGTCTTCTGAAAATTCTCAATATGGATTTCCATAGTGGTTGCACCAGTCTACATTGCCACTGCTGCATCCGTGCCAACATTTGTTATCAGTTGATTTCTTGATAGCAGCTATGCTTTCCAGAGTGAGGTGAAATCTCAATGTTGTTTTAATTTGCATTTCTCGAATGACCATTGATGATGAACATTTCTTCATGTATTTAGTTACCTTTTGAATATCTTCCTCTGAGAACTATGTGTTCATCTCAGATGTCCATTTTTGGAGAGGGTCTTTGAATTTTGGGGGCTTGATACTTCTCAATTATTTATATTTTCCGGAGATAAATCCTTTGTCTTCGAGGTTGCTGTATAAAATCCTTTCTCACTCTGTGGGTTTTCTTTTCACTGTGTTAGTGATTTATTTTGAAGTGCAGAAATTTTTCAATAATATGAGATCCCAGCTGCTGATTCTTTGAAGTGTTTCCCATGCAGTTTGAAATATGTTCATGAATTCTCTGCTTACCCCTAGGTCTCCAATAATTCTACCTACCTTGTCTTGCAGTCGATTTAGTGTTTCTATTTTAATATTGAGGTCTTTTATCCATTTAGACTTTACTTTTTTGCATGGTGATAGGCGTGGATCTAGTTTCAGTCTTCAGCATGTGGAGAGGCAATTTTTCCAACACCATTTATTAAAGAGGCTATGCTTCTTCCAGTGGACATATTTAGCCCCTTTGTCAAATATCAGGTGGCTGAGTGTCTTTGTAGTTGTGCTTGCATCTTCTAATCTGTTCCATTGATCCTCAGGTCTATTTCTTTGCCAGTACCAAGCTGATTTCATCACTGTGGCTTTGTAGTACAGGTTGAATTCAGGAATTCAGATGCCTCCCGCCTTGCCTTTGTTGCCCAGAATTACCTATGCTATTCTAGGTTTCTTCTGTTTCCAAATGAATTTTAGGAGTGGTTTCTCAAGATCTGTGAGGTATGTCAATGGTATTTTGATTGGGATTGCATTAAATCTCTATAAAAGTATGGAGATTATGGCCATTTTTACAGTGTTGGTTCTTCCTAGCCAAGAGCAAGGAATATCCTTCTATTTCCTAATATCCTCTTCAATATCCTTTTTCAGCATAGTATAATTTTCAGCATATAGGTCTTTTACATTTTTAGTTAGGTTGATTCCTAAGTATTTCATTTTTTAAAATGTTATTGTAAAGGGTGATATTTCCATAACTTCTCTCTCAGTGAGTTTTTTGTTTGTGTACAGGAATGCTATTTATTTTTGAGCACTGACTTTGTATCCAGCAACACTGCTGAAATTGTTTATTACCTCTAGCAGTATTTTAATGGAGTTTTTGGGGGGTCTTCTATATAGAGTATCATGTCATCTGCAAATAGTGATAATTTAACTTCTTCCTTTCCTATCTTTATTCCTCTTATTTCTCTCTCTTGTCTGATTCACCTGGCTAGTGTTTCCAGAACTATATTGAAAAGGTGTGGTGATAGTGGACATCCTTGTCTTGTTTCTGAATGTAAAGTGAAAACTTTCAGTTTTGTCTGTTTAGTATAATGTTGGCTGTTGGTTTGTCATAGACGGCCTTTATAAGGTTGAGGTAGATATCATGTCTTCTGAGTTTCTGAAGGTTTTTTATCATGAACATGTATTGGACTTTATCAAAAACTTTTTCTACATCTATTGAGATGACCATGTGGTTTTTATTTTTTGCTCTGTTATGGTGTATTACATTTATTTATTTGCATATGTTAAACCATCCCTGCATTCCTGGAATGAACCCCACTTGGTCATGATGTATAAAATTCTTCATAATTTTCTGCATTCTATTTGCCAGTATTTTAGTGAGAATATTTGCATCTGTGTTCATTAGTTAGATTGGACTCTAGTTCTCTTTTGTTTGAGTCTTTCTCTGATTTTGATATCAGAGTAATACTCACATCTGGGAACGATTTAGGGGGGATTGCTTTATTCTCAATTTCATTGAAGAGTTTAAGGAGTATTGGTATCAATTCTTCATTAAATTTCTTGTAGAATTCAGCTGAGAATTCATCAAGACCTCGGTTTTTCTTTGTTGGTAAGTTTTTAATTATGTTTTCAATTTCAATAGCTGATATTGCGTTGTTCAATATTGCTATATCTTCTTGGTTGAGCTTTGGTAGTTCATATGTTTCTAGAAATCTGTCCCTTTCCTCTGTGTTTTCAATTCTATGAGGGGAGATATTTTCAAAGTAGATATTCATGATCTTTTGAATTTCCATGGGATCTGTTGTAATTTCCTGATTTCATTCCTTAATGTGTGAATTTGTATTTTTCCTTTCCTGTTTTTGATAAGGTTAGCTAGGTTTATTCAGTTTTGTGAATTCTCTCAAAAAACAGCTTTTTGATTCATTTATTCTTTGTATTTTTATTTTCAATTGCATTGATTTCTGCTCTATTCTTTACAAATTCTTCTATGAGTTTGTGTTTAGCTTGCTCTTCTTTTTCTAGAAGCTTAATATGGAGCATTAGGTTGTTTATTTGTGCTCATTCTGTTTTCTTAATATGACATTTTGTTGCTATATATTTCCCTCTTAAGACTGCTTTCATTGCATCCCACAGATTACAGTGTGTTGCTTCTATATTTTCATTTAATTGTAGGTATTACTTTATTTCTTCTTTAATTTCATCTGTAGCTGACTGCTTGTTCAAAGGGTTTATATTTAAATTTGATGTATTTATGCAAGTTTTGCAATTTCTTTTTCCATTAATTTCCATTTTGAATGTGCTATGATCAGATATTATGAATGGAATGATTTCAATACCTTTGCATTTACTTAAGAATGTTTTATGGGATAATGTATGGTCTATTTTGGAGAATGTCCCATGCGCAGCTGAGAAGAATGTGTATTCTGATGTGGTTGGGTGGAACACTCTGTAAACATTTACTAAGTCCAATTGCTCACAAGTATGATTCAGTGTTGTTATATCTTTGCTGACCTTTTGTCTGGTTGAACTATCTTGTTGTCACAGTGGGTTATTAATATCCCTTGTTATAATTGTGTTCTTGTGTATTTGGTTTTTCATGTCCATTAGTATTTGTCTTATATAGTTGGGTGCTCCTGTATTTGGTGCATATATATTTATAATTGTTAGTTCTTCCTCTTGAATTTTTCCACTAATGAATATGTATTGACCTTCTTTATCTCATTTAATCATTTTATGTTTGAAGTTCATGTTGTCTATGAATAGAATAGTCACCCCTGCTTTTTTCTGGGTTCCTATTACATGGAATATTGTTTTCTATCCATTGACTTTTAATCTATGTGTTTCTTTTTGGGTCAGATGAGTTTCTTGCATACAGCGTATTGTGGGATCATGTATCTTGATCAATTCTGCAATATATTTCTTTTATAGGTGAATTGATATCATTTATATTTATGAATATCACTGATATGTACTGGCTTGACTTTGCCTTATTATATACCACTTGTTTGCTTTCTGCTTTTAGCCTTGTTTAATTGCTTGTCCTACCTGGTGGTTTCTTTCTGTTGTTGTTCTGGGGATTGTGGTCATTTTTAGCTCTGTCTAGTATGTCTTTCAGTACTCTTTCTAGTGTTTGTTTGGCGGACGTGAATTTCTTCAGTCGTTCTTTGTCGTGGAAGTATCTTACTTCTCCATTAAGTTTGAATGAAAGTTTTGCTGGGTACATCAGTCTGGGTTGAAAGTGGTTTTCTTTCAGGGCTTGAAATGCCTCATTCCAAGCTCTTCTTGACTTGAGGGTTTGTACTGAAATGTCTGCTGTGATTCTAATGGGCTTTCCTTGATAGGTGAGTTGTGTCTTTTCTCTAACATCTTGTAGTATTCTGATTTCATGCTGCTTGTCTAAGACCTTAATTATTATGTTCCTGGGTGTGGATTTATGTTGATTGTGACTATTTGGTGTCCTATATACCTCACTTATATGCTTATCAGTTTTTTTCCCATGTTTGGGAAATTTTCATCTATTACTTCTGTGAATATTTTGGCTATGTCATTTGCATTGATTCCTGCCTCTTCCCTCATGCCTATTAATCTTCTATTTTTCTCATGGCATCATATTAAAGCTGTTGGATTGTCACTTAATGCTGCTTTGTTATTTTTCAAAGTTCTATCCTTTCATGATCACTAATTGTGATCCTGTCCTCAATGTCTGAAATCCTATCCTCAGCCTCATTTAAATATTTTGCATGCTTTGAATAGAATTTTTTGTTTCTTGGATGTCTCTTTGAGTTTGTTTCATGAATTCTGCATCTTTTATACATTGTTCATTCAAAGTTTCAATCAGGTTCTCGTGCTCTTGTACTTTTTTCTCTATTTCTTCTTTAGCTGTGCTCAGCAACTCCTTTGCTAAGGTTGTCATTTCTGTCTTTACATGGGAGAGTACTTCTAATTTGATTTCCTCTATAGCCTCATGGAGTTGTTTTTTATTTCACTTGCTATCTTTTCAGAGATTACCAGTCTGTATCTTTTGGGGTCCTCTATTTCAAGTGTCTCCTGTACTTGCTCCTGGGGGACTGGATGTTTGAGACTGCATTTTGCCTTTTTGTTTTGCCATTTTCACTCTGCCTGTTGTTTTCTGTGTGTAAAAGGGGGCCACCCACACTCTTCAGACTCATCAAGGTCTTACATTTAGTTGGAAGGGGCTTTCATACTGCCCTCTTTACCCACTGTACACTTCTATTTTAGGGGCATACTCACCACACTGGCACAGTTAATCCACGCTAGTACAAGGTTCACCAATGGGAGCGAAGTTGCAAGTGTTTTCTGTGTACTGGAATTCTGCCAGAACACGCGGTCAGGGCCTGAAGCTGGATTCCAGGTCCTGCTTGCTGCTTGGAGCTTGCTAGGCATGGCCCAGTTTGTCTCTGATCCCTTTGTGTGCCTTGGTGTGGTCTCTGACATAGGGTGTGGTCTTACTGCCTGGGAGCAAGCGCAAAGTCCCTTTATATGTGCTGGGATTCTGCCAGACCATGCTGTCAGTGCCCAAGACTGTCTTAGTTTTTACACCTAGATATAATGTCCAACACCACACTGACTGGAGCTTGCTGAGGTCTTCTGTTGGGTGAGGGGTTCCTGAGTCTCTCATCCAGCCAGTACAATAATCCACTGTAGTCCAATCTTCCAGCATTCCTGGTGGAAGGTCGGGCCTAGTAGAATCAGTCTGGGGCAGTTTAGGCCAGGGGTGGGCTTTCTTGATGTGTCTGGTAGAAGGGTGGGCCCCACAGAAGTGGTCTGGGACAGTTTTAGGCTTGGGTCAAGCTTCTCTGATGTTCCTGGTGGAAGGGCGGGCCCAGCATTTTTCAAGTGACTATGCTGCTATTGTTACTGAGATTGAACTGGTTTTCTTACACAAATATTTATTTATCTTCTATATGCCCTATATATTTTCCAGAAACCTTAAATATCTGAAGTTTGGTTCTGTAGTGATCCTCATGCTTCTGTTTCAAAAGTGGAACATAACATATAAAATTTTATATTTAATTTAAAATACATATTGCAATTGTTTTACTGCTGTTCTTTTCATATCACTTTATTTGTTTTAATTCATAGAGTCTTTAATAATCAAGTGAATAACCAGCAATATTTCTTCACTTATCATAGAAGATTTGCTTTGATGGAGATAATAGAGCAGTTATCTGCTAGGGGATGGATCATTGCGGTTGGTGATGATTCAAGACCCTACATTCTAAACCTGTAGGAGGCCCTAAAATAGGATTTAATCTTTTGATTGACAGACAAAAGATTTCCTTCCTGTGACCCTCAATGCTGCTGGAGTAACTCTCACTATGTGCAAGGTAACAGTCATTTTTACACAGCACTTCTGAACTTTTTATTTGTGTCTCCTGTGCAAAAGATCTCATTCTTATCACAAGCTATTTATGGAGCAGATCTATCTGTTTTGTGTAATGTTATGCACATGACTCACACTATACCACAATTTCCTGGAAAGCTGACATGTGTGAACATTCAAAACAGGCACATTCCTATGAGCCAGCTGGATGACAATGATGTCAACACAGAAACAAAAAATGCCTTGAGATATCACTTCAACAAATCTCTTTCCAAAACCAAATTCTCTGAAAAGTGCTTACTTTTTCAGTTCTATTTATCTTCACTCAAGCTGACTTTTTACTTTAACCAAGATACTGCATTTATGGGGATCAATCCTGAGTATCTGTGAGCACTCTGTAGCTATAGGAGAGCCATGAACTCAAGATAGGTTTGTGTCCTACAGCTAACAAACAATACCAGCTCTCAACTTGAGTATATTCAGAGTGGGAAACTGATCCTGTCAGCCTGTCTTTGCAGCTCAGTCTCAAAATCTAGTATGGTTTCACTTACCTCTGAATGGATGTGGAACAAAGCCTATGTTTGAATATGATAAAGTCATCTATGAAAATGAAATACATTTCTCTGCAAAGGACTTTAAGCAAAATACGCAGAGATAGTGAATTCAGAATGATAGTGAAATGCTATTGCAATAGGCATGACATGATACACACCAATGCTGAAAGCCTTTTTCCTCAGGTGGCCTGTGTGAAGTGTGAAGTCAGGTACCTGTATGTTGATTCAGTAAAACGTACTGACCACCTTCCAAAGACACTAAGTATCCTATAGTGAGATATATACTCCAACCAATTTACATCAAAGTTACAGTCCTAAATAGGAAGGACTACAGCAGCAAACTTCTTTGATGACTGCTGGGCAATGTCTACTATGGACCCAGCTTCCCTCCCTCAGGGAATATTTTCTTGGATGGCTGTGAATATAAATTGAACAAATATGAAACCAACTTTCATCCAGCTGTCTCCTCCAAGTTCCAGCCTGATCATTATCAGAGGTTTGACATGAAGACTTTTGCCTTTGTATCAGAAGCTAAGGTGATTTCTTCTCTGCCCTATTTCCACTCCAGTGTTTTAGTCTGCAATCAGCTTTTTCCTGACTCCTCTCTGTGTTTTGTGACTTGTCCTGCCTCATTTAAACACAGGAGCCACTGAAGGGGACAAAATAACAATCAGCCTCCCAGAACTCATTCTCCTGCTGTCAGACAACTGCTCATTTAGAGATGTTGTAGACTCCAAAGGCATAGCAGTGCCTGCTAAGGATGCTGAAGTGATTTTGTTAGTAACTCTGGGATTTACCATTACTTGCATAAAAAAAGAACTGTGATGTTATATCACTAATTAAACTTGAAAATAAAGTTGATGTAAACCTCCTAAAAAAGAAATAGCATGTTTAAGTAAAATTTTACATGGCTAAAATTTACTTTATATAACAGTGGTAAAAGTTGAATAAGTCAACACTTACAAAATATTGTAATGGGTTTCGTAATGACTAAAATTCCTCTTAAATGAAATAAACATGCGTTTTTGGGCTCTACATGTACCTTGAATGAGTAAAATATGAAAGTATATAAAATAGGTCTAATATGCTGTGCTTTATTTTTTGCACATTTAAATTTATCAAATTATGTAAAAAATCTGGTGCTTTATGTTTTTTGTGGGTGTTATCAAACACAAACTCAGGATCCAACATGTACCAATTCCTGTGAAGAATTGAAAGCAGTAGGTTATTGAAAGTTCTGTATTACTAACCATGGGGCATAATGAAAGGTCTTTGGGAGGTCTGAAAAATGTGTAGGAATTCAAATGATGAGTGATGTTGAATACTTTTTCATATATTTATTTGCCATTTATATTTCCATATCTGAGAATTGTGTATCATCTCACATGCCCATGTTTGGATTGTGTCTTTAAATTCTAAATGTCTGATTGTTTCCAGATTTTATATATTCCAGATGCAAGTCATTTCTCTGAAGAATAAGTAATTGAAAAATCTTCCCATCTCTGTGGGTTTTCTTTTCATTACATTGATGATTTATTTTATTGTGCAAAAGCTTTTTAATAGGATGAGATCCCACTTATTGATTACTTGTATTATTTACTGTGCATTTGGACTTCACTCCATTAAGTCTTTGCTTACACAAATATGTTCAAAATTTTGGCTTATTCTCTCTTCCAGGAGATTTAGCATTTCTGTTTTAATATTTAGGTCTTTGATCCATTTTGATCTTCATTTAGTGCATGGTGATAGACATGAATCTAGCTTTATTCTTCAGCATAAGTAAAGTCAGATGTTCCAGCATCATCTTTTAAGTTTTTTAAAAATTTATGATCCTTTTTTTTTTTTTTTTGGTACCAGAGTTCGAACTCATGACCTTATGCTCTCCAGACAGGCACTTATTCCCCTGAGCTAAATCCCCGGCCCGATCCATTTATTTTTATTAGTACATGTTTTAATATATAATAGTTTCCCTCATAATGGAGAGTTTGTATAAGCACATGCTATATCTTATTTATTTTTATCTCCTTTTCCTCCTCTCCTTCCCCCACTCCTTCTGTGATCTTATCCATTTAGACTCAGGTCCACCTACTTAAAGTTGTTTCAAGCTTTGGATCAGTAACCCAAGAGATGTGTGACTGAGATAGAAGACACATTGAAGATGGGTGTCAGATAACCTCCCTGGGGACCCTGAGAAGAAACTATTCATCTAGGTTGCTGACCTCACTGTCTTCAGTAAAGCATGCAGTTTCATAAATTTTTTATGATTACAGGGAATGAAGGCTGCAGTAGGACTTCTAAACAGGCCCGTTTCCCACTTGGCTAGAGAGAATCATGAGACGGAAACTCCTATGATGAATTCCAAAGACAGATGCCAGCTCCAGCAGGGTACTTGGAGCAGGTGTTTCAGGTCAGTGAGGGCCACAGAACTCTTGAATCATAAGAGCAGTGAGACAAGTGTGCACAGCAGCTATGGTTAAGGAGGTCTCCTCTTTCTTCATCATGAAAATCTGATTTAGTATACTGGTAGCAGTCATTGATTACTTTTTTTAAAAAATTTAAAGCTATGGCAAAATATACAGAACATACTATTATCTGTACCCAGAACTTTTCATCTCACAAAACATCATTTATTAAAGAGGCTATCTTTCTTCCAGTGAACATGTTTGGACCCTTTGTCAAAGATAAGGTGGTCAAGTGTTTTTGGAGCTTTTTCTGCATCTACTAATCTTTTCCACTGATTCTCTTGTCTGTTTTTTTTTTTTGTTTTATCTAGTAACATGTGGTTTTTAATCACAGCTTTGTACTATAATTTTAAGTCAGAAATTTCAGCGTGTCCTGCTTGGACTTTGTTGATGAGAATTGGCTTTGATATTCTAGGTCTTTTCTGGTTTCAAATGAAATTTAGGAATGTTTCCTCTAGTTCTGTGAGGTGCACTGATACTTGATTGGGATTTCATTAAATATGTATAAAGGTTTTGGGAGTCTGGCCATTTTCACTATGTTATATCTTCATATCTATGATCAAGGGATATGTTTCCATTTTCTGATATCCTTTTTTATCTACTTTTTATGAGTACTGTAGTTTTCAATGAATAGTTCATTTACTTCTTTTGTTAGATTTATTCATAAATATTTCATTATTTTTGCATGTTATTGTTAAAGTTGTGTTTTCCTTAATTTCTCTCTCAGTGTGTTTGCTGTTTGTGAATAGGAATGCCATTGATTTTTGAGTATAGACTTTGTATCCAGCTATTCTACTGAATTTGGTTATTAAACCTAGAAGTCTTTTGGAGTAATGTTTGGGGTCTTCTATGTAGAGTAAAATATCATTTGCAAATAAGGATAATTTAATGTCTTCCTTTCCTATGCTTATCCATTTTATTTATTTTTCTTGTGTAATTAGTTTCCCTTGTGTTTCCAAAACTATATTGAACAGGAGTGGTGCTAGTGGACATCTTGTCTTGTTCCTGATTATAGATTGAAAGCTTTCATTTTTTGACCACTTAGTATGAAATTGGCTATTGGTTTGTCATACATGGATTTTACCAGATTGAAATAAAGTCAATCTATTTCAATTTTCTATAGGATTTTTATCATGAATGGATGTTGGATTTTGTCAAATGCTTGTTCTGGATCTTTTGAGATGGTCATATGATATTCTTATTTGTGGATAATAATATTGTGTATTACATTTATTGATTTTCCTATGTTGAACCATCCTGGCATCCCTGGGATGAATTATATTTGGTCACATTGTATAATATTCTTGATGATTTGCTGCATTTCCTTATCAAGAATTTTTGTATCTATGTTCATTAAGGAGTTCAGTCTTTAATTTTCTTTTCTGCTTGAATCTTTCTCTGAATTAGGTATCAAAATAATACTCATTTAAAGGAGTGATTTTACACTGTTGCAGGAAAAAGAAGTATCAAATAGGATAGAGGAAAAGATAAAGTGAAGAATGATGTCAAATACAGTAGAAGCAAGCTTGAAGGGCAAAGGATGATCTGAGTTTTGATAAATTGGAGGTCACAGGAGGGAAAGCATGAAAGAGAAATTAAAGGAGTATTGAAGTGAATCAGAGGAGAACAGAAGATATTTATTCACAAGAAAATTTAACTATGAGGTAGTTGAGGAAAGAGAGAAAGAAGATCACTGGAATAAAATCATAAGAAATCAAAGAAACTTAAACATTAAAAAAGAAAATCAAGTATAAAGAGAAAAAAGTTATAAACCCCCAAAGAAATGCAAAAGAAAAGAAGATCCAACCCAATCAGACAGGAAAAGGATAACCAACAAGACAAGCAAAGAGGAATAAAAGTTTCAAAATTCTTCTGGTGTGGTAGTGTCCAGGGTCAGCTCTCAGAAAAGTGTTGTGTACTCCAGCTAGTTTGCCATGGGATTTGTGCTGAATGCAGAGCTGATGTTAGCTTCAGGATATGGGGCCTGTGCTGGTCTTCTGTTGGTAGAGTACTCAAAGCCCTTTGATATTAGAATGGAAAATCCACCCCCTTCTATTCTCTTTGTTTCTGTGTCAAAGCTCAATGCTGGTTAAGCAAACTTGCTAACTAGTGGCTCCTCATTGCAGCTTCAGACTTTTCCATACAGCTCATCTCAACTGGGCCTGTTCATGCACCCACAACATGTCTGGATCTCACTGGTTGGTCCACTCACTGCTACTATGAGTACTTGCACAACATGTATTAACTCTTTTGTTTTCCCCATTATTTCCCCACTGTTCAACCCCTCCTCCCCTCTCCATTTGCAAAAGCTTTGCTTTCATTTTTCTTCTATTCTCTTTACTTTTCTTGTTCCCTTTATTCTCCACCTTGCATCTAAATATTTAAATAGTTTCTTCCTACTTCTAAATAACTACCATCCATTTTTGTCCTGTTTTTCACTTTTGGTTTCTCATGTAAAAGAAACAATGTGAAATTTAAACATATGCAAGTCATTCTTTTTATTTAAAACTATGCTCTCAAGGTGTACCCATTTACCTAAAAATGAAAATTTCTCATGCTTGTCATTTATCATGGCAGAGTACTACTCCTTTTTATGTAAAAAACAGGTTTTCCTTACTCATTCATCCATTGGTTGTCAGTTGAGCTGTTTCTAAGATTTAGTTATTACAAATTGTGGTGCTATACATATATGTGTGCATATATAATCATGATATAATACCTTTAACTCTTTGGGGAAGATACCAAGAAGGGAACTATCTGTGTCAAAAAGAATCTCTACTTTCAGTTTTTAATGGTATCTCCACACTGATTTTCATATTGGTTGTACCAATTTGCAATTAAACCAACAGTGGAGAAGAGTTCCTTTTTCACTACAGAGTCAACAGCATTGTTTTGGTTAATTTCTTGATGGTAGCCATTGCTTCCAAAGTGAGATGGAATCTCAGTATTACTTTAATCCGCATCTCTTGAATAGCTAATGAAATTGAACATTTTTTCATTTATTTATTTGCTTCTTTTGACCTGAGAAATATTTATTCATTTCAATGCCTATTTTTGGTTTGGACCTCCTAATTTGGATAATCTGACTTATTTTAGTTTTTCATATGTTCTAGATATTAGTCCTTTGTCTGAAGAGTAACTGGTAAGTTTTTTACCCATCCTGTACATCATCTCTTCACTCTTCTGGTGGTACTTTTTTCTGTGCAAAAGCTTTTTTATATGACATTATGATTCTTTTCACTTTCACATGCCCTCTCCTCTGTTTTCCCTTTCTCTCTCTGTAGATCACCTTTCTTTTTGAAAAGAATTACTCTTCTTATTTTGCAGTATCTGCTTTTTATTTTATCCTATTTTATTTTATTTTAAAGTGATTTGTACTCTGGTTATTTATGCATTTGTTGCATAAAATATGTATTGCAGTTTACCATATAATGTGTCTTGTTACTAACTGTGGCTGTTAATTTGATGGTAATACCAAGAAGCTACTAAGATTCAGTAGAAAAGTGAGTGGTTTTATTCATACATATAACCCATCTGTGACAGATTTGGCTTTTACTTTGCTAGAGCTACAATAACAAATTATTACATACTGGCTGACTTCTATAACAGAGATTTACTTTCTGACAAATCCAGAGTTTAAATTCTGGCAAAGTCTTGGTAGGGTTAGTTTCTTCTAAATCCACTATGCCTGAGTTTTCTTATAGCATTCTCCTGTACACATTAGTATCCCCAGTCATATTGAATTAACCCCCAAATAGATGACCTTATTTTAACTCAGTTCCATCTTTGAAAATCTTATCTTCATATGCAGTCACATTCTGAAGTGCTGAAAGTTAGGACTACATTGTATCATTTTTGAGGAGATAATTTATTAATGGCATGTAATAAAACAAAACAAAACAAAAATACAAACAAAAGCAGATTTAAATGTTAGGAGTTAATTCTCCTTTACAATAAAAATCCTGGAGGTAGAGAGAGAGCAAAGAAAGACATCATTTTTGTTCATCTCCTTCCAGGTTTTTTGCCCATGAACTCTAAAGTCTTTTGATTTTTCTATACCCTCAATCTGGTTGTCAGTCCATCAGTTCCCATTCTCACATTGTAGTCAGGAGTAAAAAATTCTTTAAAACAAAAAGTGGGGAAAATTTCTACGTATACTCCAATACATTAACTTCCATTCATATTTTATTAGCCAATACTGTTCCAAGTAAACTAATAAAGTTCTTTTGTGAAGATGAGTATAATATGAAATATTTTCCGTTCTGCTCATCTTGAGCAAAACAAAAGGATTCTAACAGGAGAAATTTTAGAAGAATAATGGCCAGTTAAAAATGTGTTTAAGAGCTGAAGATTTAGATTAGCAGTGTAAGCACCAGCCTGGCAAGTGAACGGACATGAGTTCAATCTCTGGCACAAAAAAAAAATCTGTTTAAGTGATAAAACATTTGAAAAAAGTATTATATAAATAAGTGTAATTAATGAATAATTGTACAGCTTATTTAGGTTTTCATTTTTTTCTTCTCTTGGTGAAGAAACTCCAAGTTGGAAAGTTTTTTTTGTAGCAGTTTCTAGAGTATTTTTGTAAAATTCAAAACCTTTCTTCACAAAATGTGAGGGAAATGTCAAGAATATAAATTATTTCCTTTATTTTGTAAATTAAATGTCAATTATATTATATTTTACTCTCATAAAACAATTTAATGAAGTAAAGCAGGTATTCTGGATGATATATAAATGGAACCTTTAAATATGTTATATCTCACACAAAATTAATAATATGCAGTGTAGAAATTAGCATATCTCAATTATCAATTTAATGCTGAATTATATAAAAATAGAATAGTCACAGCAAACATAAAGGAAAACATGAAAATTATAACCTACTTTTTCAATCTAAATAAATATAAAAGGTTTGGATCATTTTAGCTACATGTTCACTTGAATTTTGCCTTTAATATGGTGCTAATACTCCCATCAAAGTCTCAAAATTTTTTTTTCCCCACTTGGAATCAAACTCAGAACATTGCACTTGCTGGTCCAGGAATTGACCACTGAGCTGTATCTTCAGCCCAAGACTCATAACTCTCAAACTTTCCAAGATTTATGGAATAAAAAATCATGGCAAGAAAGTGCCATGTGAATTAACAAACCTTGACTGTTATTCTGATGCCTATGCATAATAATATTAAAAATACTTCTTTCAATAGTAACGAGCTTACTCTAATGTTGTTTCTTTTTTCTTTATATTTTCACATCCTATCTTTTGATGGCCTATTTATAAGGCATTTCCAAGAAAATATCCAGAAATAGTACATCAAATGTATTTGTTATTTGAAATCTAGATATCAATTATAACTGAGAACTTCAGTATAAATACAAAGACTCCCAGCAGGGTACCTGAAAGTAAATAACCAAAGTCTTACAGCTCTCCTTTACAGTGGTACCTCAATTCACAAAGTTAATTTGTCCTATGATTTTGGAAAAGACAGCTAACTACATTTGTTTTTGTAGAGGAATGATGGTCATGGTCATATTTACCACAATGCGGAGTTTGCCAACAAAAATAAAAATGTTGTCAAATCTTCTGTTAATGAATCTAATTGCAAGCAAAGGAGTTTGTGAACTGGCATACTATTTTGTTATCTACTTGAAACTCTATCTGTAGTTTAACACATTGCTTTTCATTCAGGTCTTTCTTATGAAATCTTATATCTCTCACTGTAGTGAACCTACTGAGATCTACCACTATTTTCCTTTTAAGTCCCAAAATGAATATTTATAGGATTGCTTTTGAGGATATTCTGTGATTTTCTTCCCACTTGCTTTTATTTTTTTAAGTCCACATGTCATTCATAAATTATCCAGGCTAGCCACCAATTTGCTCTTGCACTGCTTTGGTTTTATCAGTGCTTGCACCATCACACCAACCTCTGCATACTTTGAAATAACCTTGAAGTATTCTAGGTACCAAACCCTCAGGTATCATTTGGGACAAAGCAGAACCATTGTTTTTTGGTCAGAGATTCCTTTCTCACAGATATTTTTTTAATTCATATGAGAATTTCAAATCATGGGCATAAAAATGCTTACTACTTTATTTTAATGCTTAATAAACTCTTTTATCTCCACTCTTAAGAATTTGAAGGGAGAAACAGAGAGAGAGAGAGAGAGAGAGAGAGAGAGAGAGAGAATGAAGTTGCCTTAAATCAGGTTGACTTTTGTAAAAAAAAAACTCCATTTACTTATATAAATGTACAAGTTATATTTCTCAGGTTTCAACTTGAAATTTTATGGCAAGCAGGGAAAATTTCACTGCCTAAATGCTTTCAGGGTTCTGACAAAGTGTATTTTTGTAAGGCAGCACTACACATAAGAAAATGTAACATATAAACAATTTACACATACTTATGAAATCTCAGTACATCATTTTGCACTCACAAACAACAACTGCATTAAATAGATGAGCAGAGGTCAAACAAAGAAAATGCAATTTAGCTGATATTGAATTGCAAACATGAGGAACATATAGATATTTTGTATAATACATGCATTCTATCATATTTGTACTCCACCTTATTTGACTTTTTAGCCATTAAATCTTTAACAGTATATATTTGTATATAATATTTACAAGCTAAATTGTAATACATGTCAGTACAGAGGATAGTTTTTCTGCACTCCTTTATCTGGAGAATCTAGAACATTATCTGGTTTAATAATTCATAATGAATGATAGAAGGAATAAAAAAGTTCTTGCAAATTAAGATACAATCACTTAAAATATGCTTAAAATTGTATTTATTTGAATTTTAAATTTATCTTTACTGATACACAAAAAGGTGGACAGGTTATATTTTATTTCATATATTATTATATATTATTTAAATGATATTAAATATATCTTTTTAATGTTTTTCATTGTTTTGACAAAAAGCTTTCAAATTTTTTTCTCCTAAATTTTTAAAAATCTACAGTTCATTATAGCTATCTGTAGTTATCCTTTAATATAAGCATACACCCATACAACCTACTCCTATATAGCTACAACTTAGTACCCATTAAGCAACCTTTTCTATCCCTCCTCACTCTGTATTCTTGCAAGACACTGGCATCTACTACCTTTCTCATGTGTAAACATCACATTGTCTCCCTCTGAGATACTGGAAGAGTCATTACAGAACAATATGTACAATAGATATTGTTAAAAAGGAAGAAATTGTTCTAATGCAAAGAGGAAATACAGAAAGTGAAAAGGAAATGCAGAAAGGAAAGAAGGAAAGAGGAAAAATAAAAAAGGAAAACTGGAGACAAAGGTTTGTTAATAGGGAGGAAAGAAGGAGTTGAAGGAAGAGGAAGTGATTGGGGAAAAAAGAGGAATTAAACAGTATCAATGTAGAATTTTATCATAACAAAAATGTCTTCATGTGTAAGTAAATTTTACCAGTAAACTTAAATTTTACAGGTTTGTTGTTGTTCTTGTTTTTGGTACCTGGGATTGAACTCACGAATTTGAGTTTGCCAAGCAGACATTTATGCTGTTGAGCTATATCTCCAGCCTTAAGTTAATATTTTAAAAAATATGAGCTAGAAAGGCTACATGTAATCCTTGGTAAATTCATTTGAACCAAAATTAGAAATGTAAAATATTACTTTTGGCTGTGGTTGTGACTCAGTGACAGAATACTTATCTAGTAAGTATAATGCCTTGGATTCAATCTGTAGCGTTAAAAAAAGGAGAGATAATAAATATATGGGGGGGATTAAAGGAAGAAAAGAAGAATCTGAAAATACATTTCATGTAAGCAGGCATGCAAATGGATATGTATGGGGAGAGTCCTGAATATCACCAATCCTTAGGGAATAGCCAATTAGAAACCACAATGCTATAGCAGTTAACACTTATATGGATGATTATTAATTTAGAATAAAACAAAGAAAATATTGAAAACATTGAAAAAAGAGAATCCTTTTACAGTGGTTGAAGGGATTTAACCAGCATAGCTGTTCAAAAATGCAGACTAAAGCTACTTCAAAAAATTAGAAAAATAAGTTTCACATGATTGATTAATTCCATTTCTGGTCATATAATCAACAGATATTAAATTAACTTGATACAGAGATATCTGCACTATGGTATTATTGATATTACCTGCAGTACTATTTATATTACCTAAGTAATGGATTCAACCTAAGACTTTATCATTGGTTGAGTGGAAACTAAAATGTGGTACACATACATAACAGTAGATTATTAGTACTTAAAAAGAATGAATTTCTATTATACATAACAACATGAAGGAATCCAGTTGACATTGCATTGTACAAAATAAGCTAAAATGTGGTACACATACATAACAGTAGATTATTAGTACTTAAAAAGAATGAATTTCTATTATACATAACAACATGAAGGAATCCAGTTGACATTGCATTGTACAAAATAAGCCATATAAGGAATCACAAATACCTCATGGGATCACTTATGAGTGAAGTGTTAATACATAGAATTCAGAAGTAGATTACTGTGGTAGTTATTGGAACCCAATATCGTGGACATATTTTGCATATATTGTTAAGTGTATTCCAAACTTCAGTTACTCTGGAGAATTAATTTCAAAATCTATTATACATAATTGGTGTAGAAGTTAATAACAGTATATTTGGAAATGACTGAGAGTAGATTTTAAGTGTTACAACCAGAAAATTATGTCAAATATATTTTTAAACATAAAATATTGATATAGATAAACAAACCATTCCATAATGACAAAAAGGGAAATTCACAAGAGACTTCAAATATGAGAGACTTCTGGCAAGATAACAGAGAGGTAAGCAGAACAACTCAACCTCCTCAGTACTTAAAATCCAGATTCTCAAAAATAACAACTTAGGGAAGAAAATATGGAGAGTCACACCCTGGAACCCAAGGTGGATAAGAAGGAAAATTTGCAGCCCACACAGAATTTGAAGAGAAAGGAAACAATGCAGAAAATAAAAGATGCAATCTCCACTTCCTCCCTAGCTCCAAGCTCATAGCTTTTGAGAAAGGAAAACCAAAACTACTGAGACACAGTGAAAGGATTCTAGAGGGGAAAGACACTAGTGGGACAGAACAGTACACATCATGTATTTCAACACCTGTTGAGTGACTCTAGTCCAAGCAAAGACTGTTTTCCCTGGAAAACAGGGAAAGTGCTTAGAGAGAGTGTTAGTTGGATGCCATGCTAAGGAGGGGCCAACAAAGCCTAGCTCTCAGAGTAGCCATGAATAGGCTCCATCTCAGGGCTCCTAGTATTAAACATTGGGAGTGACTGGGATAGGGACAGAAAAGGGAAACATCCATGGTCAATGAGGTGTGGACAGGCCTCCAAGAGATATCCAGAGATGTGTGAGCTAAATTACTCAGGTTCCACCCCCAAGACCAGAGATCAGGTTCAGCCTGAATTGCAATGGATTTGTGAGTTCCAGAACCTCACTGGAATCCTGCTTGTTGGTGATTATATAGCAAGGATCTCGAATGAGTTTTGCCCTAGAATAAATTCCTGTACAGTTGTGGTGGTGGTCTAACATGGCAGAAAGCGAAAGCAGGAATGCCTACCATTTCCTGCTTCTTCATCAGCCTTAAATGCAACTCCCCTTCCTGCTTGCGTGTGAAGAAAATTACAATCAGCTCCTGGCACATCATCAATGCCTGCCCTAAGCACCACCCCCACTCAAAGGTTATATATATATATATATATATATATATATATATATATATATATATACACATATATCCCATATCTCCCATGTTCTGGTAAAAAGAGATGGCCCAGCTTTCATGGGTCGTGTGCTCCTTCCCACATCTTCACCTCAATAAACCTGTTCTTTTTTGTACTTTTGCTTTTGTGTTGTGCCAGAAAACTCTACCATAATGGTTCCTTGAGACTCTGGTGGCAGAATGCTTTAGCCCCTAAAAATCCCTCCCAATTGGAGCTACTCTGCCTATGAACCACCTATTTTTCCTCCAGGATTGTTTACTTGCTGCCACTAACTCGCATGCAACAGCAACCTTCCTCACTCATTACAGGTGAGCTGCCATGCGGGGTTTTCTATTTCTGTTCCTAAAATTTGCAAGCTTGCATCAGAAAACCTATCCTCTCCATCTGTGGACAGAGATAGCTGTTTTCATGCTTCTTAGGCCACACAGATGGAGGCAAAACTGTTATTGTTGTTCCCTGGGACTCCACACTGCACTCTTTGGTGACGGCCAAGGAGAACCATGTTGGGACATTCCATGTCACAGTTTCAAAACAATTGACCACCTCTTTTGATAGATGCAATCCAGGATAGCTTCCACATTCCCTGTTCCTTGTGTGTGGGGGGGCTAAGTTCTTATGCCCTGAGGTGAAGTTGTTCTCTCAGGTCACTTATAATTTGTTTATGGGGACCATTTCCTGTCCCTGGAAAAACACACCTCTGGGGTGCCTAGTTCATAACCTTGGTGCACTTGGCCTCAAGAAGGCTATGAAAACCAAAAAGCTGATCTTTTATTTATGCTTTTGTCACAATAGTGGCAAGTTGGCAGAAACCCTTCATTTTTAGGCCTTTTTCCCTTTGAGGATGTGTCTTTCTCACATTCTGTCATGTATAATGCCCTAAATACTTCTGACTCACTCTGTTCCACCAGGAACTCTCTCTCCCTCCTCACCAATCTCTTTAGATGATGTGCCACCTGTCTTTACAGCTTCTCCCCTGTATCTCCAAGACCAAATCCCACAGCTTTCTCAGCCAGAGGTTTCTGTGCCCCCTGTGCCATCCTCTCCCCCTTCTTTACTCCCAGTAGCCTCTAATCCTTATCTTAGTTTCTCTTCCCAGTATCCAATTTACCAGTCACCTCCACCTAAGCCATCTATTCCATTGGACAGTTCTTGTCCCCTACCCCTGCATCACCATTTTCCTCCCCTGCCCACTATACTCAGTCTCTTGTGTTCCAACTTTCCAGCAAGATACATGGTTCTCAGCAGCCATCTTGCTGCACCTCACCTGCAGAACAGCTCCACATGACAGTGTGCTGCCACCTTGTGATGGGTCTCAGGGTCAATGGTCACCCTCTTGTAGTCCCTCATCATGGGACCAGAAGCAGCCATCTACAGGCTGGTCCTGAGGTATTAGTTAATATTCATGTTGCTTTTTTTCCCTCTCTGATCTATCTCAAAGTAACCATAAATTAGGTTCCTTTTCTGCTATTCTTAATTCAAGAGATCTCTATTAATTAATCTACAAAAAAGGTTCACACTAGTCTATTTATTATAGTTCAAATTGTCCAAATATATTTGAGTGCACTCTAATTTTATAACATGTTTGTCAGTCTATATATCTGTTTCTTTTGTCCACTATGTTTATATTGTACAGATCATTTGTCCATGTCTGTCCATTTTCCTGCTCTGTAAACAGCTGTTGCTTTTTATTTGAGCTCAACAATATTTTTCCACTTTTTTTTGCATTTTTAGATCATTTAATCAAGGTTTCTATGGGTTACAGATTTAAAAAGTATGCTTTCCACCTAGGTTGTCAAAATGAAGCTAAAATTGGTTAAACAAAATCCCTTGGGGTGAAGAGACATTTGAAAGGAATTCATTTGATGAATAAGAAATTGGCCACCTGTTAATTTTAACCAGCTCTTATTTATTCATTGGGGGTCCCCAATAATCTACACAGCCTTATGGGAGACACACCAACAAAAGTTCATATGGCGAGACAATTCATTGTTGCTGAACTGATTGTATATTCATGCCTTCAAATGTAGAATTGTGAGTGTTTATGATGACAAATGTTTTCTTTTAGATCCAGACATCTGCCTTTTTCTTGTGCTCCAGACAGGAGATTCAGGTTGGACCAACACAAGGTCACCAGTCAAATAATAATTTTTAAGCAAAAATTTATTTACTGTATATGTTATACTTAGAGATGCTTAAATAATGATCAGTCCAAACAATGTCACAAATATCTTCAGTGCTCAAATGTTAAAACACACATGGTTAATAGAAAATAGTGGTTTCATTTAATGTTCTATGTTACTCTTACTGCTTCTACTGCACTGTGAGGTTATCAATCTTCTGAATGTTCAATGACTAAAATTAAGTTTCCTTTTGCTGGAATCCACCAGGTCTTTTCCAGAAAAAGGTTACATGATGCATATTGGGACCATTAACTATATTCTACTGGCCTTAAATGACACTGCAGCTGAACTGTCTCCTAAATAAAAAAGGTAAAATTAATAAAACAGGCTATCCTCCAAAATCAGATGATAGTAGACATTCTAACAGCAAGGAGGTACTTATACAATTGTAAAACCTAAATGTGTGCATGACAAATGAATGACATGTCAGTTTCTAAAGTTCTATGGACCTTATCCTCTTTATGGGAAGCCTTTACTAAAATTATATGCATAAATTCTCTGTTGATTGTATTATTTGACTCCTGCATACTTAATTGATTCTTTGCCTTTGTCTCCTTTAGACTCAAAGCTGTACACCTACCCAAGGTGAAAATGCCTGCTGCCTACTGAGGGCCACTACTTAAAACCTCTGCAGAGTATCCATGACTGCCATTTGACAACTTCAACACCCTTCAGCCTGAAGAAGCCAGACTGGCTCCTGCCCATTATTCCTCACAGAAGTTTGGGTTACTTCTTCAGAGAAAAAAATTCTATATGCAGCTAAGTCAGTTAAAAATGTTATGGATAGTCTAACAGGACTAGGGCCTCAAAATAGCCAGCACAGAGAACCAGATGTCTTGTGACTGTGGAGGAGACAGATACCTTCCACAGTGGGCCAGATCCCAAGACAAAAGGCTAAACTTGGCCCTCAAACCCCACAGGGAGGCCTTCTTAATATGGCTTTTCATGTTTTCAACAACAGATAAAAATCAAAAGCAAAGATAACAATCTGATCTTTTAGCAGTGACACTTGGAGCTTTGAGACAGGTAACCACAGACAAGCTGGAGCTGCCCAAGCCCCTCCCAGACCATGTTTCAAGTGCAACAAAGAAGGACAGTGGGCAAGAGAGTGCCCCAACCCTGGCATTCCTCTGGGGCCTTACCCCTATTGCAATCTCAAGGGCCATTGGAAGAGTGACTACCCTAGCCACCAGAAAGTGGGTAAGCCATCCTCTAACTCCTTGCCCTCATAGGACATCTCATCACCACCAGATTCATCACTGACTGATCTACTCAGACTTGCTACTGAAGATTGACAGGGCTTGAGGTCCACAGCCCCCCGTTAAGGTGTCATACTCAGAGCCCCAAGTCCCACTGGGGGTCTCAGGTAAGACATTCTCTCTACTTGTGGACAAAGAGGCCATATATAGTGTACTTCCTGAAATTTCAGGCCATTGTATTAAGTCCTCAGTCTCTGTAGTGGGTGGTGATGACCAACCTACTCAGCCTTTGCAGACAGGACCTATTCCATTCAGGTTCCAGACTCACTTCCTTACTCATAGCTTTCTAGTAATTCCAACATGTCCCATAACACTTTTAGGTAGAGATCTTCAAAAGCTTAACTTCTCCTTTACCTTCTCCCCCCCCCATAGCTCTCTATCCTTCAGATAACCCTCACAGTGTGCCACAAAGCCATCCCCTACCCTCCCTTCTTCTCTGGTTGATCCAGTAGTTTGAGATACCTCCAATCCCACCCATGCTACCCATGCCATGCCTATTTTAATTTGTCTCAGGGATCCTTCAATTTTTCCTTGCATTCCCCAATATCTCATAGCTCCCAAACATTTACAGGGACTTAAACCTATAATCAAGCACCTTTAAGCAATGGATTTCTTGAAACATAACCATTTACCATATAATACTTCTATTCTCCAAGTAATCAAGCCTGATGGTCTTATCATCTAGTGCAGGACCTTGGGATAATCAATAACACCGTTACCCAATCCACTCCAGTGATGCCAAACCCTTATACCATGCTTTACCATATCCCTCCCTCCACTACTCACTTTACAGTCATAGATCTTAAAAATGCCTTTTTTTTACTATCCCCCCCCTACACCCTAATTGTCAGGATCCCTTTGTGTTCATGTAGACTGACCCAGAGACTCCTAGGTCTTAACAACTTATACCTGTCATCTCTACAGTAAAACCTCTCCTCTGAGACACACACCATTCCCTTACTTTCCTATTCATCAATTTCACAGACACATCCCTGGTCAGGGCTGACAGGTAGATTTTACACACATGCCCCACACAAAACTGTCAAATACCTTCTCACCTTTGTTTGTATCTTTTCAGGATAGATAAAAGCCTTTCCCACAACCAGGGAGACTGTTATTATATTTACCAAACTTCTATTACAGGAAATCATCCTAAAGTTTGGTTACCTCATAGTATTAAGGCAGATAGTGGTCTAGTTTTTATTTCTCAGATATCTCAACAGGACTACAACTAAAATGGAGTGGCCCATACCTGGTCTTCCTCAGAACTTCAATGGTGGTCAAGGTCGCTGTACTGCTGTCCTGTTTCCACATCACTCAGGCTAAGAGGTGCCCTATTAACCCTAACTCTCCTGACTAAGCATTCTGAGTGGTCATCTCATCTCCTATCTCTCATCTCCATCTCACCAAGGCCTTGTAGCCACAATTTTCAGGCTAGGTCATGCTTTGTTATCCTATTTGGATCCTGATCCCTTACATTCTATTAGTTAATAGAATGATTTTTCACTATGATTGTCTTAGTTCTCTCCACCCTCAGCTGTTTAGTTAAACATGAGTTCCCTGTGGGTCTAGGCTGTCATCTCCCTTATAGTGACACAGCCACAGCCCTCCCCACCTCTACTCTGGAATTTCCCAAATATGAGTCAATCAGCAGGCCTAATATCTCTCATGCTTCTTATTCTTTCCAGCTCAACTCCTGGAGAAAGACAAGCCCTACCTAACTACACTTTTAACTTTTACCCTTTCAGATGGGGTAGTAATTCCTTCTCCTAACTCCACCCCTCCCAACTCCATGTTTATTTTTCAGATTCTACCTCACCATGCCCCTTTTTGAATGTCATATTTAAATCAAAGACACCTTTCCTTTTACCTCTCCTGTGTCCTTAAATATGATAGTGGCCTGCCTCCTCATAGCACCTTGTCTCTTTGTTTCTCCAATCTAGGATGTGGGCATTCACCAATGGTTAATTCCTCGTCCTGCCTGAAACACCTGGTACCAGCTTCTACATGGGCATCAACTATAATCCTGTCAGCCTTCTTAAACCCAAATACGGCACCCCCTTTCAGCAGGAAGTAGTAAGAGAGAGACTTTGCCCTTTTCCTAATAATAAAAAGATGGGAATGAAGGAGTTTTGCCCTAGAATAAATTACTGTATGGTTATGGCAGTGGTCTAACGTTGTTGAAGGCCGGAGCTTGAATGACTACCACTTCCTGCTTCTTAATCAGCCTTAATTGCAACTTCCTTTCCTGTTTGCATGTAAGGAAAATTCAAATCAGCTCCTAGTGCATCAATGCCCACCCTAAGCACCATCCCTGCTCAAAGGTTACATATGTCTCATACACCCCATATTCTTTTTGAAGGAGATGACCCAGCTGCCATGGATTGTGTGCTCCTTCCCATGCCATCACCTCAATAAATCTTTTCTATTTGTACTTTTGCTGCTCTCTTGTTGCAGATAAATCTATCAGATCTGGGTTCTGACTGCCTCCTTTCTCAATAGACAAACCTTGAACCCAACACTGACATAAAAGTGTACAGCCCAGAAGATAATCATAGGTTTAAAATCACAGGAAAAAATTCTTTCTTTGCTTTTAATGTTTATTCTTTTTTCTTCCTTTTTTTTGTTTTTATGATTGTGTTTTGTTTTACTTTTTAATTGTACTTTTTTAATTCTAGCATTTTTAATACTAAAATTACCTATAGGTATATGATGTTTTACCAAGCAACTAAATTTATTTATTTATTTATTGGTACCAAGGATCTAACTCTGGACCTCATGCTTACTATGCAAGCAATTGAGCTGCTGAGCTAAATTCATCTCCTCTAGCATTGCTGTTATGTTTTGTTGTATTCTTTATTTTCTTCTCCTTTCCTTTTCTCCTTACTTCCTGAACAAATTCTTGAGCCCTGGATAGTATTCTTTCATTTTTAAGCTTTGATACTAATCTCTTTTAATTCTTTTATTCCTCTATTTTTTTCTTTTCCTTTCTCTTAAATTCTCTCTCCATAGGGTAAAATAGTTTTATTGAGTGGATATTTACTGTGTATAAGTTTCTGATTTGTCTTAGATTTGGTAACATAATAATAAATCTTACACTTAGGGTTAAAGGTGCAAAGTACTAGTCATCAGAGTTTTTCATTTCCCAGTCTGTGTTTGATGCTACACCCAAACAGTCTGCAACCTTTCATTCCTAACAAACAAAAGATGAAGGATCCTGAGACACACTCAAAGACAACAAGTCAGCTGTACGTAGAATACATCTTGCAAAGCAGTCATCTATAAAGGAGGCTTTGATACTGTTACAAGCAACTGAGCTAGTTAGAAATATTATGGGCAGGCAGACAAGGCTAAACCTTCAAAGAAACCACCTGACAGAGGGCCAAATGTCTTGTGACCTTACAGGATACACACACCTCTTGCTGTGGGCCAGATCTCAAGACAGAAGGAAAAACAAATACACCCACACCCTTAAGTATAAACATTAGGGATTACATATGGATCAACTTGAGAAGCCAGGAGTCATCATCCCAACCCCCTACACAAAGAAGCATTGATGCATAAGAATGCTCACTTGCTACATGACTCACTTCCCTATTTGTCCCTGATTTGGTCAAGTTTACCTGAACAATTAAACTTATTGGTTGACCATAGCTTTTTCCCACCTCATGCCCATCTACTTCATGAGTTTCCTATTTTCCCTATATTAGACCCATCTCACCTCATGGTTTTACACTATAAAAATGCTTAGAAAGGTAGGAACTTTGGCAACCCAATCTGGACCCCTTCTGTCTTTCAGGAAGAAGCTTTCTATCAATAATTATTTTTGCTCTTAACTTACACTGTGCCTAAAATTCATTTTTTCATGTTAGAAAACATGAACTTATACCAGACATATAGTACATCAAGTATTTAATTCCTCTATATCAATACTACCACCAAACCTAATTACTATAAGTAATTTAAGAGTCTTAATACACATAAAATAAACATAATTCTAGAAAAAGACAAAACAGAAGGAAGATGCAACACCACATCCACAACTCACACAAAATAAATCCAGGAGTATTAAACTGGAAGAAATCATAATCCATCTAGCTGAATTTTCTGAAATGGTAGCTGTATCAGTAACAAAATAGTTGAATAAATCTCTTGAAAAAGTCAAAAAAGAAATCAGCAAAAGATGGTGAACATAGTGAAGGAAATGGTTAGTAAATATAGACTAGACACAGGTTTGAAAAAATAGAGTAGATGAGGAAAGACTTGGAAAGAATGAATATTCAACACAGAAAAGAACTGGAATGCATAAAACAGACTTAAATTTAAGACTAACAGTTTACTAATTCTACTGAAAGTATATGCAGCAGAAGAAAGAATTGTGATGATACATTATCAGGTTTAGAAGACAGAGCTATCACTGGCAATCATTAAATGAAAAACTTCTTTAAAATTGAAATGCACAAAAACAAATTCAATATAAAAGCTGATACACAATGCACAGGAGGCCAATATAATATTAGTTGGAATATAGAATATCATGAAGAAGATTATGCTCCATGACAAATTAGGATTCATCCCAGGGATGCAGGGTTCAACATATGAATATTGATAAATCTAAAACACAACATTAGCAAAAACAAAGACAAATGTCACATAATCATGTCAACAGATCCAGAAAAAATGTTTGACAAAGTGCCAACAACATTCAGGAGAAAAACACTGTAGAAAATTGGAACAAATAATTTTTATCTCAATCTGTTAAAAGCCATCTATGACAAATCAATAGTCAATATCATACAAAATGTTCCAAATATGAAAACTTTCTGTATAAATTCAAGAAAAAGACAAGGGTTTCTGCTATCATCACTCTGTTCAATGTAGTTTTGGAAACATTATGCAGATCAACTAGAAAAATGAAAAAAACATTATGGAACAAAGACAGGAAAGGATGAATGTAAAATATATATATGATATTAAACTACAAAGAGGATCTCAAAGCTCAAGCAAATGACTGTGGCAATTGATAATGAATTTGGTAGTATAGCAGGATACAAAGTCAAAACTCAAAAACCAATATCATTCTTGTACATAAATAACAAGCTCATTGAGAGAGAAACTATGAATATAACGTCTTTTTCAGTATCATCAGGAAAAACAAAATACTTAAAAATGAATTTAAGGAAGGAAGTAAAAGACATTGATAAACAAAGTACTCTGAAAAATGATATCAAAGAGAATATCATAAAATGGAAAGATTTTCTTTTTTCTTGGACAGATTCAATATCGTGAAAATTACCATACTTCAAAAAGTGTTAAATGGTGGAAACTGGAGGAAGTTACTTTGCTGGATCAATAAGCAGCAAAGTAAAAGTGTCTCTGAGAGAAAGAGCTGAGATGCTGGAATATAAGATCCTGGAGAAGACCAGATGGAAGAAGATAGGTCCTCTCAACCCAGGAAGAAAATAAAGTGAAAAAAAGAAAGAAAGAAAGAAAGAAAGAAAGAAAGAAAGAAAGAAAGAAAGAAAAATGTGGACAGAAGGCTGTAGCCAGATGAGCTCTCAACAGAGTTTGTCCCACATAAAATGCTATTGGAATCCAAAGACGCTTGGTTGCAGTAAAGTTGGGTTTTGGCAAGCCATTGGGCCTTGGTGGGAGGATGTAGTCACAGAGGGGAACAGGAAACCAGAGAGCTGCACCAGCTCATGGTGAGTGTGGAGAACTCAGTCCTCACACAGGAGTGGGTGATTGGCTGGGTGACATTTTGGAGTTGGGCAGGATGAGCCCAGAACCAGAACTGTGGCAGTTTCAATCAGCCAATCCTAGTGCACAGCAGATTGGTGAGAATTGCTTGAACTGAGTCCCACCCCTGTGCACGATCCAATAGCCAAGGCTGAGGTTTCCCTGAAGCTATCCCTAACCAGCCCCACCCACACAACGCACACTAACACGGTGAAGCTTCCTAGTAGTTGACCAACTCAGAAGGAAGGGGCCAGCCTGCACCCCACCTGCTTGTACTGCACTGGTCACCAGCAGATTGGGGAGAGCAGCAATCCTAGCCAGCACACTTCTGAGTAATTGTAACCAATACAGGATGTGCTGTGGACCACCACTATGCACTTGTCTGGAAGAAATCAGAAACATGACAAGAGGAAGTCTCCAGCCCCAACCCATGCAGTTCTGGCCCAGGAGAGGTAAACACAGAAGAAACCAGGAGTTGCACTCCTGCAATTTCTGAAGAAATAGCATCTGACATAAAGAAATATCTTTGTGACATTTTAAAATAAATTGAAATAGCAATACTAATACAAGTTAAAGAAGATATATGAAAAATAAAGAAATGCTAAGCACCTCTCAAGAAGAAACAGATGGAAGAATAGAGGAACACAGAAAAAGGAGAGAAATCTCTGATGGATAATATAAAAAAAATCTAGAATATATGAAACAGATTCAAATGGATTACCAGGAAATTAAAAACTCCATTGAATCCTGGCAAAACTGCTTGAAAGAAACTAAAGATAGACTATCAATCCTTGAAGACACGTATGCAAATTGTGATCATGAAAGGAAAGAACTCTTAAAAACTACAATGAAACAGGCAGTAACAATACAAAGGCTAGAAGATGACAAGAGTATCTATAACTTAAGAATAAAAAATGTGAGTGAAGAAGCAGGGATAAAAACAAATGAAATACAATGGTTATTTACACAAATAATTAAAGAAAACTTCCTCAGCATAGGAAAAGGAAATGATATTCAGATATATGAGGCATAGATAAGCCCACCCACCTATAACCAAAACAGATTTACACCCAGTCATATAATAAAATCCAAGAAATTCAACACAAGAACAAAATATTAAAAATTGTCAGAGAGGGCTGGGGTTTTAGCTCAGTGATATAAGTGTCTGCCTGGCAAGTGTGAGGTCATGAGTTCAATTCCCAGCACACACACACACACAAAAAAAAAAAACACCTGACAGAGAAAAGAAACAAATCACCTATAAAGGAAAACACATCAGAATCATGACATACTTCTTGACATAAACCATAAAATCAAGAAGAGTTTGGAGTGAAGTATTCCAAGCCCTGAAAGAAAATAACCTCCAACCCAGGTTGATGTACCTTGCAAAACTATCCCCAAAATTAAAGGAGAAACAAGATACTTCCATGACATAGAGGAACTGAGCGAGTTGATGAGTACCAATTCAACTCTATAAAAAATACCAAAGGACATTCTAGAGAGAGTGAAAAAAGAACATGGCTTCAGCAACAGCAACAGAGGGGATTCACTGAATGGGGCAGACAATGAAATGAAGGGGGAAAGAAGGCAATGATGAAAAAATATTATGGCAGAAGTGAGGCAAAGAAGGTCGGCCATAAACACTACCATGGATGGACTTGATACACTAATAAAAAGGAACACAGCCATAGTGGATCAAGAGATAGTGTCCATTCAGATGCTCTATATATAATTAACCTGAAATGGGGTTTATGGACTGAAAGTCAAAGATGAGAAAATAATTCTCTATATGACAGGAAACCAGAAAAAAGTGGGTATCTCACTCTTCAGCTGCAGATTGGTTGGAAAGACATAACACTTTTATACAATGTATAACTACTCAGCTATAAGGAAGGAAAACCTTGAGGATCTTGTAGGTAAATGGATACAACTTGAGACCAAGATCAGGAGTAAAAAGCATCTGAACCACTTAGGTAAATAGCAAGTTGCCTCCCCAATGTAAAGCTAAAGAAGGTATTGGGATACAAAATGTACAGTGCACCCTGTCAAAGTGAAAGGGGAGGAATTGTCTAAAAAGGGAACGCAGTGGACATTGTTAATCTTGTATCATGCTTTGAAACCCATATTATTTTCATCACTCTGCTTAGTTTGGTTATATTGTGTTCTAGTTTGTCTGTTTGTACTAGATTTGATGGCATGGACAGCTATTCCAAAGATAGCAAGATATACTATGGTAATCGTTCATAATTTCCCATTAAATTAATCTGAAAGCCTGTATTTCTTTCACTATCTTGTTTAAACTGATTTTATTTCAATCTGTTTTGTTTGATCACTGTCTTGACTTGACTGATTTTATTTGAATGTATTATGTTTGATAGTATAAAGTCTGAAAGCATAGGCAACTACTCTGAAGAAAATAAGATTCACTATGATACCCATTCTGGTTTGACCATTACCTTCTTTTGAACTCCTATGCTTCCAATGTTTGTTTTTATTGATTTTTTTTCTGTACTGTTATGTTCAATTTTATTGTGTCTGATAATATGGGCAATTCTATTGAAGATAACAAGAGACATCATGGTAATCACTGTAGATCACCTTGTATTTAGGTTTTAAGTCATGTACTATGTCCATTCTTTTGTTTTGACTGACCACATTTTGTTTTTTCTCATCTGATTTTATTCTCCTTAAAATAAAAATTAACAAAAGAGAAAAATAAAATAAACTACTCATATAGTTGAATAAATTTTTAATTAAAATTTTAATTTATTTTCATAATTGCCCCCAAAAAAGTATCAAATAGAATTTTGCAATTCCAGCTAAACTACCAATAGCATACCTCATAAAACTGGAGAAAACAATCCTAAATTTCATAATGTGAACAGGAAAGCCCTAGAAGAGCAAAAGCTTTTCTGGGGCATTAAGTTCAAGGAATGGGGCATTATGATACCAGATTTGAAGTTACAGTGCAAAGATTCTGTGATAAATTCTTAATGACCAGGCTAAATAAATAAATACATAGATAAACCAGACCTCAGAGTCAAAATAACAGAATAGAAAATTCAGAAACAACTTTAAGCACATTAAGCTACCTTACCATTGACAAAGGGCCAAGCACTCTCAATGGAAGAAAGTTTCTATAATAAAAGATAGTAAATGGTGCTGGGGTAGCTGGTTTTCTGCATGATGAAGATTAAACCGAGAACCTTATCTCTTATTATACACTAAACTAAAATTAAAATGTATCAAAGGTCCAAATATAAACCCATAGACACAATCTGGTGGAAGATAAAATCAGTAAAACTATAAACCACAAATTCATAGACAAAGACTATGAATAAAAGCCTGGTCTCACAGGAAATACTACAAGGTATCAAGTACTGGGATAATAATGTCAAATTAAAAAGCTTTTGCACAGTAAAAGGAACGGCTGAGTGAGGAGACAACCTACATAATGGGAAAAACTTGCCAACTACTTCTCAGATAAGGACTAATATCTCTAATATGTATGCTGATTTAGGTGGTGCTTTCAATGGTTGCTATATCTAGCGTGTGTGATGATGCAACAAAGGATGCAATGCTAGGATTAAGGGCATAAGTGATCCATGTCCTAAGAGTAGGTATCCTAAATAAGATATAAGGGACAGGAAGAAGAACTTTGCTGCTGGTCACATGCTTGCTGCCTTCCATCTCCCTGCTCGTCAATGCCCATCTGGTAATATCACTCTGACTTGGAGCCAGGCAACTATAAGCTGAAACCTCTATGAACTGTAAGCTAAAAAATCCTTTCCTCCTGTAAGTTTGCTTGTTAAGTATTTTGTCTCAGCATGTAACTAAGACAATTTATATGGTTTAGACACTGAACAATTGTTTCTGTAGCAGAGAAAAAGAATGGAAGAGTGACAGAGGGAGACAGAGGATGATAAAGTTCATTATTCACTTAAGTAGGATAAATGTTTTCTTTTTCATAAAAATAAAATAGGTACAGTGAAAGGCAAAGGAGCCATAAATAAGTGCTTAGTGACTCTGTGGCTAACTTTAAGCTTATTTAGCGTATTGAGATACACAGAATCTCACATCTAATACATTCATATATTAGCAAATTTTATATAATACAATAAACTATCTGTTTTTCTGCATTATATAATTTTCTCTAAAGAAAATTTTCAATTTAAGAAAAGAAATATTTTTTCTTTTTTACATTTTTCTCTTTTTCTTTTCATTTCTTGTTATTATTTAATAAGATTTGATACACATTCACATTGGAATCTATATATTTATAAAATCATATAATTTGTATACCTATATGTTTATATATTTATATACACATAAATATATCATATTCAACAATAAAAATATGAGTGATATAGCTATCTATATAGGTAGATATAAATAGTAGTTTGTTAGATACAAATATACACACACACACACACATATATATATATATGCTATTATTTTATTTCCCATAAGTGATTTTTGATGAAGGAAATATACCTAAAGCAGCCTAATTCATACAGTATATCATAATTTAGAAAGATTAAAAGAAGACAAAATTAACACAAAGTACATGAATACAAAAGTATATATTCATAAATTTCTTTAGTATACCCAGTATATTTGGCACAATTCTTAGTCTACAGAAAATGGCTTCTGGCATAAATAGCATTCCATACACTTAACAATTTTTTTAACACTTACATGATACTGTTATTTGTAACTATTGGCACATTTTTTTAAATTATAAAGATCTCGATTTCTGTCTAAATTAGCTGGTTCCTTTTATATCTTTGAGATTTCAAAAACAGAAAAATGTTTTAAAATTCAAATAACACCACAGAGCAGAGGGGAGGAATGTTCTCCCAGTTTCCTCCCAAAACAGCCATGTTCCTGAAAGTTTCAAACATCACATCTCTGAAGAGTACTTTTTGGATGGATCCAGAAAAGCCCACTCTTCTTTGATACTGTCAACAATCACATGCACTCAAAGGAAAAAAGCACAGAAAAATTAAAAAGCAATAAAACATAAAAAAGAGGTCTTGAGAAGATGGTGGATCAATAAGTAACAAGGTAAAGAGCCTCTCTAAGAGAAACAGCTCAGATGCTAGAATTTACCACCATGGTGAAGATCAGATGAAAGGAGAGGTATTCTCATGACTCAGCAAGAAAATAAGGAAAAAGAAAAAGAAAAAAACATGGATACAAGGCTGGAGCCAGATGCACTCTCACCCTAGCTCGTCTAACTCACAGTTGTGGTGCTCTCACCTAGCTGGTCCAACTCACAGTTACACTGAAGTTGGGGGTTAGTGAGCCCAATGAAGAATGGAGACATTGTGGAGACCTGCACCTGGAGTGCTTGGAATTTGGTCCTCCTGTGGGAGGGAGTTGACCAACTGGATGATATATTTGAATTTGGCAGACAGGCCTGAAAGAAACCACAGTGGCTTCAGTTGGCCACTCCCTATACAGAGCAGATTGGTGGGATCTGCATGGGTTGGGTCATGACCCTAGTCAGTATGTAATAGCCAGGGACAAATTTGTCCCCAAAGTTGTCCCAAACCAGTTCTGTCCATGCAGCACACACTAATGTAGTGAAGGCCCCTACTCGTTGACTGGCTTGGAGGGGAGGACCCAGCCTACAACACTTCTGCTTGAACCTCAATGATCAACAAAAAACTGGAGAGGGCAACAATCCCTAGCTAGCATGATTCAGAAGAACCATAACCAGTATGGAAAGGGGCTGGGATCTCCACCATACACCTGTATGGAAGAAACCAGAAACATCATAAGAGAAAGAAATAAGAAAAAGCCTCCAGCTGCCAACCCAGGGGATATGGGTCCAGGAGAGGTAATACAGAAGAGATTGAGGGCAGCAAACATGCAATATTGAACATGGCATCAGCTGACATAAAGAAATATCTTCGGGACATTATAGACAAACTCAAGACTGAAATACTAATACAAATAAAGCAAGATATAAGATTAATAACAGAAATGCTAAGCACCTCTCAAGAAGACACAGATGGAAGAATGGAGGAACACAGAAAAAGGAGAGAAACCTTTAATGAAGAATATAAAAAAAACTGAGATTACATGAAACAGATTGAAAGACAATACCAGGAAAATAAAAACTACATGGAAAGCTGGCAAAATTGCCTGAAAGAAACAAAAGAAATATTATCAAAACTTGAAGATAAGATTGCAATGTGTGATCATGAAATGAAAGATCTCTTAAAAATAACAAGGAACCAGGAATTAACAATACAAAGGCTAGAAGAGGACAAAAGGATCTATAACTTAAGAATAAAAAATGTGAGTGAAGAAGCAGGGATAAAAATAAAGGAAATACAAAGGCTATTAACAGAAATAATTAAGGAAACCTCCCAAGCATAGGAAAAAGAAATGATATTCAGATGTATGAGGCATACAGACCTTCTCCAGGCTACAACCAAAACAGAACCAAACCCAGACATAAAATAATCAAGATCCCAGAAATTCAACATAAGAACTGAATATTAAATGCCATCAGAGAAAACAAACAGATCACCTATAAAGGAAACTCAGCAAAATCATGGAAGACTTCTTGACACAAACCATCAAATCAAAAAGAGCTTGGAGCTAATTATTCCAAGTCCTGAATGAAAATAAACTCCAACCCAGATTGATGTACCCTGAAAAAGTGTCTCAAAATTAATGGAGAAACAAGATGCTTCCATGAGAAAGAGGAACTAGGGGAGTTCGTGACCACCAATCCAACCCTACAAAAAATACTGAAGGACATTCTAGAAAGAGACAAAAAAAATAAAACACTAGTATTTCAGAAACAGTGACAGAGAGGCCTCAATGAATGGGGCAGACAGTGGAATAAAGGAGAAATGTAGACAACCAATGACAGAAAAATAGCATAACAGAAGTGAGGCAAAGAAGGTTGGCTATAATCTTTAACATAGATAGCCTTGATACACTAACAAAACAAAAAAAAGGCAGAGTAGATCAAGAGATAGGGTCCATCGAAATGAGCTGTATAGGAAATATAATTAAGCTGAAAGAGGGTTTATGGGTTTAATGTTAAATATGAGAAAACAATGCTCTATGTGACAGGGAACCAGAGAAATAGGGACAGTTCATCCAGCAGCTGTAGATAGTTGGAACGACATGACACTTTTATGCAGTGGAGAACTATTCTGCTATAAGGAACTAAAACCTTGAAGCTTTTGTAGATAAAGGAATACAACTTAAGATCAAGCCCAGGGGTAAAAAGGTTCAGAACCACTTATATAAATAGCAGGTTGCCCCCTAATCTAAAAATTAAAGGAGTTAGTGGGAGCCAAAATGTATAATGTACCCTGTGAAAGGGGCGGAATTGTTTAAAAAAGGAATGCAGAGGACACTGTTAACAGTGTATCAGGATTTAAAGTCCATATTATTCTCATCACTCTGTTTAGTTTGATTATATTCTATTCCAGTCTGTCTACTTTACTAGACTTGAGGGTACAGACAGTTATTCCAAAAATAGCAGGGTATACTACAGTAAGCATCCTTAATTTCATATTAACTTAAATCTGAAGCCTTGTATAACATATACTGTCTTATTATGACTGATCTTATTTGAACCTAGTTTGTTAGATTGCTGTTTTGTCTGGACTGATTTTATTTAGATCTGTTACATTTGATAATATCAAGTCTGAGAGTATAGGCAAATACTCTGAAGATGACAAGATTTACTATGATACCCATTCTGGTTTCACTATTACCTGCTTTTGAAATCTTATAATGTCTCCAATGCTTTGTTTTTATTAATATTTCTATGTACTGCTATGTTCAATTATACTATGCCTGATGATATAGACAATTCTATTGAAGATAACAAAAGACATCAGAGTAACCATTGTTGATCTCCTTGTACTGTGCTTTTATATGTCTTTTTTGTTTTGTGTTTTTCTAAGAATTTGTTTTGTTTTGTCTTCTTTTGTTTTTCCCTCTAATACAAAAAGATAGGTATACTTATAGAGACTCATACATGCATATAATTTCTAAACAGTTTATGAGAACTGATTAAATAATGCACAATGAAATGAACAACTACTTTGAAGAAAAGGAGACACTAAGGTACCGAGTACTAATTCCATAGCATCATGATGTGAAATCTAGCAATACTATTATTCTTTGTTTAGAGTGATTTTAGTCTGTTTTGTTTTGTTTAATTTCAACATGCGTGAAGGTATGGACAGCTATTTCGAAGAGAATGAGAGACAGTATGGCAGCAATTGTAGTCTTCCTTATTGTCTGGTCTTGAAGACCTAAAATGCCTTCATATTCCTGTTCTGCTCAGTTTTATACTATTTTGTTTTATATGAATTCACTCTATGTGAAAATATGGACAACTATTTGGAGAAAAACAAGAAAAAATATGATAGACAGTGAAGATCTCCTGTTTTCTTGCTTTGAAATATGTGTCTCATATTGTTTTCTTATGATCTGTTTCGTTCTGTTTAATTTTACCCTCTTTAAAATAAAATTTTAAAAAAATTCAAAACCTTTTTCTGTCTAGGCTAAGAGCTCATCAAATACTATCTCAGTTGAAACTTAATGGAAAAACTTAGTACTGAGTAACAACAGAAATTGGATTGTTCAATCCTGCCACATTTAGCATTAGCAGTTTGGCATCTATTCAATCATCATCTATACTTTTGTCTTAGTCCAACATTCCACTGTCAGCAGAAGGGACCTAGAAAATTCTCTCAAACCTATGCTTAATGGCAGACAAGAATTCCAACTCAGCATCTCCTAGCCCTTCACCCCATGATGAATCTGAGATATCTGAAACTTCTACAAGTCAGAAGAAAGATTTTATATACATGTCATTCTTTAATGTTTCTTTCCAAGATTTTTAGTTACACTTAATTTTACACAACACTTTTGCATGGCTTCAGGCATCAGTGATCAGAACATTTGCCAGTAAATATTTCAGAAAAAAAATCACCACATAGTGGCTTAGAATTCCTTAAGTTATGAGTCAATCAAAATAAGGCAACTCTTTCCGATGTTGTTTTAGGGATAACCAGATAGACCAAATAACAATTCCCTGAGAATAAGGTCTGTTTTGCTAAAAGTACTAAAAGTCTGTAATTAGCATGTTACTACTGAGGTGAAAATTATGGAGAAAGAGTGAAAAATTTTCTAGATCTCAAACTTAATGATGTTTTGCCACTTTTTCTTTAAAAACAAAAGATTTTTTCAAGCTTTTGGATTGCTATAATTCTTTGGATAATGCAAACAATAATTCAGACATTATTTTATTTTTTTTCATTTTAAAAAGTTCCTTTACCTCTTTATGCAACAGAGCATACACTTCATATTGTGTAATAGTCAACTCAGGATACTTAGGTTACCCATCATATTAAATATTTATCATTTCATTGTGATAATTTGAAAAATTCTACCTGCTAGGGACATTAAATTATAAAGTAGAATTATGTTTACTCCAGTCACTCATACATATGGTGGAGTATGAAAACTGCTCTCACTAATCTGCCTGTGAGTTTGTGTATAAAAATCTCTCCACTAAGCTATATAGGACAATTAGTAATAGACATGAAAAATCAAACAAGCAATAACACAATTGTAATGAGAAATGCTAATACTCCATCTCACAAAAAGATAGATCAACTAGACAAAAAATATGCAAAGAAATATCAAAACTAAACCAATGTTGTGAACAAATATACATAGTGGATGTTTACAGATTGTTCCACCCCAAATCATTATAATACACATTCTTCTCACCTGCACATGATATGTTCTCTAAGATAAACCATATACTAGCCCACAGTACATACTTAAATAAAAGCAAAGCAACTGAAATTATTCTATGCCTATTATCTGATCATAGCACAATGAAATTGGAAATTAATGGCAAAAGGAAAAAGTTCATAAATGAATTGAAATTAAATAACACCCTCTTAAGCAGTTAATATGTCCCAAATTAAATTAAAAAGGAAATTTAAAAAATATCTACATGTAAATGCCGACACAACATACTGGAACTTATGGGATGCACGAAAAGCATTCCCAAGAGAAAAATTTTAGAGGCTAATTCTCACATAAGCAAACAGAATGAACAAACATAAACAACCTAATATTGCACCTCAAGTGTCTAGAAAAAGATAAGCCCAAAGGCCATATAAGGCAAGAAATTATAAAGATCAGAGCAGAAGTTAACACAGTGGAGACTAAGAACACAATACAGAGAATTAGTGAATTGAAGAGTTGGTTCATTGAAGGAATAAGTAATTCTGATAAACATTAGTCAACCTTACAAAAAAAAAGAGAAAAAACCCAAATTCATCCATTGAGGAATGAAAAAGTTAAATCACTACAGATCCTGTGGAAATTCATATCAGCAATGCCTACTTCGAAATTCTTTACTCTCACAGGATGGAAAATACAAAAGTAACTGACAGAGTCCTAGATATGTATGAATTACCGAAGCTGAATAAAGAAGACATAAAAATTCTCAATAACAAAATATCAGTTAGATTCAAAATGTAATAAAAAATTAACAACAAAGAAAACCCATATCCTGAATGATTATAGCTGAATTCTACAAGAAACTTAGAAAATATTTAATACCCATATTCTGAAAGTTTTTAATGAAATGGAAGTTGAAACAATAGTCTTTAACTCATTCATGGAGGTAAATATTACCTGATGCTAAAACCAGATAAAAACAAAATCAAAAAGGAAAACTACAGGCCAATCTCTCTAATAAACATACTTGCAAAAATTGACAATATTATACTAACAAAGAGAATGCAGCAAATCACAACAAAATTATACACCATGAAAAATTGGATTCAACTCAGGAATGCATTGATGGTTCAAGATATACAAATCAAAAATGTAATATACCGTATCAACAGAGTAAAATGTGAAAATCACATGATCATCTCAAGATATGTAGAAAAAGATTTTGACAAAGTCCAACATTCATTCATGATAAAAATCCTACAGAAAATCAAACTCAGTGGTCTTCACTTCAATCTGATAGAAGCCATCTATGACAATCCTTTACCCAATATCATACTAAATGGACAAAAAGTGAAATCTTTCACTCTAAAATCAGGAACAAAAGAAGGATGCCCACAGTTATGACTCCTGTTCAATATAGTTCTGGAAACATTAACCAGAACAATTAGCTAAGACAGAAAAATAAGAGGAATAACAATAGGAAAGAAAGAAGTTAAATTATTTTTCACAGGTGACGTGATACTCTACATAGAAGTCCCCATCAACTGCACTAAAAAGCTTGTAAATTTAATAACAATTTCAGTAGTGTAGCTGGATACAAAGTCAACAAATGTGGATTTGAAGATCATTCATATGGATTATAAATTAGATATTATTTAGAACTAACTAGGGGTCAGAATTTAGCTCAGTGGTGCAAATGCTTGCCTGGCAAACACAAGGTCATGAATTTGATCCTTAGTAAAGGGAATGAAGCAAGATACTTTTCTGAATAAACTAAATTTCATCTCTTCCATGAATGATTTAATAAAATCCTCTTTTGTATATATACTGCCTAATATTTAGAGTAATGCAGAGCAAAATAATGCTTACAACTTAGGGTTTTTATAAATGTTATTAATGAGAAGCTAAAATATATATTTATCACAAATTAACTTGGTTTGTATTTATTTATTCCCTTCATGTTAAATTTTAAAAAGGTAAAGCAACAGGAAAATCAAAGAGGAAAAGATAACAAACATAACTGATACCAATTTTATGTCACAAATACAGAGTCCTAAATAATCAGCCATTGAAATAATTTAGTTGTCTGGTTTAATAATTTGTTTTTATTTCATTGAAACATTATACATATATTATTGACTTATTAAAATTCAGATTTCATCATATGTGTTAAAGTTTGTTCTTATGGCTCAAATGAAGTGTCAATGTTTTACTCCTGTGGCTTTAAGTTTTAGTATTTTTTTACTGGATAATTTCCACTTGTCATTACAATTGTTCTTGCAAATTTCTTTGAAAAGTATAGTTTTATTAGTTATAAAGATGCATCTCTTGCTGTGTGAAAATGTTTCTAGCTGTGATTAAATGCAGTACAAAAGTTACCCAAGGCATATCTGGTGGCATTCAGTATCTTTTCATGCAGAGTAAATGGAACTGGTGAGTTTTCCAGTGAACATAATTTCTGGGACACATCTAAAGGAAGGCAGACTGTGTATACTGTACATAGATGGGCTCTTATGCTTTCTCAGAGAAGCATAAAATAATTACTTTCATTTTGCTCACAAAATTGAATAAGTTCACATAATTAATATTTATAATTTTTAAGTTTTCTTTATTTGTTCTGTGTGTACTTAATCACAGACATGTTTGCTTATTTTTTTGTTTTATTCTGTTTAAAATTACAAAAAAAAATAAAAAAGGAATGTAATTTATCTTTTTTCTGACTTTTAGGGCATTTATTATTGGAAATCACATCTATAATTAAAGTAAGAAGAGATAAATACAGCTGTCCTTAGGAGTGGTAAGCGCATGTAGAGTCAGTCATGATGTATAAATGTGTACAAAGGATTTAAAAGAGCTCAGGCTTACTATGAATTTTGAAACAAATTAAAAGACAATGTAATAAATTTCTCCTACAATTAGATTCTTGATAAACTCTACAGTTTTATTATTTTATATAGAAGATAAATTTGGCAAGTTTCTCCAAAAGTACAACACCATATTCATAGATGAAAATAAAGTATTTCACTTATTTCAACACTTAGGTTTGTCTCCTGGATTAAAAGCATTGGTAAACAAATCAAATATTTTGTAAACTAATGTTATTAGCATGAAGAAGAAGATATGTTACATAAACACTTAAAATTTCAAATTTTGAGTTGGCCCTTAAAGCTGAAACAGGACTGTGACATACAGAGACATGAAATTCCTGGTGATCTTTTAAGAGCAAAAGCATATTTAACAAGATTTAGTTCTCTTCAAGTAGATCTCCTTGTTAGCTGTTTTTTTATTCTTATATAAGTATAAATAAATTTACCTTTTCACCTTTTTCTCTTTTCCTTTTCTTTCCTTCTTCCTTTCTTTGCTCAAGAAAAACTTCTGCTGTGTAGCATATAAATCTATATCATAGAATCATAGATTACTTTCTCAGTTACCTCTAGAGGGTAACTTTCAATCTTCTAAATAGGGAATAAATTCCCTGAAATCTGCTTTATGACTTTCAATTTCTTCTTCCATTTCTACCATTCATGAAATAGCTTCATGAAAATATGTGATTTTTTCGAAAATTGTAACTATTTCTTGCAAAGGAAAAATTTTATGTTACTCCATGTATCACTATGTGTAAAAGCCATTAATCTGATTTTGTTACAAAACTGGATGGACATTACCACAAGCAGGGCCAGGATCTAGAGCCAGTTGTCTCAAACTGTTCACATATCTTAACTTATTTAGAGTAGTTTGACAGGATGCCATTCCTGGAAAGTTTGTGGTACTCATACAGCCATGAAGATTTCCACAAATGAATAATGTAAATCTTTTAATACTTTAGTAAGTTTACTTAGTTTATCTTTACCAAAACCTCCACTATGTGCATGTGTGTTTGTGTGTGTGTGTGTGTGTGTGTGTATGGCACTGTGCATTTAACTCAGGGCTTAAATTGGAGTTATATGACCTGCAAATTTTAAAGTTTTTAAACCTTGACAGGATCTGGATCACTCACTCACTTGCCCAGGCTTGTCTTCAATTTTTATACTAATGCATTTCAATAACTTCTCAATGCCTTTACATTTCTGTTCTTATAATTCCATCACTAAACCCAACATTCTCCACCTTCTAGCAGTTATGATTTTGTTTTCCTATGTAGCAAGACAAACAACTTTCCAAAGTAAATTCAAAAAATTACAGATAATTGAAATTCTAGCATATTACAGTTTGAATTTCTCAGCATTGAAAAATATTTACAGCACCTCTGCTTTCTATTTATTCAGTGCTTATACTTTGAGTATTCTAGTTCAGGATTTAATTAATCTCTTCTGATCTCAATATGGACCTTCCTGAATTTGGCATTTAAAAGAAAAATTTTAAAGGTGAATGAACAGAAAGTGATATTTTTCTTCATCATCCAGTTTGTTTAATCACATGTGACACAGTCACAAAATAGATCCAATTTACATGAAGGGTATATGGTCTTGGGTACAGAGTTTAAATGAAACCAAGTGAAATATTAAACAATGTAAGTTTGTATAGCTAAAATATGTTAGTATATATTAGTGAAACTGTTATCTTAGATACATAAATATTTATGTTCAATTAAGCTTTAATTTCTCAAGGTTTTCTGTCACCTGCATCTTCTAAATTTTTTTCTATAACAATGACATTGTGTTTTCTAAGTAAAATAGTGGAAGAAATAGAAAATCTAAGCAAATATAAATGTCTAAAACACATTATTCAAGAAATTACAAATGAAAAACTAAAAAAAAAAGATTTAGGTAATTCTATCAATATTATCTTTCATGGTTACAATACAAAGAAAAATCCATTATATTTATTTTGATTCTTGGTAATAAGATAAAACTCAGACCCTCTCTGCACTAAGATTGTTATTATTCATATTAATGTATGAAAAGAAGTGAAAAACAAGTTAAAGATGGTAAATAGTTCTTATTTCTTAATTGAAACTAATTACCTATGAGTTTTTCCATCCCTCCTTTTGCTATGTTTCTCTGTTCTGTTAACAGTGTTCTTGGCAACATACTTGCTTTAAGTTAAGAAAAGTTTTAACTGTAAATTTTTAGCATATTGCCTTCTTTTTCAGGCCTTCCATCATTAAAATAATCTGTTCCAGATAGTGAAAATATTCGTGTCAGTGTCTATTTGTGAATTAATAATGACAGGGAACCAGGCTTAGGAAAACCTAGAAGATTCCAGAATACAATGGCCCACAGGAGTTTAGTGAGTCCTATGCAATACACCAAAACCCAAAAGAGCTCAGTAGAAGTGAATTTACCTCAACATCAAGGTTAAATTAAGAAAACTATAAATAGTTGTTTTATGAATTGTCTGAGTATGTATGACTGTTAAACCATAAAATCTAGTGGAGATTTGATAGCACAATAGTGCCTTCAAAAATTGCATATAGCCTCAAAGGATGGAATTTGCAAAGTCAATTGAGTCAGTTTAACAATTTGATGAAATCAATTTATATATTATTGATCTTTAAAATAAACTAAAATACATAATGTTTTCATAAAGTTTTGTCAGACCATATTTACATAATCATTAGAAAATGAATAAACATTGAATAATCATATATAGTAATTACATCACTTTCACTCTTAATTCTAATCAAACAAAATGATTTAAAGAAAATTTGATATAAGTAATGACAAGACACTTTGATATAAGTAATGACACTAATAAAGATTTTTTTGTTTTTAAGTTGGAGTCATAGATTGGGAAACATCAATTCCTGTGTACATTTTTGAGAAGTTGGAGACAAAGATAACTTCATCTACAAAGTACAATTTGGTGCTTTCAGTTTTAGAGACAGAATGATAGTGACTAGAACTTTATGTATAATTTATCAGTATTGATCTCCTAAATAACCACAGCTTGCAAAAATAATTAGTTTGTAAATCTAAAAAAATACTTTTTATTTTGCAAAAAAATATGGTAATTGCTGCAATTTCTATCATTTTTAATGTTTTAGTTTTTATTTTTATAAGTACATGTTTTCAGTATATAATGTTTACATTCATCTTAGTAACTTAATACATGAACATTAGACATCTTAATTCTTTTTTTGAACCTTTCCCTTACCCTCCCTCCATGTCTTAATCCCTTTCCCTGTTACAAAAGATCTATCTTTGTCTTTCTTATTATCTGCATTTTTTATTTTGGTTTTTATCTGTACATTAGGTTTCTCATATAAGAGACATTATTCAACATTTATGCTTTTGTTTATGATTCATTTCATTTAACAACTCTTCTTATATCTTTAATATACACTGAATAGAAAATCAAGTAATCACTCAAACATAATAGAAGTAACAAATGTAGGGGAAAAAAAGAAAAATCATGCAAACTGAAATAATAATGAAAAATAAATCTTGGAAAAGTTACAATAAAGTCATTCAATGAAAGATTGGCAGCTTAATATTCCAAGAATCACGACTGTACTCTCTATCAGTATGTAGCATTTAGGACATCTAAAGTTAGAAATGAATATATTCCAAGCAAGGTGTGGAAGGTCTACATGGTTACCTGGAACTCATCAGTTCCATGTAGCAGTAACCTTTATTTTGGTATTTATTTTAATAAATCCATCTCATAGTACTTCTCAATGTTGGCTTTGAATTTATTTATTTATTTACTTAGTACAAAGGATCAACTCATGACCTAGCAATTGCCAGACAGATGCCGTGCCACTAAGCTGTATTCCCAGAACATATATTTCTTTTTTAAGAAACAAAATCCAACAGTATTTCTCTCCAACACGAACTGTTACAGATAACCATGCTTATATGCATAGCCATAGATAGGGAGTTTTTCCACTCTTATTGTTGATACTGCATCACAAATTGATAAAATACCATTTCAAAAGTATATTTAAAATGTTATTTACGTTGCGGTAACATGACATATTTCTGAGACAAATACGTGGAAAATGCTTAACCAAATGAGAATATAAGAAAATATCAAATCATGTTTAATTTTTTTAAAAAAGGTAGTCCTCATTCAATCTTTCATTTGTTCATTTTATAAGTAATTATGGATAGACTATTGTGTGTTCATAATTATTCTAAACAAAAAGTGAGACAAACATTCATGCTTTCATGGAATATTCTTCATTTTCTGATTGGGAAGACAGATTTAGTATTTCCAGTTATAACTTATGTGATGCAGACTAAACAGAATGAAGTGAAAAAATTTTGAAGGCAAAAGTAGCATTTTAATATGTTGCTTCTGGTTTGACAGGTACCGATTTTGGAAACTCTCATTATTTAAACAAAAACAAAAATTAAAAAAAATTAGATTTGATGAACAACTGAGGTCACAAAGTATACTACTGCCTCTAAAGCTGGACACCCAGGCAAGAAAATACAGAGAATCACAACTGATATGAGCAGAAATCCATAAGCAGAAACCTAAGAGTGAAATAATACCAGACTAAGAAAATTTCATTATAATCCACAAGTATCTGGATGCTCAGTATAGAAAACTAAAAGAGTTAAAATTTCCAGAGGAGTTAATGCCATATTTTTCTGACTTTTGTGTTACCTAATTTTCATTGAATGACCTGAAAAAAACATTCTGATACATCTGGCACAGAAAGAGCAAAAGAAAACTCAACTCTTCACAATATTCCAGAGTGACTACATAAACTATTGAAAGTGACAGCAAGAAGTGTAAAAACACCAATATGGAATTCTCTATCCTAACAACTTTTCCTCAAGAATTGAAGGATTAAAAAGATTTTCACATGCAAATATTGATGAAAATTATTGCCAGTAGATGTAGCTTGCAAGAAATGTGTCAAAAAACACATTTTAAACAATTTTAAAAGATAGAAAATATTTTCTCAACTTAAAGTACACTTCAATTAGATATCAATAATTGGGAGATAGCTGCAAAATCTGACCACATACAGATAAAACATTATCTTTCTCAGTGAGACATGGTCAAAAAGAATCCTCAAAATAAATGCAAAAAAATTGAAACAAAATTAAAATAAATGTACAATTTTGTAAAACCTGTGACTCAGTAAAATCGATGTTAAAGGAAATTTATATTTCTGCACGCATATAATAGGAAAAATAAAATTCTACTTACTACTGCCTAATTTTAAACTTTAGAATATTCTGAAATATGGCTCAACTATGTCCAGATTAAGTATAAAATATAACAAATATAGCACAATATAATGAAATTTAGAAAAATAAATATACTGGTAAAATCACCAAAACTAAAATAATGCACTTGATCTTAGCAAAAGGCTGAGAAGCAATGAAACTAAAGTACTGTGTATATAAAATATATATGATATTGATAAAATTATGACACTTGAAGAAAATAAAATATGAAGATAGAAATTAATAGTATCAGAAATGAAGTGTTGTACATCTATAGGTAAATTCTTTAATGAGAATAGATGGAGAAATCCTTAAAAATATACTGAAATATGGAAGGCAGCAAATCATGACCAAGTAGTATTCATTCCAGGGATGCAACAATGGTTCAAAATATGCAAATCAATAAATGTAATAAACCATATTAACAGAAACAAAAAAAATCACATGATCATCTCAATAAACTCAAAGAAAGCATGACAAAATCCATTATCCACTTATTATAAAAGTACTGAAGCAAGCAGGAATAAAAGGTCTATTCCTCAAACTGATAAAAGCCAGCTATGACAGACCAATGGTCAACACCATACTAAATGGAGAGAAATATTGGGAGCCATTATATGAGAGTACAGCTACAAGTCAGCTATATATCAACTTGGAAACAGAGCCTTTCACTAGACACTGAATCTACCAACATCTAAATCTACGATTTCTCAGCTTTAAAATTTTGAGAAATCAGTGTTTGCTCTTTATGACATTCAGGCTATAACATTTTCATTAAGTAACTCAAATTGACTAAGACAAAATCTGCCACATTGTTTCTAGCATAAAAGTCATAAGATTATATCAATAAATATAAAATTTGACACAATCCAATGCCAATTCACTGTAAAATACTCTCAGCATACTAGGAAATAGGAAACTTTTAAGATTAACAAAAAGATGTATAAAATCTATATAAATAGTATCATGCTTAAAAGTGAAACAGTAGTTACTTTTCTCCTAATATCACAACAAGGAAAGAAAAGTCTCCTCTTCTGCCTCTCATTATCCTACCTAATGCAACAAACAAACAAAAAATTTCACACAGGGAAAGAAGAAATTCTTTTTTTCTTTAAGTGGATGATGTAGTTGTTTCTAAAGAAAACCTGATGGAATCAATTAATCTAGAACTAAATATCAAATACACAAAGATTTCAAAATACTAGTTACATTTTAATGTCAGCTAATTTCTATAGAATCTGTGAACAGATGTAATTTTAAAGTAAAATATAATAATATGTCAATCAGTAACATAAAATCTAAAATGCTTTAGTATTAAAATGAAAAAAAAATGTGTTGATAATACATGTGAGGAAAACTACAAACTCTGATGAAAGAATTGAAGGAACTAAGTACCTGAGAAATATTCCTTATTCATGTAGAAAGACAGACTATTGTCAAGACATCAATTCTTCAAGTTTGATCCATAGATTCAATCCAGTACTACCCAAAATCCAATTAAGTTTTTTTTTGTATTTCTGAGACAGGGTCTCTTAATGCAGTTTGGGCAGGCCTTGAGCTCACTTTTGTAGCCCAGGCTAGTCTTGAACTCACAATGATCCTCCTGCCACACCCTCCGGAGTGCTTGGATTACAGGTGTGAGTCACCATGCCCGGCTGCAATTAAATTTTGCTTTTGATATTTTTAAACTTTTTCCAAAGTGTATAGGGAGAGTCAAAAGTCCAGAATTACTAAAAAATACTGAAAAAGAACAAAGTTGGAAACCAGAACTACCTGAACTAAGACCTACTGTAAGACTACAGAAATCAAGACAGTGAGATCTTAGTAAATAAAATGTAGAAATACATCAATGGAACAGAAAAAAAGGCTACAAATAGGTTCACAAAGGGGTACAAACTGAACTTCAACAAATTAACAAAATCTTAACAGAGAAACATTCAGTATTTTCAAGAAATATTACTAGAACTGCATATATACACGCAAAAGAAGTGAATCTATATATAGACCTTATACAATGTATCCAACATACCTCAAATGGTATTACAAACTTAAAATAAAATATAATAACACCTTTAAAAGATAATGTAAGAAAAATGTCTAAATGACTTTGGGATGGCTATGATATTTTATAATCAACATCAAAGTTATAACTAATGAATAAAAATGATAAACTAAGCATCATTAAATGTACAAAACTTTAGTGAAAGAAATAATAGTCAAAACAACAAGTGATTGCCTTTGTACAATCTTTACAAATGACATGTCTAATAAAGAAATCATCTAAAATATGAAAAAAAAACTCTTTTTTGGTGGAGAGCCAGACATCAGTGTTTTCCCATGAGTCAGTATCATTGGCAGATTGCAAGGTAAGAGAACAAGAAGTCAACAAAAACCAACCCCTGCCTGTGAATTGGTACCATAAATGGGCCACTGTGGGGAGAGCCAGATGCCAGCCTTTTCCAGTATGTGGGATGGGGATCAAGAAGAGCCAAACACTCTCAACTCCTATCAGGTCCTGATCTAAATCCCCAATCTCCCAAATGAGTGTATGGTGAAGGCTTAAATAAAATGAGACAAGTGGTATGATTTTAGGGCTCCAGGAGTGTCAAAATCCTTTTGCTGAGCTTGAGACTCTGATGGCTAAGACAAAGACTTCTCTGGACCATCGATTTTTATTAGGTCCAACAATAAGGTGTGAGGAAACAGAAGAAATTGCAGGCAATGAGCAAGACCTAGGGAGTCACTTCAAGGATGTCTCCAAGTAATGATTCAAGTCAATTTAATAGAACTGTCTTATCATGAACACATGGTAGAAGTGAGATAGTAGGAGTAATTCCTGCAGCTGCAGTCTCTATCTACTTAATTGATGTTTGAGCCAAGTGTCCACAGCTGTGGCCTTATCTTGCCCTTTGAGGTATCTCGGGCCTCACAGGCCACTACAGGCCTCAGCCAGGACCAGTGATTCATAGAGGTTCACTTAATATAAATCAGATCCCATTGCCAGGCAAGAGACAAGGCCTAGGACAGACTCACAGATAAACATAGAAAGCCAATTTGTTAATTTTAAATCCTGATCAGAGCTTCTTTATAGTGGTTTCCATCAAACCCCCATTCTGTAAGCCCCTGGCTGATCTGGAGAATCACAGGCTGTGATGATGGCTACAATTTAATGCTTGTAGTTTTTAGTGGTTCACTGTTTTTTCAGATCTATGGATGCTTTTATGATCATCTATTTATAGGATGGCAATATGCAGTGTATCATCTATGGAAGATCTTCTGAGTGTGGTGGCCATTGTTGATTTCCTAGTGTTTATTTTGAAGTCCTATCTTTTACCTTGCTATGTTAGATTGAGTTTTATTCTGTTTTGTTTTATTTGATTTTATTAAATCCGATGGTATGGGCAGCTATTTCATATATTAAAACATATATTATGGTAGCCATTTTGGATTTACTATTGTCTTGTTTTGAAGTCCTTTACTGCATTCATTGGTTTGCTTTTATGTGTTTTTTATGTTCAGTTTAGTTTGATTTTTTCTTTGTCTGAAGATATCTACAGCTATTTTGAAGACAATGAAGAAGCATTATGCTAACCATTGTTGATTTCCTATTGCTTTGAAATTCTGTGTCACACAGGTGTATTTTCATTGGCTATGTTCAGTTTTATTTTGCTTGGTTTTATTCTCTTTAAAACAAAAATAATAAAATTTTTTAAAATGAAAAAAGAATAGAACTATTGGACTCAAAAAATGAACATAAATGACTATTAAAGTGGACAAGATATTTTAACAATTCATTAGAAATACAAATTAATAAAAGGGCATATGAAACGATATTCCATATCATGAGTTAACAAATAATTTCAAATAAAACATATATATGGTATCACTACCATTCTATTAGAATAGTATAAAATACAAGGTCTGACAACAGCAAATACTGGTGTGAATTTGGAACAATGAGAAATCGGATTCTTTGCTGTGGAGAATATAAAATTGTAAAGTAACAATGAAAGACAGTTTGATGGCTACTCAGAAACATAAAAATACTGTTATAATCATGTCATCAGGCTCCTTATATTTTTTCAAAATTAGTTGAAAATTGTGTCCCTACAACAACCATCCCACAAGTATTCATTGCAACTTCATTATTTCCAAAATTAAGAAAATACAAAATGTCTTTTAATATGTGTATAAATAATTTGTAATTACACCAGACAATAGAATATTTTTCAGCTCTAACAAGAAATAATCTGTCATTATATTAAAACAGGAAATAAGATCCAAAATGTACAATAGATATTGTAATAATGAAAGGTAAAGAGAGTGCTCACAGAACAGAAGTACTGGGATAGGGGAAAAATGGAAAAAAGGAAAAGATTATATGTATTTTAGTAAACATATATAAATTTATGTATGTATATGTATGTTAGATAGATAACTAGACTGTTAATCTCTCTTAGTTCATCAAATGAAGAGTTTGTGCTGTCATTGTTTGATTGATACTTTTGTATCTAGATCTTGTAACCAGAACAATTTTTAGATAACAATGTGCAACATATTGATTAGTGTTAATTCCCTGCTTGTTTTTTCTTTTTGCAAGTTCCAAATAATTTGTATCCTTTTTGTTTTGATTTTTTAAATAAAAAAATAAAGTAGGAAAATTAAAACCACATTATTAAGTTAAAGAATCCCAATCTGAGACAGGTTACATAATGGAATATTTTTTAAATGTAGAAAAAGAAAGTAAAGAGATCATAAAAAGTGGTTGCTAGATATTAGAAGAGGGAATGAACAAATGGAACATAATAATATTTACATCTACTGTATTGGAAAAAAATCAGAAAATATCAGACCCTTGAGTATGCCAAACTCTAAACAAAACATTTTACTGAATGACTTCTAGCCATTTCAGAAGTAAGAAATTTGAATTGTACCTATGCTTCCTAATTATTTCATATTAATATATAAGAGTTGAATTTAATTCAAGTTTCACCTCTTTTTAACAACTATTATTTGTGGTGAGTATTAATATTTCTTAAATTTGACATAATGTGTTACATGAAAAAGAACTGGGAATAGTAGGGAGAACTACACAAAACAAGACTGGATTTGATAACTCTATGCTCTATGCAGATATGAAATGTCATATTGAACTTCATTTACTAACTACAATCAATACATTCTAAAATAAAATGTCATGGAATTTAAAATACAAAGGTAATATAATATACCACACCTTACAATAAAAATTTATGTAAACAAACTTAGATAAATGTTTTGGATTTACTTTTATTACATAATCTGCATACAATGAGCAAATATGATAAAAGTTAGAGCAATGTTCTTTATATATGTGTATACATACATTGACAGTTTTTTGTAAGTACAAATACACGTAATCCTAAGAACCAATAAATGATCTTGTATTACTTATAAAGATAATAAATGGAACACAGAATTTTAGGTCAGTGAAACTGTTCTTCATGATACTACAATGGTATCTGTGAAAATACTCAATGGATAGTAACAAGAGTGAATTCTATTGGAATGTATGTAGTATGAATGATAATGATTAGTCAGTGTAAGATCATAAATTGCACTAAAAATGTACTCCTCCATGTGAACTTGTTAATGCTGAAAATTAGTGTGGAAGGTTTCAGAAGTATGTTGAAACTGAAATTTCAGCTCTATATTTTATAAACTTTAAATGTCTCTTAAAAATAAAGTTAATTTTTAAAAAGCATAATAATGAAGCAAAATAGCAAAAATTTGCCAAATACTTCACTGACAAATATGTGGATAAAGAACTCAAAATATTTACCAAATGAAAAATGCAAAATAATCTAATTAAAATAGTAAGTAATCTGAACAGATGTGCCTCAGAAAAGAAACATGAATGGTCAATAAATGTATAAAAATATTTTAAATGTCACTAACCATAAGGAAAATTCAAATATTATGTTGCCATATTCAGAATACTTTTTATGAAAAAGAAAACAAAGCAAAATCTTGGCATGGATAGAAGAAAAACTACTAGCGTACACAGATGATAGTTCTATAAATCAGCATAGTCATTAGTGAGAGTAGTCCAGAGATTGTTCAAAAACAAAAAAAATAACTTTACCATATAATTGGGCAATCATACTTCTAGGTACCCATATAACACATGAAATGAAATCAACACATCAAAGAGATAACAGCATGTAAGTGTTTATGGTGGAACTATCCACAATACATCATGTTGAGTCAGGCTGTGTACTCATCACTGGATGAATGGAAAAGCAAATATGATATGTATTAAAACATGAAACATTATTAAACCTTCAAGAAGAATGGAATTTTTCACTGGTACCAAAATGTAGAGAAACAAAAGGTATTAGTTCAAATTAAATAAACCACATGAAGAAAGACAAGTACTTCATTTTCTCTCTCAAATTGAAGCTTTATAAGCATCAAATTAAATTTAGACTGATGATTACTAAAGATTAAGATGGAGCAGACATTGAATTTGACTAATTCACTCTGTGTGCAAGTTTTGAAATATTGCACTGAACTCAATTAATATGCAAATAATTTCTTTTTTTAAATTTTATTTAAATAGGGAGAAATCAAAACAGAAAAAAGAGTAGAAACAATACAGAATTTCAAAAAAAACAATAAGAAATCACTATTATATATATTACATATTGTCTTCTTGGGTATAGTTGTTCAAGTTACAAAATTAAAGCCTACAAAGTGGACATTCAAATAGGCTGCAAACAATTCTGTTAACCAACCCAACAAAAATTAGTAGCATGGTTATCAATCCTACACACTTAAGTATACATACAGTTATCTCTTTTAGAGCACTTTCTTTTCCTCCTCTTGCTTTTTTAATTTTTTTATTTAAAGAAAAAATTTTGAAACAGAAAGATGGTAGAAACAATACAAAATCTCAAAAACAAAACAAAAATAGTAACCAGTAAAAAATCACTAGTTGATAATTACATAATTTCCTCAGAGATGCAGTTGTTCAAGTTACAAAAGTAAAGTCCACAAAGTGGGCATCCAAACAGTGAGACTGCAGTCAGTTTTGCTCATCCCTCCAGTTAAAACTTTAGCAACATGGTTATTAATTCCACACACTCAAACATGCATGCAGTTATATCCTTTAGAATATCTTTGATAGTTCTATAAATCAGCATAGTCATTAGTGAAACTAGTCCAGAGATTGTTCAAAAAACAAAAAAGTAAGTCTACCGTATAATTGGGCTATCATACTTCTAGGTACCCATATAACACATGAAATGAAATCAACATATCAAACTCAGCATATCAACATATTAACATATCAACATATCAAACTCAGCATGTAAGTGTTTATGGTGGAACTATCCACAATACATAAGATGTTGAGTCAGGGCTTTATATCTTTTCCTTTTTTTTTCTTTACAATAGCTATAATCCATTCTCGTAAACTACTTAGAAGTTCTACACATGTATAAGTCTCTACACATATACGTAGCCTTTCTATAGTAGAGGAAAAAACAAATCAAAACAAATCAGCAATACAAATTCCTAGAGAAACATGAAATAAAAAGAACATACAAAAACACAACACTAGGTGATCTACAGTAGTCACTATGATGTGTCTTGTTATTTTCAATAAAATTGTCTATATCGTCAAATATAATACAAACTTAGCTTTGCTTTATATTATTAATTAAATCTAAACATTGGAGACATTATAGGACTTCAAAGGCAGTTAACAATCAAACCAGAATGGGTATCCTATTGAATCCTGTCATCTTCAGCGTAGTTGCCCCTACTCTCAGACTTGACACTCTCAAGCATACCAGATTCAAATAAAATCAGTCAAGATAAAACAGTGATATAACCAATCTTCTCTGT
>PVLA01001746.1:283281-325946 GCA_004027455.1 Hydrochoerus hydrochaeris | reverse complement strand
CTGAACTCAAGAACACACCCTTGCAACGCAGGCGATTATGCCACTGAGCTAAATCCCCAGCCCTAGCACTGATTTTGAGTTTCACTAAATTGCCCAGGTTGTCTCTGCATTGTGATCCTCCTGCTTCAATCTTCTGAAGTGCTAGAATCAAGGGTGTGCCACCTCACCTGGTGACTATCTGGCCTTTCACAAAATCTAGCCCATTATCTCTGACATCCTCTGATGTTGGAGACTTTCAGAGTTGGCCTCAACCATGAATTCCATACTTAAACACTTCTAACCTCCTAGTTAATGCAGGATTATATTCTAACAGTCACTCCCAACCTTGTCCAATATTAAACCTGCCAGAACTCCTATCACATCTCCTCCATAATTTTCTCTAGCTCAAAAATGGCACCTAATTTATCCAGTTGCTTGAGACAAATCAATAAAACATTCTTGTTTCTTTCTTTCCTCATGGCCCAACATTCAAGCATCAAACCTACGCCTCCTCAGAACCTCTGGCGGTCAGAGCTGATACCTCTCTACTGCTATTCTTTGCGTGTCGAGGTGGACGCACCATGGTACAGTCACCACAGAGAAGACAGAGATCCTTTTAAACTGTAAGGCACATCTGATGACTGGATCTGATCTACTTTTTAAGAGTGTTTCTCATCATATCCCTCAAAATAAAATTACTATATCTGCCCTAACCCATGCTGCTGCTACTTCCATCACCACCTATCGGCCTCCCTAATGCCAGTAACTTCCGGTCACACCCATCTCCCCAACATTGCTCAAACAGTCCAAGAACACACCTGTCTGAGAGATCTGGCCCTCAATGTGCTCCCTTCCTGACATATTCTTGATCCATACAGCTCACAATCACTTTGTCAAAGGTTTGTGACTAGTGTAGAATCTCATAAAAGTCTTCTCTGACCCCATCGCCAAAGGACATTCCCTCATGTGCTCAGCTTCCTTTCTTCATATGAGCTCTTCACAGTTCTTCCCTTCACCTAAGAGTGTCTGCACGGACACATGCACACATATACATAAATAGATACACACATGCCTGTATGTGTCACTCATTGTTATGTATATTCTATGATACCAGGGACATTACTCCTTATTACCTAAAATGTATCTGGGCCACTGTAAACATTCATCATCATATATTTGTTAAATGGACTTGTGGAAGAAGTACATGCATATATTGTGTGTATGCTGGCTAACAAAAGATATTCTATAAAAACAGAGAGAAGGTAAACAACTTTAAAAGATAAAGAATATCCAACCAAGAAAAAATACCTAAGATAAGGTCAACTGACTTAGGGGTAAAAGTAAGTCACTCGAAAGAGTCAAGAAAGAAAAGCATTTATGAGTGACAGTGATACATGGAGGAGCAACTAAGATAACAGAACAGCCAAGCATGGTGGCACATGGCCGAGGCATGAGGATTACAAGTCAGAGTTGGCCTAAGCAATTCAGCAACTTAGCAAAATGCTTTTATCAAAAAAAAAAAAAAAAAAAAGAAAGGTAGGGTAGGGTAGGGTGGGGAAATAATAATTCAGTGTGAAGGCCCTAGGTTCAACCCCCAGTAGGAGGAAAAAAGAGGTAATAGGATGTGGGCCACATGTTCTTGGTCATTTCCAAAGGTCTCTGGCTAAAAACCAAAGTTTCTGAAAAATATTCCACAGGTGGCAAACCCTACACCAATGATGTAAGACTAATTTCCTCTTGGCTTTCACTGGCTGTGGCCCCAGTAAATTACCTGGGTTGTAGTGGCTTGGGAATCCCTTCTCCAACACCCAGGGCTCCTCTCCTTGCTCTATCTTGAAGATCACTTCTGGCTTAGCAATGCAATGCCCTGGCAAGAGGAAATAACAAGAGTGGGGTAAACAGCTCATCTTTGCAGTCACTGAAAAACTTACAGGAAAGAAAAGTACAGTTGTAAGAGCTGTTCAAAGAAGGTACCTCAGGAGGTAAGAACACATTCTTTATAACAGCCACAAGGGATCAGTCATCTCAGAGCCTTGAATCTCCAGCTTTAAGTCAGAAAAGTTCAGGGCATTCACTTTCAGGAGCTGAAAATGCATGTGATTGTTAGCCACATGGAAAAAAAATTCTTACCTACTGACACAAGGTTGCTGTAATTTTCCAGGATCACATCCCTGTACAGTAGCTTCTGAGTAGGGTCCAGCAAACACCACTCTTCCTTAGTGAAGTCCACACATACATCCTTGAATGACACTTGTTCCTGAAAGAGAATATCCCTTTTCTACGTGAAGTGGTCAGAATTAGGTGTAGAAAAGATTCAACAGAACTAATGTCTCTAGAGTTTACTGAAAAATGACAACTAGAATAGTTCTTTTTGTGCTATGGTATACTGGTTATCTTACACAAACTGAATTTCTACAGAGAGTATGGATTTTTACTGATGCAAACAAAAAACATGGTTCAGAAGTGCTTAAGGCCTGATCAGGATACATTCAGGAGCACTTAGTAAGTGAGCAATGGAGGAGCTCCAAGTATATACAAAGCTGGCTGGAGTTATGACAAACAGTATCTTTCACATTATTAGGTAACTTTCACCGGGAAGCAAAACCTGCAGTCATTAAGAACAATAATTGGATTGAAATGAACGTGATTCAGGCCCTGACTAAGAGAAACTCATAACTAATTAAAGTGACCAGAGAAGAAGATGGATCTTCTCTGATTGAAGAGATCATTTTCTGGCATCACTATGGATGTTTCTTTATTTTTAAACACAGTGTTCAACTGGGCATGGTGGTATAGGCCCATGAATCTAGCACCTGGGAGGCTGAAAAAGGAGGGCTGTCATGAGTTCAAGGCCACTGTGGATGACACAGCAAGACCCTGTCTCAAAACAAAACAAAGCACCTGAAAACAGTATTTGCCATCCAGTAAAAAATTTCATGGTGGGGCTGGGGATTTAGCTCAGTGGCTTAAGCACCTGCTTGGCAAGTGTGAGGTCATGAGTTCGATCCCCAGTACAAAAATACAGAACTACAAAAAAAAAAAAAAAATTCATGATATGTGGAACAGAAACCAAGAGAGATGACAATAAAAGCAGAGCCATGGGTGACCCAAGTACTGGAATTTACAAGAACTTGAAAGTGAATTATAATATATTCAGTAAAATAGAGGAAAATATGAACAAAACAATTATGGAAAAATCTCACCAGTTGTATGGCATTTGTGTTGTGTAGGGAGCAGGTCAGAGATTGCTGATCTCTGAAAAGCCTGCTGCAGGGTCCCTGGCTGGCAGTTAGGGGTGTGGATTTCAGAAGGATGCTTACCATATCACTCCCTAGTAAGAACAGCCTACCACACTTGAACTGTTTGTGTAAAGTTTGGTTACACTGAGTACATGCATTCCGAGAGGCTAGAATTTTGCTACATGCTAGGCTGACAGTATCTATGTAACTAGCCCCTGATAAAAACTTTGGGCAACAAGCATCCAACCTTCCCTGATGCACACCTCACATATGCTGTCACATCACTACTGAAGATTTAAGCATGTTCTGCAAGACTCCAGAGGGAGAAGACTCTTATAGCTTGCTGATTTTGCTTTACATCCTTTCACTCTAAACATGACCATCTGCTGAATTACCCTAGGGAGTCACTGAGCCTGTGGTGATGTCAGGTACCTCTTATGTAAGTGTACACACACACAAACACACACACACACACACAGAGTGGGCAAAATAGAGTTGTAAAATACATTATCTGAAATTAGAGCTCACTAGATGGATTCAAAAATCACATTAGAATGGGGGCTGGGGATTTAGCTCAGTGGTTCAAGCGCTTGCCTGATAAGTGGGCGGTTGTGAGTTCAATTCCTGGTACCAAAAAAAAAAAAAAAAACACACACACACACACATTAGAGAAAGACACAAATTGAAGCCAGATGCATCTAACAAAAAAGACTGTCAAAATGCATAAGACAAAAACTGAAAAAAATGAAAGAACTTGTAATAATGCATACCTGTAATCCCACAATATACGGAAGCAGAGGCAGGAGGATCACAAGTTTGACCACAGCCTGGGTAACTTAGTGAGATCTTATCTTCAAATAAAAATAAAGGGCTCAGGATGTAGCTCAGTGTGAAGGCCCTGGATTCAATCCCCAATATTGCAAAAAAGTAAGTTTTAAAATAAAGAACATCAAATGATGTCATATCTTTGGAACAGCTGAGCAACTATACAAAGCTAAACTAAATTGTAAGTCTTACCATACGATCCACCAATTTCATGCTCTAGGCATTCACTCATTTTAAAACAAATATGTACCAAAACTTGCCTGTGAAAGTTTCCAACAGCTTAACTTATAATCAAGAAATAGAGGAGCTGGGGCTATATCTCAAAAGTAGAGCACTTGTCCAGCACACATGGATTCAATCCTCTGAGCCACAAAAAAGGGAAAAATACACACACACAATCAACAAACACTGGAGCCCAGAGGTTAACAACTCTGAGGTCACTTATACATATAAACTAGAAATGAACAATAAGTAAACACAGGGTGGACAATGGTAGCCAAATTTCTGTCAGAGTGAGAAGTAGCAGGCAAGCAAAGGAAGAAGGCTGGAAAGCACCATTCAGTAAAGGATTAGAGTAGAAGACACCAGAATGAGCTAATCCCAGAAGGAAAGTACAGAATATTTGCAGGAAAAAAAATGATTGAGAATTTCCCCAAATTTATGAAAGACATCACACCTCAAAATCAAAATCCCTCAGAATACAGGATAAATATGTACAGAGAAAAATTAAATCAAGGTGTATCAATGCCTAGAAATAAAAAAAAAGAAAAAATCTCATAGGCAGCCTGTGGGAGACAGCCAAGCTATATTCTCATGAATATTGAAGGCCCTTGCCTCTATCTTTCCCTGACCTTTACTTCAACCCTGCTCACTAGATATACAGAGCCAATGAAACAGAAGCAGGTGGTCCTTTAACTGGCTAAAAGAATATGATCAAGTCTGGCCAAGACACCAACATATCTCATCACAGGCAAGAATTGCTGATGGCTGGAATGGGTGCCTGAGCAAGAGCCTGAGAAATTTCAGGGCTAAGACATGAGATAACATCTGCTGAGGCTGTGGGCCTCAGAATTATACTTTCCTGGCAGTAAAGTTGCCAACTTTGCATACATCAAGCTATCTACTGCATTGCTAATTGGAGGCCTCTGTGCCTGATACAAAATTGCTATTTCTCCTTACAACCAATGCCTGCAAAGTTTCTTTTCCCTAGCACTCTTCAGTGATACCCACCCATCTCCCTGATTGATACCAATAAAAGTAATGAGCTTTTGGACTTGTGGCTGTTTCATAGAAAGCACTGAGTCATATCAGAAGAATATGTTTGCATCTGTATGTCATATTGCTGGGTGGGAGACCTGAACCCTCTGCAGGAGGAAGGTTTAAACTGAATTCTCAAAATAAAAATAAGAGACTCAGGAGACACTAGGATGATATCTTTAAAGCACTAAAAGAGAAAAGAAAGAAAAAATTCTAACCTAGAATTCTGTATTTAGAGGAAATATCGTTTCAAAAAGGAAAGTACAAACATTTTCATACAAAAAAGTGCTGAGAAACTTTTTTGCTGTAAGATCATCACAAGGAATAGTAAAAGAGAAGTTCTTTGGAACAAAGGCAAATGGGTCAAAGAAAAAGCATTACACAACTGAAAGGCAGGACAAACACTGGAAAGGGCAACACTTAAGCAATTACAAAGCCTACTGACTGTCTAAAGCCGTATTACTCAAGAGGTTTTCTTGGGTTTAAATTACAGGGTAAGAAGTGTTGTGTGGAATGATGTTGTTATAATAATTTAACTATGAAGTTCTTGCATACTAAGATAAACTTAAAATGAATTAGATTTAAACATAAAGTGCATAAAGGTAGTAGGATATACATAAGCAGAGGACAACAGCATGAAGTAAAAAGGACTTTCTATGTCTCCAAATGCTACAGCGGTTAAACCTATAAAAGACTGGTATATAAGAAAGTAATGGTTTGCAACTCATATAATAAACAAGCATTATTATCCCTAATGTAAAAGAGATAAGCAGAAATGAGGTGGGGCAGAAACCTAGGAGAAAATGGACAAATAATATTAACAGTTTACAGAAAAATATGAGACACCTTTAGACACAAAAAGTTAACCAACTTCATCCACAGTGGAAAAAAAAGTGCAGATGCAAATCATATAAAACATCACTTTTTACCTAGCTGCTCCCCAAAACCCGAAAGCTGAACCACGTTATCTGTGGGAGAAGCTGTGGAGAAACAAACATTCTTCAGGCACTGCCAACAAGAACACAACATGATAGTCTCTGACACTAAAGCCACTAAAACTCATCAACTTCTGGGAATTCATCTGATACATGGATCCAGTACATTCATGAATGTACAGAACATGAGTATCCTGGTGTGCATGTGTACACGTGTACATGGTTGTTCAATCTAATAAGGTTTGCAACAGCAAAAGGTGAGATAAAAAGTAACTCAGATTATCTACACTGAATCACTTTAACAGAGAAAGATCTATTTTCTGCCACAGAAATCTCTGGGACATGCTGCTAAATTGAAAAAAGAAAAGAAAACAATGTAGAGGATTTTTGGTCCCTTGAGCAGATCTGACTTCATCTGGGAGCTTATGAGAAACTCAAGAGTCCAGGGCCCCATGGGCTCACGCTAAATCAGAATCTGCATGTTAACAAAATGCCAGGGATACACAGGTGCACCTAAGTTGAGAAGCACTAAGGACAACTGGATTCCTCTTAAATAAAAGGAGGGGACATACAATAATGCACACTCATATTTACTTTATTTATTTAATTTTTGGTTTTTGTTGAGACAGGGTCTTGCCACGCAGTGCAGGCTGGCCTCAAACTTATGGCAGTCCCTCTGCCTCAGCAATGTTACAATCCTGAGTGCTGGGATTACAGGCATGTGTCATCAGGCCTAGTTTAAACTTGGTAAGGAGAGACTGGAAGGACAAGAAACTATTAAAAATTGGGTATCTCAAGTGACTGTACCATCCACTTTGTCTGAGGCTGTCCCAATACGTGCCCATTGTTGCAGCATAAATCTAAAAATCCCTTTCACATCTAGTGAAAATATCTCCAGAGGAGTACTATTAACCTACCCAAAGGGAGAAGCAGGAACAGAGAGAGAGAACAAATTTTTGCATCATTTGTATTATTTTTTCCATTCTTGTCTTTAAAGGATTTTTAAAAAATATAATCATTTGCCTTCTTAAACACGTTAATATAGTTTATTAATAATTCAAAAATGTTTTATTAAAAAAAAACACATGAAACCATCAGTCAATAAAAAAGTGCAGTGGACCAAGAATGGGAACCCCTATAAACAATGTATGGCAAAAGTCTTCATGAGGGCTGGACAGGAAATCAGAGTTAGGAACAGATCTCAGAGCCACAGGTCACACAGAGATTTTCAAACCAAAGACCATGGTCAATGCTATCAAATGCTGTTGAATGATGGAGTACAGTCAAAAAAATCCACCAGCCTTGATCATGATTTGGTGGCCTTTTTGACTGAGGTGAGAAGAGGTGATAAGGCTGTATTTATCAGGCTGAAATGTAGAAGCATAAGCCAGAATTGCCTACAGTTCTACCTAGAAACAAACTGGTACATTTAAAAGACTTATATTTCCTCCATCCCTCCACATCTTCCAGGTTTTATTCCTGGGTCAAGCAGGACCATTAGAGCACAGGCTACTCCAACCTGCACAGTTTCTACCCAGAAACTATGTTTCTACCCTGAAATGACTATAGATGAGACACTGCATTTATTTCAGAGTTGTTATTAGGAAGACCAGAGAAAATTTTACAATAATCTTGATAACCTTGTAAAATTAAAAATCCTGCATCTACTTAGCCAAATACTTCCTACTTTGAATTTGTTGCTCTAGTTATATTTCCTTTAATGTAAAGTTTGTTTTGTATTATTTCACATCTTTTATTAGTGCATACTGGCTATCTGGATTAAGAGATTTCATTTTAGCAAATTTGTACATGCACATAACATACTTTCATCACTTTCATCCTCCTACCCCATCATCCACTAGGCCCACAGTCCCCACTAGTTTCACATTTTAGGGGGTTCAATGCATATATTTTGATTACACCCATCTCCCCTTTTACCAGTCCTTATATTCTCCTTCCCCTTGTCTGTTTAATAGTTGCCCTTCTACATTCATCTTTTTTTGCTTTTTGAGGCAGGGTCACACTATGTAACTCAGGCTCACTTCAAACTTGCAGCTATCTCCCTGTCTCAGCCTCTCAAGTGCCGGGATTATAGGTGTGCACCACTACACATTTCAAGCTCCAGTATTAGGGAAACAGCCTGATATTTGTCTTTTTGAGTCTGGGTTATTCAACATGATGCTCTCTAGATCTCTACATTTTCCTACTGTTTCAGCTTGGCATAACTGACACCATCTTGAGCCCTGCATTTAACCAGTGTCCTGTATTTGACCCAGGAGAAGGGAAAATTACTCAGGGTACAAGTCCCATGAGAATAGCAGAATGAGCTGCACCCACACCAGAAAAATTAACCTGCTCAACAAAGAAGCAGGATACAGGTGTCAACCAAAAATTAATGTAAGATTCTAGCTAAATTGTTTCCAACAGGATGTCTTTTTGCAGTTTTCTTTTAAAAGCTCTGTAACTTTCCAATTCAGCGCCACTTGGTGGGACTCTGAAACAGGTCTGTCTGTGAGTGGTCCTGAGTTCAGCTAATAATATTCCAAATTTATCAATTTGGCTGCCTGGATTCCTATTTATTCACAAACCCACTTCAGTACAAATGGCAAAATTTCATTCTTTATAGTTCAGTAATACTCCAGTCTGTCTATATACATTTTGTTTGTCCGTTCATCTGGTGCTGAACACCTAGCCTAGCTGATGTAAACTTTTGCTCATTTTTTCTTCCCACTTAAAAATCCTTACAAAGTGCAAGTAAACAACTTACCTGTGATTTGCTCATTTTCTGCTCTTAGTGGAGGAGGGAGAGCTGAGAAAGAAGGAAAGATGGATGTCAGGACAGACATGGCCTGCCTCGGAGTTCCCGGATTCACCTGTCTACACAGCTCCACACACAAGATACTTACGTGTCCATGTTGACTCCGATATATGTTGAGCTTAGACATGATACTTTTCACTGAGTGAATGTAAACATTTCTTATTGATTTATTAGCAATTTAGGTTCTGTGACACAGAAAAATTAAAAACAAATAGAGATGAGTTTAACCAATATCAGGGACACTACATTAACAAATACTGTGAATTTGTCAAAACCACTGCTGTAAGAGAGACAAACAAAAACTCAGGCCATATTATCTATTTTTGACCAATAATCCCTTGAGGTTGGATACTCAAAGAAACCTCTGTAAAAAGAGACAGAGGTGTTTAAGACAAAATAAAGTTTATTAAATGTTTGCCCGCACTTGTTCGCAGTTTTTCAAAAGGCTGTTTTAATCAGGTTGACTTTCATCATGTCTCCTATCTGCGCGATGCGAACCAGGCACCTCCTGATCTCGAAGCTTTAATCTAGACAAGGAGCGGCCGGCAGAGGCACAGGGGCCTGTGCCCTCACCCGGGAGGTCGGGGACCGAGCCCCCGGGCCCGGCTCACCTCGCTCCTCGCGGGCTTCGCAGCGCTGTCACCGCGACACACAATGAGCGGCGAGCGCCGGCCAGCGCCAGTTCCTGAAGGACGCCGCGGGAGCCAGTCCGAGCGCCGGCGGCAGCCGGTCCGGAACCCGCCCGGAGCGCCGCGCACACGGAGACGCAACCGCCGCCTAGAGGACGGGCGTGCTCAACACAACCCGGGGTGGCGAGCGCGCCCGACGGCCACATGGTACAGGGACGCCAGGACTCAGACAGCCGCGGGTTGCGACCGCCCCATTCACACCCCACGACCCCGCCCGCAGCCCCACCCCCTCGCGGCGCACGAGGCGCGCTCGTACACGTCACACGCACGTCACGCATGGCGCGCTCCCTCCCAGCCAGAGCACCGAGCCTCGGGTCCCGCGCACGCGCACTCCCCACGCGCGGTCGCACGCAGCACCGTGCTCCGCAGGGCTGGGCGCTCTCAGGCCCCCAAAGCTGGCGTCCACGCGGCTGACCGGAGGCTCCCTCGGCGGGGCTTTGCCCGAGGCCGTTCCAGGCTCGGCAGACGCCTACCTCTCCTCACGGTCCCGCCCCTCTGCTGTGCCCTAGCCACCCCTAGCGCGGGCCGGAAGGCCCTGGGCCCGGCCCAGCCCGCCCGGCTCACCCGGCTCGCTCGGCGCGCCCACACAGCGCAGACCCGGAGGCTGGGCGTGCTTTTCCACGAGGGACCCGGAGCCGCTGCAGACGCGCGGGGAGGCGGGTGCGCATGCGCGGAGGGGCGGGGGTCGCGGCGGTGGGGAGCTCCGAGCGGGCGCGGGGTTCCCGGGCTTGCATCGAAGCGCCACGCGCGGGCACTGAGCTCAGATCTTGCTCTGGAGATCCTCTCAGAGAGGGGCTTCCTCATTCGGGGTGAAATAGCTGCTGCTACTGCAGTCACCCCTGCACCTTAGAGCAGGAGACCCGCCAGGCCATAGAGGTGCTGAGATCTTTGCTACTGTGGAGTGCACTTTCATCTCACCGCTGAGTTCACCTAGAATAACAGCGACCAGCATGGTTGGTTATTTTCTGGAAACAGGAAAAAGACAATTTAGCAATGTAATCTTTTAATAGGAAAGAAAAAGCCAGCAGTGCCCAGGGCAGCTTAGCAAGACACTGTTTCAAAATAATAAAGGAAATTTTGTATGTAAAAAACTGTCAAAAAGGAAAGCACCTTCTCGTCTCTGGCAACTAACTGAACTTTACCTAGGACATTCTTTTGCGAGCACATCTTTTTATGTGCACATTATTTCTAACAATAGCAGTGACTTACATCCTCTTGTTTGGAATTATGTTTATCTTAACGGAATTGCCCCTTGTGCTTTCCTCTTTTGCCCTGCGTTGTAACTCCTTAAAGATTTTTTTTAAAGTACTGAACTTTAAATGACTGTGATCTTGACTACTATAATGAAGTACTCCAGAGAGAAGGGGACAAAGGAGAAAACATTGGTTCCCCAACCTAAAAAGTAATGTTTCCTTAGTTTTTCAGGATTTGGACCACCTAATGGTCTTTAAATACATTGAAATGTGTGCTAAGGATTTGCTAATATTCTCCAGCTAAAGGAAGAATAATGTTTAATGTACATAAAAATCCAAAGACTTGCAAGAGGGACAGAGGAGACAAGCTCTTTTGAGTCAGGATTGAAGAGAAAACTGTTGGAATGACAAAAGATCTTCATCCTAGAAAACTGTTCAAAAAACTATTCAGCACCTGGCCTCAGTGTTGACTAATCCACTGCTCTCCTTCCTCCTAAAAGCTTTCCTGTTTCAGAATTCTTTGAGATCGCCATTAGAGTGCCCACAACCAAACTAGTTCATAATAAAATGTGATTTCCTTGACACCAGTTCTAACCTCTAAATATTGGCCGTCATATGGCTGGCAGAATCAAACTTTGTACTGTAACACCATGATCATACTGAGGTAGGACTGAAGAAATAAGCATAAAAGAGACAAGTAAATTGGAATTGTAAAATTTTACTTTTGTGTGTTGTTTTTTCATACAATGGAGTACTATTCAGACATAAAAGAAGGATAAACAAGGCATTTGTAGTTAAATGGATGTACCTTGAGACCATGCTCTTAAGTAAAATAAACCAGACATGTGTAAATATCATATTGTCTCTGGTGTGAGAAACGAAGTGTAAATAAGCATCAAAATGTATAACAGAAATTGTGAAATAGGAAGAAATTGTTCAAAAGGAAAGGGAAACTGGGAGGAGGGGAGAAAAAATGATGCAAAAATAAAATAGAAACAAAGTTTTGTAAATGAGAGCAGCCAAAAGGGAATCAAAATATAACATCTACAGGAACAAATTCCCTATGATGAATGATCATTATGTATATCTAAATTGTACCAATAAACTTAATTTTAAAATATTGGTACAAAAACTACTTTTAAGAGAAACTGTAACTTCAGGACATAAAAGTTACTGAAGGCCTTTTCTTTTGCAAGAAACTCCCTCAAAAGATGCCTAAAGGTCCTAAAGACACAGCCTATAACAGGGCTTTGGACCTGTTGTTTTCACCTGTAAATTGTGCATCCTCTCTTCTCAAGGAAGCAGCAATGTTAGTGGGCAGCAGATCTCAACTCTAAACATCCATAAATTGTTTGTATTCTGACAATGGGAAGACATGTCCTAGATCTCCTGTCTTGAAAATGCCACTAAAACCTCAGCTGCAGCTCTTACTGTTGCCTGCTCTTCTCTCTCTTTCTTTCCTCCCTCTCCTCCAGGCTTTCCCCTAAGATCCATTTCTTTGACTTTTTCCTCTGCCTCTTATTGATGCTTCCTGAAAATTCTTTTTTGTAGCAGGAGTCAGTGAGCCTCCAAATTTTTCTTTGTTTAGGGTGGGTTAAGTTCCTTATTTCAGCTTTGGAAATCTTAGACCTAGTACATGATACTATGAGTATAGTGTTTTATGACTAACTTTTCACTTAAAATTGTATCATGAACTCTTTTTGGTCGATGTTGTTTTATTTTATTTTGAAACTGAAGGTTGAACCCTGTGCCTTCCAACTAAGCTACTAAGCTACATCCATAGTGCACCCTCACCTTATTATTTTGAGACAGATGTCTTGCCAAGTCACCAAATTGCCCAGGCTAGGCTGGAAATTGTGATCCTCCTCCCTCAACCTCCTAGAGCACTGGGACTTTATTTCCTCCCCAAATAATACCCACCCAGAGAATAAACTTCAACTGTAATTAATAGCTGGTTGTACCATGGAGATGGCCAGTGTCAGAGAATAGTGATTATACCTCACTGTTGTCTTGCTCAGTGACTACTCTGTAATGGCAGGGAAGCCGAGGATAAGCTGTTTGGTGTTTGGGCTTGGTGTTTTTGATCTCTAGTTGGGCCTTTTTTTTTTTTTTTTTTTTACCAGGGATTTTACTCACAATCTCGCACTTGCTAAGTAGGCACTTGTGCCACTAAGCTAAATCCCCGGCCTGGGCCTTATCTTTTGGGAAACACAAGATTATAGTCCTGCACCACCGTTGTCAGATTTGTGAGTTTAGTACACTCTTGCCAGGTACTTAGTCTTAGCAAAGAACTGAACAAGACACACAAGGTAGCAAGGTTTTACATTTACTAAAGTTAGGGGAAGTACCCTCTGCAGAGTGAGAGTGGGCGACTGAGAGAGTTTGCTCTCATTCTTCAGGCTGGTGTCAGATCTAGGCTGACCTTTCAAAAATCTGCTTCATTTTGTATTAGGAATGATATCAGGACCTCTATATTACAAAGAAAATATTGCGACTCCCATCTGCTAGATGTCTGATATGCCAAGTTTGTGTTTCCCAAATCAAATGAATAAGGAACAACAGATATTAAGAGTAGGAAATATTCATTGAGGGAGAGAGATTTTAGCTCCTGAGAGGAGGGAACCAAAAAGGGGGTGCCTGAGGACCGCACTTCTTAGGGGGAAGTTTTATAGAGCACAATCATGTAGGTACAACATGGGTTACAGTTATAATCAATAAAATTATAGGTAATAGCTTCTGAGGTAATATTGGTCCAGTGGGAAGCCAGTCACATAGCAAGCGTACATGGAAAAGCAAAACTGTTTAGGAAGCAATGAGTCCAAGGCTCTTGGTCACCCACCAAGGTGACCGATGTCCACCTAGACTTTGTTAGACCAAGTGTTACCATTTATCTCAAGCCCAGCCATTCTGTTTTTGTCTTGAGGCTGGCCTCCAACAGATGTACGCCTTCATCCGTAGCTGTAATGTTTTCATCTTTGCGCTTACTCTTGAGGATCCAGCCCTATCTGCCTATAATGTCTCTACCTAACTCAGCTGTTTATAATATTGTCCTTTCTGGAGAGGTACCCCTAAGACCATTCTGATTACTTCAGGCTGAAGGGGGTTATAGTTGTGAACAGCAGTCAGTCTAAAGGCCCCTGATAGATGTCAGGCATTCACATCTTGGGTGGCATACAGCTTTAAGTCTGGAGGAGACAAGGCCAAAGAAACAGTTAAGTATGGGTGGGCTAAATGATAAGCTAAACAAGATAAGAGTGTTCATTATCCCCACTCTTATTCAATATAGTTGCAGAAACTTTAGCCAGGACAATTAGACAAGAGAAAGAAAATCCATAATAGGAAATGAAGAAGTTAAATTATCATTATTTGTAGATGACATGATACTTTACATATAAGACCCCAAAAATGTCACCAAAAGACTTCACGATTTAATAAAATTCAGTGATGTAGCTAGATACAAAGTTAACACTCAAAAATTAATAGCCTTCCTGTACATGAATAAGCAACTCATTGAGAAAGAAATTGGGAAACAACACCTTTCATGATAGCATCCAAAACAATGTAATACTTAAGCATCAATCTAAAAGAAGTAAAAGACCTCTACATTGAAAACTACACTACTCTGAAAAAAGGAGATTGAAGAAGATAGCAGAAAATGGAAAGATATCCCTTATCATTGGGTAGGAAGAACCAATATAGTGAAAATGACCATACTTCCAAAACTGTTTTAAAGATCTAATGCAATTTGATTAAAAATTCTGACAGCATATCCACAGAATAAGAGAAAACAATCCTAAAATTCATTTGGAACCAGGGTCATCACAATCCCTGACTTCAAATTATACTATAAATCTGTGATTTAAAAAAAAAAACAGACCTGAGAGTCAGTGGAACAGATTAGAAGATGCAGAAACAACTACAGACATACTTAACCACTTTGACAAAGGTGCCAAACACATTCACAGGAAGAAAGATAGCCTCTTTAATAAATGGTGCTGGAAAAATTGGCTCTACACCATTAGACCCATATCTTTCACCATTCACTAATCTAAAGTTGAAATGGATCAAAGATCTAAATATTAAAAGAGAAACATTAAATCTTCTGGAAGATAGAGTAAGCAAATTTCTTGAAGACATTGCTTTAGGCAAAGACTGCGTGAACAAAACTCCAGTCACACAAGAACTATTGCAAAGAATCAACAACAGGCTCTCATCTTATTGAAAAGCTTTTGTACAGCAAGAGAAAGCACCAACAGAGTGAAGAGACAACCCAAAGTGTGAGGAAAAGTTTTTGCCAGCTCAGACAAAGCACTACTATCTAGAATATATAAAGAACTCAAAGAAACAGATGCCCCCAAATTTAAAGACCTAATCCAAAAATGGACATCTGAGACAAATATATACTTCTCAGATGAAGTACAAATCGCAAATAAATATATGAAAAAATGTTCAACATCACTAGTCATTCAAGAGATGCAAATTAAAATGGCACTGAGATTCCATCTCACTCCAGAAAGAATGGCTAGTGTCAAGAAATCAACCAATAACAAATGCTGGTGGGGCTGTGGGAATAAAGGAACACTCTCCTCTCTTGGCATGAGTATAGACTAGTACAATCAATGCAGAAATCAGTGTAGAGTTTCTTCAAAAAACTAGGTCTAGAGGTTTCATTTGACCCATCTATTCTCATCCTGGCTATCTTCCCAAAAGAATTAAAAGCAACACACCACAGTGATATGTGCACACCATGTTTACAGAGGAACCATTTGTAATAGCCAAATCTTGGAAACAGCCCAAAGGCCCATCAACTGGTGAATGGATAAAGAAGATGTGGGTCTTTTATAAACAACTGAATACTATGCTGCCACAAAAAGGGTATGTTTTGACATTTCTAGGAAAATTGATGCACCTTGAGACTATACTCTTAAGTGAAATAAATTGGACACACATGTGTAAATACTGCACTGTTTCTCTAGTGTGAGAAACTGAAAGTATAAATAATGACCAAAATGTATAATAGGTATTATGAAATAGGAAGAAAATGTTCAAATGGGGAGGAGAACAAGAGAGAGGGAAGAGGTAAAAGAAAGGGAAAAGTAAAAAAAAAGAGAGACAAAGAAGGAAAACATGGAAACAAAACTTTTGTAAATTTAGAGAGAAGAAGGGATTTAGGAGTGGGTAGGCGAATGGGGAAAATAAGCTATAGTATGTATAGGTACAAATTCTCTATGATGAATGCAATAATTATGTATATCTAAAATGTACCAATAAAATCTGATTTAAAAAATAAGATCAATCAAACTATTATGAATATAACCAACAAATGTTTCCACCAGGAATAGCCAGTAATATCTTCCCACAAAAAGGGTAAGAAGAGGGGATTTTAGAATCTGACATGGCATTAACCTGTCATTTAATATCTTGAACAGCCGTCAAGATATTAGCAGAAGGATTAGGAATGTACACACAACATTCAGATTTTATTATTGCACAGATACCCCTTGTGCTGCCGTTAGAATGTCTAACACTATCTGATTTTAGAGGACAGCTTGCCTCATTACTTCTATTTATTTAGGAGAGAAACTAGTCAAGGTCTTGTTGAGTATAGTCAAGGCCTCCATGTGTTGCATGACATCTTCTAATGTCAATTAAGGGACAAAGATAGAAGCCAAATTATCATACTAGTGAAACACACTTATAGGTCATCGATGTCATGGATTGGGTCAGTTTGCAGGTTTATGTTTTTAACACTCCTGCCCTTTAACCATGCATATCTCAGGTGCTTCTCCCTATCCACCTAGGGGGTAGCCAGGGCCACAAATTGGTCCCACAGAGGTAATGAAAGCCATTGGAGGCTTCTCATCTAATTTTAGGGTGGCTAAACTGTCTGTTGCAAAACAGTCTTTGGCCTGTAAGATTATTGTGTTAACACAGTGATTGAAGGGTGTTTCTCCCAAGTATTTAGTAGGCCAATCAGAATAACAGTGATTTTTTTTTCCAACATAAGGGAACCCTTCTATTAAATTGTCCTGTAGTTGAAGTTAACCATATATAATAGTTCCATATTTGAAAGTAGCCATCTTCGTATCTATGATTGTAGGCTTTCATGGTAGTACACTTACGCTTATTTAATAGGAGTCTTACTAGCATCTATAGGAGGCTTCAGTGGCATTTTTAGAAAAAACTCAATTATGTCTAGGATCATTAAGAGTGTAATTTATAGGCCACTCAATTATCTTGTAATGGTGGGGCTAAACTATGAATCACTGAGACTTTTCATGTCCTATCAAAGTACTCTTGTAGTTCATTCTAATCTCTTTGAAGTGGGCTACCCATCAAGATAGTCCTGAGGAGACCTCACATCTAGCAAGATGTTTGTTGTAATGACTGCATATTTCTGTGCCCACACATAAAGAAATTGCTCTCTCCTTTAAGTGGTAATTAGTAAAAGGGCTAAGAGTAACATCCTAGATCACTTATCTGAAGACTTTGTCTTCTTTTTGAAAAAAATGTTGTGTCTTCTGTGGATTCACAGGAGTATTTGGATGGTTGTTCATTCTCTGGTTCCCAGGGCTTGAGTCAGGTGTGGTGTATCCAGAAGTCCGGGCCTGCTACCATGATAGCTGATGGAGTGGACAGGATCATGGTGTATGGTCCTTCCCAAGTTGGTCCTAGGAAAGGGGTTGACGAGGGAAGAGACTACAAAAATTAAATCTGTGGGTTGGAATATGAGATTTCCATTCTCTTTAGGCTGATCTTCTCTTAGCTGTTGAAGAGTATATTAGAATTTAGTCAGTAAGGTGGCATCTTTTAGTAAGGCATCTGTTTCTCTATTGAAGAAAAAATCATTAGTGAGAAAAAGATGTTCATAAAACATCTCAAGTGGACCAATACCTAGAATTTAAGATATATTTCTTATTTTGATAAGAGCTAATGGTAGTGAGGTCACTATGGGTGGGTTTCTTGAGCCATTTTGCAAAGATATCTCTTTAGGGTCTCATTTATTTTTTTCTATCCTTCTTGATAATTGTGACCTCCATGCCCAATGAATGAAGGTAATAAAAAATGCCCAATGCCCAGGAGACACCGTGTGTGATTGTTCTTTTAAAATAAGGCCAATTATCACTCTGAAAGTGCTCAGGAAGTCTGAATCTAGAGATGATTTTTGAGACCAAAACCTTTACAACCTCTTGTGTCATTTCTGCTTTACAAGAAAGGCCTCAACCCAGTTTGTGAAAGTATCTACCCAGAACAATAGGTATTATAGTTCCTTATTCTTAGGCTTATAAGTAAAATTGAGCTGCCAATCTTTTCTAGGGCATTTACCTTGTCTCTTTATACCTGGAGGAACTACAGTCTATTTAAGAGGATTTTTTTTGGCAGAATGCACATGTCTTATCTGTTGTATTGTTTAAGAAAGTCACTTTCCTGTGAGTAACCTTAAGGACCTCTGCTGGGTCTTGTCTCTCCAAGTGAAAGATTTGATGGAAAGACTTAATAATTTTCCATTCACTAGCACCAGGAAGGAACAATTTACCATCATGTGACTGTAACCATCTTGATGGAAGGAACTGGCATCCATGGGAAAGAGTACATTTCATTTCTGATTAAGAATATTTGGGCTGAATACGATTGAGGGACCCTTTCCAAATCAAGAGGGCCTGAAGGGGGGCTGGAGAAGCTTCTTTTATGCTACATCAGCCAGTTGATTACCTTCAGATAATTCTTCAACTCTTTTTTTAGTGTCCTCTACAGTGAGTAATTGCCACTTTGGAGGGCATATAGACAGATGATAAAAGTTCACCTATTTCCCTATGATGCTTTATAGGATACCCACTGGCTGTCAGATAATATCTTTTTCTATATATCACCACATGGGCATGTAATACTAGCAATGCATAATTTAAATCAGTATAAATACTGACTTTTAGTCTTTCACCAAGTTGGAAAGTCCTGGTCAGAGCTATGAGTTCTGATAGTTGAGCACTAGTCTTTGGTGTGAGGAATTCTCAAAGGTCAGACGTAAAGTCACTATTGCATACTCCGACTTTCTTATTCCATATTCCATGAAGGAACTGCTATTAGAAAAGAAGGATAAATCAGGTCAATAAGGGTGTGTGTGTAATAAGCCTTCTTTAGTTGTGTACATATGGAGAATTACTTGTTCACAAGTATATCTTTCAGTCTCAATTTTCTCCTACTCTAGGAGAAAAGTGGCAGAGTTTAAGGAGGAACATATCTTTATTTGAAAGGCTGGTTCTTCTAGAAGTAAAATTTGGTATTTAGGAATTTGGTTACCTGATAGCTATAGGCTCTCTTTGGCAGAAAGAAATCCTGTCACATTGCCAGGGTATATACGGCGACATCTTTGTCTAAAGTCGGCATGGGTGACTCTCGCACTAGGAGAGTCACAGAAGCCACAGCTCTAAGGTATTCAGACTATCCTTTGGCACAATGTCTAATTCATGATTCAGATACCCTATAGGTTATTGAGCAGGTCCTTGATCCTGCATAAGTACTTCCAAAGCCATGCCCCTCCATTCACCAACGTACAGTTGGCTCAATGCTGGGGCATTTAGAAGTGCTTGTTTAAGCTTCTGGAATGCAGTTTGGGAATTGTGTTCCCAAGTTAAAATATGGGTATCTGTTTTTTGTCCTTTCTTTATAGACTGATGATAATGCCATGCAATCTCACTATATTCTGCTTTCCAAAGGCAACAAAAATTTGTAATTCTTAGAAATCCCCTGAGTTGTCTTAGGGTCTTGGGCTGTGGGAAGGAAAGGATTGATTTAATTGAATTCCCTTAGATATGATAAAGCCCAAATATTTTACCTTGAGGCTGCAAAGTTGTTTCTTAGACCTAGAGACCTCATAACCTCTGTCTGCTAGGAAATTTTGCAGAGCACAGGTGCATTAGTTAGAGAGCCCTTCTCAGGCAGCTCATAAGCATATAACATCTACATATTATAAGACTGTGACTTGGGGAAATTCAAAATATGCCAAGTTGTGGGAAAGTGCTCATTTAAAAAGATGAGGACTGTCTCCAAACACTTGAGGAAGCACAGTCCAAGTCAGTTGAGAATTTTTAAAGGCCAAAAGAAACTGGGAATCTGTATGTAAGAAATACAAAAGAAGCATCCTTTAAATCTAACATTAAAAATCAACTGGCATCTTCTGGGATCTGAGAAAGGAGAGTGTACAGGTTAGGTACCATCTGGTAGATTGCCACTACTGCCTCATTTACCAATCTAAGGTCCCGTACCAACCTTTATTCCCCATTGGGTTTTTTAACTCTCAGGATTGGAGTGTTGCACAGGCTGTTACAGACTTTAAGCAAACCAGTCCATAATCAGTTGCCTCCAAGGCAGGGTGGCACGATACTGGGGCAACACTTCAAGGCAGCTGTCAGAGCAAAAGGGGGCAAGCACAAGCCTCTTTTCCTCCATTTTGTATTATACACAGGCCACCACACCTCCAAGCAGGTGTAGCACTCACAAAAATCTCTGTACCTTCCTCTTACACAGGATGAGAATATTTACAAAATAAGGATCCTGGCTTCCTGCTGAGTCTCTTAGTTAAACTTCTAAACTTCTCAAGTTGACACTGCCATTGTTTTACATCCTGGAGGGAGAGATAGTATAGCAATAAGGTGATTTAGTTTAACTGAGGAGTTCTAAAGTTAACTCCCAGAAGTTGGAGAAAATTTAGGGGGAGTTTTCTATCTTACTAACCAAAAAAGAAAAGTCCAGATGTTTAGCTCAACTCTTAATGTACGCTTAAAAGAGAACTCTAACAGTGTTGTCTCTGGTTACTTTGGGACAGAGGATATAAGATTGCTGAGAGAATTAATTACCTATCACCTCACTGAGGAGTGCAAGTAGGGATGGTAGATAAGTGGAGATTTTTCTGCTGGCTACCTAGTCAGACTGTCAGGACCCAGCTTCTGCTGGGGAACCTTTAGGTGTCCACTAGGGACTTGCCCTGGCCATGACCCTTCAGCTGTCCTCTCAGTTTCTTTCCACTGTTCCCTAGCAACCAGAGATCTGTCTCCAGAAAGCAGTCCAGCGCCTGTCTGGGCAACATTCTATTGGCTTCGGTGGGAACTGGCCAGAAGATGCTGGCCTATCCTCTGCTTTAAGCATGACAGTTATTCTAAGAGCTTTTAATTAGCTAGCAGATTAACCACTGTTTGGTTTAGCATTCTATAATAGTCAGAGCTTTCTTTAAGATGACTCGCTGTCTTTGGTGTTAACAAATGCTCATTTTCTATGGGTTCAATTTAAAGGTGCTTAGTGGTTGGATAGGAAAAAAAAGTTCCTCTCTCTCTAATCTTACATGCCTCTAAAAAGGAAAGTGCAAAGGGCCATGAAAGATCAGAAGTGAATCAGAAAAAGGAAGTCTTTTCTTCTCATGCTCACTGTGAGTTAATGAGACAACTTGCACAATAATTGTCACCCTCAGTCTGGGGAGGTGAGAATGGGAAGTCTCAAAATTGCCTCCTCACCAGTGGCTGGTCAGACCAGAAAGGAAACTGAGGCAGAACAGATTCAACATTTGCTCTAGAGTGTAAGGGATTGATTGGGGCCAGTTTATCTCAGTGAAACCTGTCCCCCAAGTTTAAGAATAGCTGCTGGCCTATCATCTTTTAAATGTCAGAAGTCCCATGATTTATTAATAGGCACACATATTTTCTAAAAGTATATTTCACTAAAAAAGATCAATTTTAAACTAGATTTCATAAAAAATAAACTAAATTTCATTTTTAAAAAGACCAATTTCACAGCATTCTATATCAATGTTCACTAGTAATGTTCACTAATATTACTTTTCCCTAATGCTGCTGCCTAAAATAAGATAACAAAACACAGCAAACAGGTCAAACATCAGTAAGTCCAAATGTAACAAAATACAAAATGGGAATAAAATGTCTTGCCAAAGAAACATTATAATCCATATTATTAAATTTATCATTTTAACAAAAGCCAATGTATAAAAAGACAAAGTATAAGCATTTGATAAAGGCAAGGCATAAAAAATTCAAGGTATAAGCTATTAACAAACAAGGGCAATAATTTTGATTATCTGAGTGAGTCACAATCTAGAATCTATGAAACAAAAGAAAACTCTTTCCTCCATCCATTTATCTCAGTGGGAGCTCCAAGAATGTTATAGGAATGATACCAGGATGTTTAAATATGATACAAGGAAAATATTGTAACTCTCATCTGCTAGATGTCCAGTATGCTGAGTTCATGTTCCCTTTCAAAGGCAAGTAGAAACACCAAAATGATACCCAGGATTTGAGGCAGATTTATTTACGTCAATGGGCACTGATCGGGATCATTCCCAGAATATCAGGCCCTGGTCTCTGGGGAGATAAGCAAGCAGGAAGTACAAAGGCAGAATGGCTTGTCAACTGGAGATTGGTTCATATAATGTGAATCATAGTAACCAGCTATGCATCACAGTGACCAGCCATTTCTGACAGACAGAAGCAACTGGAACTGGAATGGGAACTATTGCCTGGACAACTAAGAAACTGAAGTATACTAGTTGGGGGAACATTTTCTGTTATATCTCAAAGTCGTACAATAAATTCTAAAGAACAATGGCCATTAAGAGTAGGAAATACTTTTTGAGGGGGAGAGACGCAGCTCCTGAGAGGCAGGAAGGGAACCAAAAGTGGGTTGCCAAGGAATCCACTTCTTAGGGGAAGTTTTATAGAACACAACCATATAAATATAACATGAGTTACAGCTATAATCAACCAACAAGACTATCTCATTGTTGAATCTTGTCTGGAGTAACAATTATTGTGGTATTCGAACTAGTGAGCAATTTTTTTCTAACGGTTCTTTCTGTATTTATTAATTGTGTCACTTGAGCTCTAGAGCAAAGGCCCCAATGCCAGGGATCACAACAAACAAGTTTCTCCTATTATATACAGTGAAGTTAGGTATAAATATTATAGGTGGACCAGGCTAGGTCCTCAGTCAATGCAGAAGATAAGAGTATATTACAGAAGGCTGGGTATTGTGGCACACACCCGTAATCTCAGTACTTGGGAGGCTGAAGTAGGAGGATCACTATACATTCAAGGCAAGACTGGACTACAAAGTGAGTACAAGGCCAGCCTGAACTGCATAGTGAAGCCCTGTCTCAAAAACAAACAAAAAATAAAAAATAAAAATAAAGCAGAAAAAAAGCCAAAAACATACTCAAAAAAACAAAACAAAATGGACACATTACAACTGTGATTTTAGGTGCATTCGTTGATGGGCAGGCCTCAAGATGAAATGCCTGTATCTGCATACCTTCTTGAGGGATAAACAATAAATAACATTGTAAACAGGTGTTAGTCAGCTAGGTGGGTGACCAGAACCCCCGACCCATCTCTTCCAAAAAATGTCTTTGAATACAAACTCAGTGTATTGGACATCTAGCAGGTTAAAATTCAGGCCAGAATTTAGGGTTTGGAGAGTTATGACGGTATTCCAGAAGAAAATGGCCAGACTATACTTGGGTAAATGTAGATTTTTATACATGAATAAATGTAGATTGTTTTACATAAAAAAATAAGATATCCCCTGAAAATAAGCCCTATTGTGTCTTTTGGAGCAAAAATTAATACAAGACACAGTCTTATTTTGGGGGAAATAGAGTAACAGTGTTTTAAAAAGAGGAAGAATTTAGGTAGGGGGGCAAGAGGTATGCATAGTTGAACAGTCTCGGTCAAACTCTGGTCTGCTTTATTATTAGTTCAGTTCCAGTTCTGCAAAGTAACTATGGAGAAGTCATTATCACTTAGGGAAATAATTCAGTTCCATGAGATGATTGGTCCTGTTTAGGGAGTGATCTCATTATGGGGGGATATTTTGACTGAGGGTTTGTTTTGAGAAGTCTAATATGATTTTGATGGGCTTTCCTTTAGAACTGATTTTTTTTTCTTTTCTCTAACAGTTTTTTTATTTTTGAGATAGGGCCTCACTATGTGATGCAGGCTGACCTCTAACTCACAGAGATCCTCCTTGCCTCAGTTTATAGGTGCTGGAATTATGGACATATTGCACCAGGCCTGGGTAGTAAGTTTTTAATATTCTGTTCTTGTCTTGAATTTATGGAATCTTGATTATTACATACCTTGGTGTAGATTTTTTAAAAATCATGGCTAACTGGATTTATATGTTTCCCTTATCTGTATATCAAATTCTTTTTCTCACTTGGGATATTTTCTGGCATGTCCTCTGTGAAGAGGTTTTTTTGTGTCATTCGTACTATCTCTTGCTTTTTCACTGACTATGATTATTCTCATTCTTCTTTGCATTGTCTAGTGGTCGCTGGTTTTTCATAGTCTCTTTCTGTTTTTAAGAAATATCTATCTCTCACTCTGCTTCCCCACTGCCATTCCATAAGCAGCCTCTCCTCCATGATGGCCCTGTGGCATGTTGTCCTGTTTTGGACTCAACCAACTATGGACTGATATCCCTACAAACTGTGAGCCAAAATAAATCTCTCATCCCTTAAGTTGCAGGTGGAAGGTATTTTGTCTCAGTAGTGAAGAAAATAATCAATACAGGTTGCTGTCTTGTCTAAGGGATTTTTTTTTCAGGTTCTCCAAAAATGGTACAATGGGACTATTTCTTGCAGGCTTTTTTTTTTTCTTGCAGGCTTTTGAGGTGTAGACCTCATGTTTTTATTATCTATACCTGAAGATGGCGCTTTAGTTCCTTGCCATTTATATTCCTTCGCAGGGTGGCTCACATCATAAGAACTGCTTTATCAAGATGAGTCAAGTGAGGGGGCAAAACAGTTCTAGCAAGGTGGAAGTCAGCGGGTTGTTTGTTTGTTGCTTAATTACCAAAGGGGCATGCAAGTATATTGTCACATTTTATTCATTTGAGAAGGAAGAGGGAGGACTTTAACCAAGGGCATAAATACCAGAAAGCAAGAACTACTTGGGGCCATCTTAAAAGGCTGCCATTACACATGCCCATTATGATAGTGAGACAGGAACCTAGGATATGGCAAAGCTACTGGGGAAGTAAGTGGGACCTGTTAATTACAAGATCTCAGAACACACACACTAAATAATTCTCAAGACCCTGTATGTGGAAGTTCTCACAGGTTGCCATGATGTGTGGGAATAATGATAGGGCACAGAAGTCATGAAGGGTTCACTATCCTAGGCTTCTTTGTGCTATATCACCCTGTGTCTCCCAGGGTATACTTTTATTTTGGTTTTTATTTTTCCTCTTTTACTTAGCCCAAGCTTACTCTGCAGAATTCGTTTTCCCCTTTCCCTTCCCTTTTAGTTTTTCTACTTCAAATGAATGTGAAACTGCCAGTTTTTGCTTCTTTCATTCAATTCTTTGTCTGAAGTGTAAAAAACCTGGAAACTACCTCCAGAAGGAGATATAAGCACCCTCAAAACCCAGTAAGATTTATTTGGCTTTGCCAACCTCGAGACTGAGGTAAGGACCTTGGGGCACATTGTTTTTGTCTCTCTCAACAAAGGTTTTCCTTCCTCTTATCCTCTTTCTGTCTCCAGGCTGAAAATCTGAGAGACCTTTCATCATGGTGCAGGAAGAACTTCCTCGTTATGAAATGGGAGATGTGGGGAGAAATATATAGCCTTTGTTTTTCTTCCAGCTGCAACAGACTTTCTTTTTCTTCTGCTTGCACTCTCTCTGCTCATATGAGTAAAGTAGCTAGAGAGCTTGCTATGGAATTGTTTGGGCACTGTGTTTATGACTCAGAGCTTGGTAAGCTTTGCTGTCCATGTGTTTGCTTTCCATACAGTAGGTCCATGACTTGCGAGCATTCAAGCTGTGAATTTTTAAAGATACAAACAGACCTCGAATTACATGGATGTGCACAAATCATGGAAGTAGCTCAGGTGTCTGCCAGACATCATCACAGTTGTGCTGTTGTGTCCCTACTGTACTTCGTGATACTGTACAGGAAATAGTAAGTGCTCAAACAGAGCCCAAGATGTCTGGGAGCAAGAGGAAAAGCAGTGAGGATGTGAAAGTTTAACTTCTATGTTTTCATTGTGCATTTGTGTCAAAGGTGTGCAAGACTCACTTTGTCAGTGTTATAATGAAACTGACTTATGTCTGTTCTCCCAGAACAGAGCTTGTTTGTAAGATGGGGACTTACTGTATTTTGCTATCATTAGAAATTAGCCTGGCTGGGCATGGTGGCTCACGCCTGTAATCCCAGCACTCAGGAGGCTGAGGCAGGAGGATTGTTGCGAGTTTAAGACCAGCCTGGGCTACAAAGTGAGTGCAAAGCCTGCCCGAACTGCATAGAAAGATCCTGTCTCAAAAAGCCAAAAAAAAAAAAAAAGAAAGAAAGAAAGAAAGAAAGAAAGAAAGAAAGAAAGAGAAAGAAAGAAATTAGCCTGGCCTCTGCTTTGTAAATGGCTTTTTCTTTGGTTTGTCGCTTTGGTCCAGAGTGCTGTCCTTTCTGTCCTGTGGCTGAGCACCATGTTGCCTTTTCATGTGGCTAGGTGTCATCTTGTGTTAACTGCCACCAGTTAACCAGAAAAAAAGAAAAAAAGGATTTGTTTCCCTATTGCCTTAAAGAAGTTAGCAAAACTTCTACTATTAGAGTAAATTCAAGAGATATTTTTCCCAAATTGCTTCATCGTGCTTAGGTAAAGAGGCATCAAATGACTCAACTGAGTGGCAAAAGGAACCAAAGGGCTAGATAGAGCCATCAAGTAGCCAAAAGCCTTTCTCCTTTATGAGTTAATGGGCCCCAATAGAGAGACAAAGGGCCCTCAGCTGGCCTTTCTTCTGTTTTTGTGAACAATATCAGCATTATTTTAGGTGTAGACAGATGCCTCTCCAGTCAGTACTGGAGTACTTCTTCTCACTAGGAGCTCACAAGGGCCTTTCAGGTCTCCTACTTCTGCATGGGACATCATTTTAAGGAGCCAGGACCTAATTGTTCCTTTCTATATAGGCCCCAAGATGATTCAATGGGAAATATCTTGGACCTTGCCATGTGGATTTCATTGACTTCATCATTAGGCCATATCTTTGGATGGGAAAGATTGGATCCTGACAGTTTAAAACAGAAACAGTTTATCTACTATTGCAATAAGATTTTTTTAAAATTTATTTTATATTTTAAGGTTTTCATTCGGTATGAACTACCAAATGATAAGAATGGGTATAGGATGGCACTTCAGATGATAAGACTATTCTTTAGTTACACGTCTACTTAGAACAAAGAAGGTGAAAAGAAATGCCGTATGTTGAAGGTTTTGTGACCCTTTACCATAGGGAAAGCTCACAAACTATGCCATTTACAATGGCCCTGAGAAAGGGGCTGATCCTTTCTTGGAAACCCCACCTGTCTTTCAGAGAGATGTAGGTCTCTCTGACCTGGTTGGTAATACTGGGAGGTCTATTCAACCTCCTCCTGGCAGTCCCAGGCCAGTAAATCAGGCCCTTTTTTCAGTTGCAGATGTCCACCAGTACAAAGAATGACTAGGCCACCTGTCAGAATGACAGAAAATCCTACAAGAGGCTAGAACTATGCAGTGAGCAACATGCCTTACATGGGGAAGGAAACCACCCTGGAGAGGCTATTCTTCCTTCAACAGAACCAAACTAGGACTGTAATACTAGTAATGCAAGCTGAACATGTTGGCATGTGCCTGTAATCCCAGTTTATAAAGCTTATAAAGCTGAGGCATGAGGATAGCCAGGAGTTTGAGGTCAGCCTGGGCTATATAAGTGAGTTCAAAGAAGTCTGCACTGTATAGTGAGACCCTGTCTCAAAAAACAAAACAAAACAAGCAATGAAAAATACTAGTAATGAGCCAGGCGTGGTGGCACACGCCTGTAATCCCAGCAATCTGGAGGCTGAGGCAGGAAGATCATTGCAAGTTCAAGACCAGCCTGGGCTACAAAGTGAGCCCAAAGCCAGCCTGAACTGCATAGCGAGACCCTGTCTCAAAAAGACAAAAAAAAAATACTAGTAATAGAATAAAAATAACATCTGATATGCTGCTTTTATCATGGAGATGAAAATGTGCATTAGTATATTTCATAAATATACTATTATAGATCCATCTTCCTCAGAGGGAGACATATCGGTAGGATACTATTTCATTTGTTAACTAGCCCCAGATATATGGTGTAAACTACATAAACTCCAGATGGGCCCACAGACAACTAAGACTCAATTGCCAGGAACAATCTTTTCTGTGTTCAACAATTTGAACCCAGAAGAAGGACAAAAGAGAAAGGCTAGGATTATAGCTGTCACAACTGAGCAATACTTCCAATCCACCCACATCATCTAAGGGAAATTCCAGGGACAACTGGGGAGTTTCTGTTTCAAGTGCTAGAGGACTGGACCTGGGCACAAAATTACACCAAGCCTCTCTCTGATGCTGCTCCAAATGTAAAGCAGTTAATGTGCCTGACTCACAGCATTAGAGCTTTGACTGTCTCTGCTCCCAGAAAGGGGCTATTCTGGTCAAAATCCTCATTTCCCAGTCTGAGGAGGCCCAGGAGAGCCTGTAATGGCTTTCTTCAGGGATATTACCATCTCCTATGAGGAATTCTGGGTAACCCTTGATGTCATGGTTGAGCCAATTCATTTATTTCATTCTTTTTTTACTTACTTCTCTAGAAAACCCTCTTCTTGATCCATAGCCATAGTTGGGGTTGAGAGATACCTAGTTTGAGATTCTTTACTCCTGCTCTGATGTATCACTTTGAAGATCAGATATTTAACCATGAGTTTCTAATTGTCCCACAGTGTCCTACTCCATTGAGGACAATTCGCAAATAGCCTCCCATATAACATCTCAAATAGGCTCAAATGTAGCCCAGTTTGGGGCATGTTAAAAACCCTCATGAATGCTATAGGCAATAATCAAATCCTGGACTCAGACATCTCTCGACTAAGTTTTGCCAGAGTTCACTCTAGGGTCTGGTTAGCTCTCTCTACCTTTATAGAGGATTGAGGCCACCAAGAGGAATGCAAATGGCACTGTATTCCTAAAGCATTTGCTATTCCCTGAGTTGCTTGACAGGTAAAAGAAGGTCCACTGTTACTCTGGAGGGAGTAGGGTAATCCAAATTGAGAATTATTTCTTTAAGAAGTAACTTGACTACCTCAGTGCTTTTTCTGAATGGGTAAGAAAGGCTTTAATCCAGCCTATAAAGGTGTCAATTAGGGCTAACATCTGTTTAAATCTTCCACATGGAGGTTTCTGAGGAATGTCTAATTGCCAGTCCTCCTCAGGGTATGTCCCTCTCTTCTGTATAAGTTCTAACAAAGAAGGTGGTTTGGGCTTGTCTGGGTTATTCTAGGCACGGAGGGGAAAGCTTTGAGGACCTGTCAGGTGGTTGCCACTAGCCCTAGTCCTGTAAAAACCCAAGTGCCCACTTCCAACGTAGCATCTCTTCCCACATGAACCTAAAGAAACTACCCTATAGCAAGCCTGCTTTACTGAGAACTCATGAATACACAAAATAAAGATGGTGGGTACGGCGAGAAGGGTATTGGCAGGGACACAGGACGTAAAGTGGCTGACAGGGTATGGTTCATATGGCGAATGATTATACAAAGGACCACCGGCTTACTAGAAGTTGCCCTTTGTGAAACCTCTGCAGGTGTATAATAGTTATTCTTGAGACCTGCTGAAGAATAACCCCCTAAAACTTCCATGGCCTTTAGCTCTCCTTAGTGACAGCTCACACCAGCAACCACTCACCTCAGCCATAGTTTGTCTCAGCAACAAAAGTTAAAATGCTGATTGGTTTAGAACCCCTATAAAAATGGGCAGTGCAGGCACCATCCTGAGTTCAGTCCTAGCTCTCCCTGCCAGGCAACTTGTTGCTTGACAACTTTGTCCCCCGCTTCACAGTGTTATAAGTAAATCTCTGCTGTGCAATAGTTCTATTTTCTGAGTTCCTCATCCAGCATCCAAGGGATCCCCATTTTGAGTCATTCTTGCCTCACCCCTTGCATTCCTCACCAGGGTGAGAGGACAAACAAAAAAAGGTGGAAGGTCTTTTTACAAGACCCCTAGCCTCTTAGACCTTTGTCTGATGCAACAAAATCATCCAGAAGACACTTTATTTAGGGCTTATGCTATAAAGGGAGACTGGTGTACAGACAACTAAAAAGATATGGAAGACTGTTTATGCAGGGAAGAAAAAAGCAGACTCATGTCATGATGCTCAGTGTCTTGCCAGCTAACCAAAGACATTTTGTTTTTCAGGAAGGGAAAGCATGCCTCATAAGCAGGATTGGAAAAATGTGAAGTGGTTGTAGAGGCAGCATCAAGAGAGGCTGCAGTGTGGAGTCATCAGGATAGACCTGGGACTCAAGCTTGGACCAGCCAAAGCAAAGTCTCACAGAGCAGTTGTAGGGAGTTTATGTTGCTGGGACCAGCTGCATGACATTTAGGACAATTGAAGTTGTGAAATACAGAAAATTTTTAAAAAGTGTCCTTTTGCACAGCATTGGGCACTTATCAGCAGAGGTTCTTGAAATGATCTTTTGAATATCTGTATGATATTCAAATAGATACATGAAAAAATGTTCATCATTGGTCATTAGAGAAATACAAATTAGAACCACACTGAGATTCTATCTCACTCCGAAAAGAATGGCCAGGATCAACAAAACTACCAACAACAAATGCTGGAGAGGCTGTAGGGAAATGGGAACTCTTCTGCACTGTTGGTGGGAGTGTAGACTGGTGCAACCACTGTGGAGGTCAATCTGGAGATTCTTCAAAAAGCTGGGGTTGGAGGTCCCATTTGACCCAGCTATTCCACTCTTAGGCATATTCCCAGAATAACTGAAAACATCTTACCACAGTGATATATGTGCACCCATGTTTATAGCAGCACAATTTGTAATAGCCAGATCTTGGAAACAACCTAAGTGCCCAGCAACCGAGGAATGGATAAAAAAATTGTGGTACTTTTATACAATGGAGTACTACTCAGCTATAAAGAACAATCACATTGAGATATTTATAAATAAATGGATGCATCTTGAATCCATACTCATAAGTGAAATAAATCAAACTCACATGTATACATCACTTTACTTCCTAATCGCATAGTCTCCCTAGTGTAAGAAATGGTAAGAGTACAAAAGATTTTATGGTAATCATGGTTCACCATTATATTGCTTTGAAGTCTTATGTTTTCATTCACTGGTTGGAATGGTTTTATTCTGCTTTGTTTGATCTTAATATATATGATGGCATGAATAGTTACTTTGAATAAAAGACAATATGGCAGCCATTGTTGATTTGATATCATCTTGCTCTGAAGTCCTACCATGCTTTTATTTTTCTATTACCATTGGTTCTATCATGTTATGTCTTATTGGATTTTAGTATGTATGATAATACAAATTTTTTATAGAAAATGAGATAATATAGTAGCCATTGTCCATCTTCAGTTATTTGGTTCAGAATGCCTTGCAATATTTTCATTCTCTTGAGTGGTTTTATTCTATTTTGTTATGTCTGACATTATTGTGTATAAAGCTAAGCTCAACTATTTCAAAGAAAGAGACATTATGATAGCTACTGTTAATATCCAATTGTCTTGTTTTGAAGTGCTGTGTTGCTTACATTGTTCTGTTCTGATCTGTTTAGATCTGTCCTCTTTTGTTTTATTCTCTTTAGAATAAAAAAAATTTTAAAAGATGGTATGCATGGTGTTTTCATTTCTGGTACAGAAATGTGCTCCTATAACTCATTTTTCTTGAAAAAAAAATTATAGAACCGGGATCAGTGATGTGCACACATGTAGTCCCAGCTATTTAAGAGGCTGAGGCATGAGAGTTGCTTAACTCAGACTCGTAAGGCCAGCCAGGAAAACGCAGCAAGAAACCATCTAAAAAAATTATATGGCTTATGGTAAAAAAAGGATTAAATACAACACTCAAATCTTTACATGAGAAAACAAGATAGAAACCTAGTTAAAAACTAGCTTTTATACATGTTAAATGGTTAAAAGACAAATGCTGTATCTATGAAGACATGTGTATGTATTGTGACTGTGTATTTGTCCCTGACTTGATTGTGGTATTTCCTGTATTCACCTGTTTCCTGCATACAATAGTGCACATAAGCAAACTGAAGTTCACATTATGCTGATTTTTCTCTAATATTTGTCACGTTGGCATAAGTTTGTATTTTCAACACAGTATGTTGCATTTCCTAGGCCATGTCTAAGTGAGGCTCAGGGGCTTTTTCAGAGATGGACTTCAAATGCACTCATCCCAAAAATGGGTATACCAGGCTGAAGAATCACCTAGTGTCTACAGGTCAGATATTGGATTCTGATGACAGCTCTTCTAGAAGCCAAGAGCTCCACTTCAAAGGGGTCCTACACAGTAGCTATGTCATAATCCCAAGTCCTACACCCTAAAGCAAATCTCCAGTAAGAAAATCATCAGGTCTAGAAACTTGGTTTTTTTTTTATATTTCCGAAGAATTCAGGTAGATAAAACAAACTCATGCTAAATCATGGGCCAATCATTGCTAGCTATGACAGAGGATTTGGTTCTTCTAAATTCTGTCTACAGCTCATCAATGGAATAGTACCTTCTAGCATGTATAACACAGAAAATTGCAAGCTTGAGACATCCTGCTGTAATTCCGATGCAAAAGCAATAAAGAGATTGATATGGCCCAAAGGTCCCACCCACAGGGTCATTTTGTCCCCCACCAAATTGTTTTTTGGTATCATGCCAGCTAAATTCAGGTGCTTTTCTTCCTGCAGTAACACAGAAGCTAAATGCCTACTCATGTCAGGCTATAACAGCTTTCAAAAAAATCTTGCTACCTCCTGGTTTGGGCTATGAGGAAAGGAATCAAGGGTTGGTGGGTGTTAGAAGTCGAAGGAGTTGATCAAAGAATATGGGAAAGTTTATTCCCTTTGGGTCCTTCCCCAAGGCCTGTGTACCTCCCGGCATAGGGAAGTGCTGGGCTCCATGGCTTTTCCTTTACAGCTCTCTGCAGACTGCAGCTCTGCCCTACAACCGTTGGCACTTTTTATCATGGCTATATTCAATGTAGCTTGCCCTGATGGACTAGTTACGGTTACTAGGGTGCCCAAATCTACTACAGCTGTACATGATTAAGACCCTTCCTTCCCTCCAAATCCCCTGGCATATTTGGACATATTTGTAGGGCATTCTATCCCTTAATGATGGGGAGACCTCAGTCACAACTTTAAAGCAGCTGATGTTGGGGAAGATGGATAGTGAGGTATGTTATGAATGAGAAAGTATTTCTGTACTGCCAAGACACATTTACTTTTATGGAGGAACAATGCCATAGATGCTTGGTCACCCACATCCTTCTACCAGATTCCAGGACTCTCCTTCCTTATCCCACAGCACTACTTCTCTGTACTCACTCAGCAATCACCTTCCCTATATTGAGGTTTCTAATCAATGAACACAATACACCTGTTTTATTTAGAGTGTCTTTGATTTTTTTTCATGATCGTTTTGCAATTTGCAGGATAAAATGCTGGGTCTGTCAGGTTGATACCTTAGTACTTCCTTTCATGAAGCAACTATAAAGGAGACTGTGAATTTGTGTTCACTTATTCCTTGTTAGTATACAAGAAATATATTGCGTCCTTTATCTTTTTGTATTTGCTTATTCTGTAAGATGCAATGTCATCTGTAAATAGTTAACACTTTACTTCCTAATCTATATAATTTTAATTACTTTTTGGGGGGTGCCTTGCTAAACTGACCAAAATTTCCAATATTACTTTTTTTCCTTTTTGGTATCAAGAATTGAACTCAGGACCTTGTGCTTGCCAAGCAGCTGATGTGCCAGTGATCTATATCCCTGGTCCTCCAATACTGTTGAATCACAGTTGCATAAATAACAACTTTGCCTTATTCCTGATTTTAAGGGGAGAGCATTTAATCTTTCAATATTAAACAAGAAGGCTGTGTGAATTTTTGAATAAAATTAAAGAAGTTTGCTTTCTATTCAATTGCTGAGTGTTTCTTTTAATCACAAATGGGTATTCAACTTGATCAAGTAGTTTTTCTGCATCCATATGTATGGTGATATTCTTTAGACTACTGATGCAGTGAATTACAATGACAGGTTTTTACTTTACAAATATATTTTTAATGTTAAATCAGCCTTGCATACCTGGAATCAATGGTTAAAGGGGGAAAAAATAAGTGCTGATGTGGTGGGCCACACCTGTGATCCCAGCACTCCGGAGGCTGAGGTAGAATAGGTGCAAGTTTGAGGCCAGCCTGGGCTACCTACTCAGGGCCAGCTCAAAAGTTCTCCTCTCCAAAAAAGTGGAGGGGAATGAAAAACAAAATAAAATGAAACGAAAAATAAATGCAGTGCTAGTTCCCATTTAGCCACTCTGACTGGTATTTTTTTCAATTGTTATCTTAGTTGTGCTAAAGTTTTACTGTTCTTTACAACTTTTTAAAAAAGGCTTTAATTCTAAAATGTGGCTTAATCACACCCAAAACATGCTAAAATGGTTTTGGAATTGATCCTGCAACATCAAGCAAACAAAGGATGAGCAGTCAAGGATTCCAATCCTGGGCACCAAGATGTCAGTCTTTGGGCAACTCAATCTACAGAGTTTTTCTTTATCTGGTTTTTATTATTTCCAGTGGGTCGTGCTATAACACTCTGTAGGACAGAGAGGCCTAAGTTTGAGGAGGAGTAGCAGCTCACATCCTCTGCTTTTATGGGCTTAATTATATGGCCTGGCTTGGTGACCACCTTGGGGGTGGTGAGCTTTTGGAAGGCCCTCCGGGTGTTCCACAAAGACCCTATAGGGGTCTGCATGGTCCTTTTGAATTGTTGATGGTGAGTGAATGGATACGGAAGCACCTGTACTTGATGAGCTCCTGCATGGATATTGCGCTTCTCACTGGTAATAACATTTGGCAAATTCTTGTCTTTTCTTGGAGGAGCTTCAGGGGCTTCAATTAGGAACTGGCGTCTTTTTTTGGCATTGCGTTTCAGGCCTGCACCACCCCACTTGCCCCAGCCTGGCAGCATCAGGTCCACAGCCTTTGGCTTACTTGCCTCCGCAGCCTCTCTCTTCTCTTTCAAAAAATCTCTGATGACATCATCTCCAGAAAAAGCTTCCTTTATCATCTGCTTTAGACTTCGCTCTTCTTCATCTTCCAACTCCTCTATTGCTGTGGGAATGGCCAAAGATTTCATGGAAGGAGATTTTGTAGTTAGAAGGTTCTGGAGATCAATCATTTGCTCCTTTTTCCTTCTCTTAGGGGAATCAGTCTGGTTATTGGGGTTTCTCTTCATTTGCTCCCATTTTAACAAAGGTCTAGGAAGCTCCTTATTTTGAAAACATTCTTCTTTGCCCAGACCTTCTAGTTCTTCCAGAATTTGCACTCTCTCTGGCCTCTGAAGCAACAGAGATTCCTCTTCTTCTGGGGTACATTCCTCTCTGTGGCCCTGGAGAACAGACCCTGCTGGACTCACTGTTTGCTTGCTCAAGTGATGGCTTTCTTTGAGTTTCTGATTCAATGCCCTCAATTTGGCCAATATGTCCGGGGTGTTAGAATATATAGTTTCTTGGTTGCCCATTGGCTCAGTGTCCTGGTTGAGCTGAATTCTTTCTCTAAGGGATCGTCTTTCCTCAAATCTTTTCAACGAAATTTCTTCATCTGCTGCTGGTCTTTCATCTTCCCCACTTTTAGAAAATTTTGGGAAGACAGGCTCAGGTAGTTGTTCAGGGTCTGGTTGGATTTCACCCTCTTTTGTATCACTATTACAACCCTTAAGCATCCAAGGATTTGGTCCAGCTGCACACATCTGTACTTCATTCACTACATCGGCAACAAGAGGTTCTTCCTCTTTGGCACCCCTTTTCTCTTCTTCACTCTCTGAGATTACCTGGAGTTTCTGTGTCAGTTCTTTGTTCTTAGCCAATTGTTCTTGCACAGCTTGGCGAGCCTCCAAGTCATATTTGGCCAGAATTGTCTTTGACTTGGCCCATTTTCCACTGTTCTGGTGCTTCAGGCTCATTCGCTCCATCATTCTGGCCTTTTCTATTTTTTCCAGTTCATCCAATGCAGCAGTAGGATTCACCTTCCACAGCTGATCAAAGTCTTTTAGGGCTCTCCTGGCCTTTTCTTTCTTCATGTTTCTACAAAATGTTTTACTTTTGATTTTCTTCTCTCTTTTTGCCCTGGCTTCATAGTAGGACTGCAAAGCCCGGGCCCTCTGAAGCTCCGCTCGGTGCATCTTAGCCTCTTCCAGGCTCATAGCTTTGAGAGCAGCCTTTTCCATGGGAGCTAACAAAGGATCTCTCACTGGTTGCCTGTTTTTATGAAGGAGGTTAAAGATTTCTTGCTCCAGGGGAGTTCTTGCCTTCCAGTTACTGAGGACAAGTTCAATGGGAACAAAATCTGACTGCTCCTTCTCCAGGGGAAACACCAGCTGCTCCGCTTGCCTGTTCCTGAGAACAATAGGGTCCCACTTGGAGAGGGTTTGTGATGTTTTATTGAATGCTATTTCTCTGTGAATCTGTTTAACTTCTTCTTTGTTAAGGGGTAACTCCACAGTCTTCTTGGATTTAACTTTATTCATTTGCTTTTTCACAGCAGCCAATGCAGATGAAGTTCTAACAGGCTCAAGAAGATCTGAAAGGACCAGCTTTTCTCCTGATCCTTCAGAACTCACATTGAATTCTGAGACCTGTAAACTAGCCTCAGACCGCTCAGTCCATTTCCATCTATTCTTTTCATCAAGACAACTGATGGCTTTCAGAAGCTTTTGATGCTTTCTCTCTCCATCACTGTCCCCCTCATCTTCACTAGCACTCAAGGGGTAGCTGTTTGGTAAATCCACAAGTTCTTCCTGCTGGCTTAAAGTCAGGAGACTCTCTATAGTCTGGAGAAGATTCATCTTGGCAGCCTGCATCAACTACATGGGTCAAAAGTGGAAGCCAAAAGCTTTTCTGTTTTTGAGAAACCAGATTTTCCTTTCATGGATTTTTCTCCATTAGTTTTCAGTTTCACTGACTTTTGCTTTTGATCTTGTCTCAGTCCATTTTCTATTCCTGTAATAGAACATCCAAGAGTAAGTAATCGTTCAAAAAAAAAAAAAAAGAGGTTTGTTTTGGCTCATGGTTCTACCCCAGTGTCTGTTCAGCTTTTGGTGAGGGCTACATTGTTACATGTGTGGAACAGCACAAAGGGAAGTAGGTACATGCAGAAGAAAGAATCAAAGAGGCATTGGACTTGATCTACTTTGTAACAATCCACTCTTGAAAGAAAAATTGACTCCTACAAGAAATGCAATACATTAATAAGGAAGGGTAGACCCTGAGAACCTCTTAAAGGCCCTACCACCTCTCAATGGTTACACTGAGAACCATAATTTAACATAAAGTTTTGGTGAGAATAAGTCATTCTGGAACCATAGCAAAATTTTAGTATTTTCAATGTCTAGTTACTTGGAGTGTATTTTGTTCTTACTTTGCTTAAGTTTCTTGAGGTAGTAACTTAGAGAACTAATTTCAGACCTTTCCTTTGTTTCTAGTACCAGCATTTGGAGCTATAAATTTTTCAACACTGTTTTAGCTACATGTCACATATTTTGATATGCTACACTGACATTTTTCATCATTCTATATACTTTAAAAATTTTCTTTTAGCTGGGCATGCCTCTACTCCCAGTGCTGAGGAGGCTGAGGTAGGAGGAGCACCCCAAGTTATAAGCCAGCCTGTGCTATGTAGTGAGTTCAAAGCCAGCCTGAAGTACATAGCAAAAGTCTGCCTCAAAAAAATTTTCCTTTGAAACTATTTTTCATTCACAGGTTAGATATATGTTGTTTCAAGATTTCCTGTTGTCTTTTACATTACAATAGTACTTTGGTTCACAAACTTAATTTGTTCCACAATTTTCGCAGAGAATTGAATTGCTCATGAACACCAACACTGTGAACTAAAGTATGACAATGAGCCTCCAGGGAAATTTGATTCAGTTCACGACCAGAATAATGGAATGAACTGTGTTCGTGAACCAAGATACCATGCTACTGGTTTCATGTTTTATTTCATTATGATCAGAGAAAATAATCCAAACAATTTTTACCATTTAAAATTTAATGAGGCTTATTTTATGACTCAGTATAGAGTCGCTTGTATATTTTCCAGTGGTACTTTAAAAATGTGCTCTGTTGGTCTGGCATGGAGTATTCTAAAATCTCAATGAGATCTTCTTAGCTGATTGTGTTGTTCACATACATTCTTTATTATTTCATGGTCCTATTATTGTAAGTAGGATATGGATGTTCCCAGCTATAATTATTGAATAGTCTATTTCACCTTTTACTATTTTGAAGATCTGCTGTTTGATGCATACATATTTAGGGTCATGTCATATTCTTGGTGGTGGAACGATCCTTTTACCATTATACAGTAACTTTCTTATAATGTTCTGAAATCTATTTTATCTATTTATTTATGAACTATTAATGTAGTCACTCCTGCTTTTAATATTTGCTTTGCATATTACTTTCCATTTCTTTAATTTTAACCTTTATTTTTTTCTGGTTGTGTCCCGGTCACTTTCTTTATTCCTGAGACATAGTATCTGACACTCACAACTCGTGAAAGGTTTATTCTGGCTCACACTTATAGTCCATGATCAGCTGGCTGCAAGGCAGGAATGGCATGCCAGTGGGGAGATGGGGAGGAAAAGCTGCTCACATCATGGCAGCCAGAGAACAGAGAAATGATAAACCTAGGAGGGAGATACACCCTTCCAGGTCAAGAACCCAGTGATCCTCCTCTTCTCATCAGACACCATCTCCCAATAGCAAGTCAGCTATATTTCTGGATAAGCCCTGCCACTAAGCACCTGAGGCCCTTAGGGGCCCCTCCTCCCTCCCTTTCTTTTGTAATTTGCAGTGCATGCAGTTTATAATTATTTTGGGGACTGGGCACAATACATAATACAGCTTGTTTCTTTTTCCAAAATCTCCTTCCCCTTCCTTCCTCTTCTAAATCCTTTTACCATTTTCATTCTTGTGGATATTAATATTAGTTCATGTTTATATTTATTAAAATTATTAGGTTCCTGCACATGGCCTATCTTTATTCTACTGTCTTCCCCTTCCCTTCCCCCTCTCCTCTCACTCATATTCTCTTGGATCACTTCTCATTTGGAAGAGATCTATCCCATTGTCTCCTCCTATCCATCCTTTACTGTGCTGTTTGTATTTTTCTTCACCCAAATGAGAACTATTATATGGCACTTAAACTTGTGTGTCTGGCTTATTTCCCTAACACTGCATTTTCCAGGTGCACTCATTTTCCTACAATGTCTCAAATTTGTCCTTCTTTATAGTTGAGTACCATATTTTCTTTATGTAATAGTCTGTTAACGGGTATATGGGCTGCTCCCAGGATTTAGGTATTATGAATTGTGTTGCTATAAACATTGGTATGCATGTATGGCTATATTATGATGTCTTTAGCTCTTGGGGAAGATACCTAGAAGGGAGATAGCTTGGTCACATGTAATTTCTAATTTTAGTTCTCTGAGGAATTTCCATAGTGATTTCTATAGTGGTTGTACTCATTTACATTCTGGGGGACATTCTTAATGCAACCCATAAAAGGTTAGCTAGCTTTATGTTATCCAGGTGGCCTCTAACTTCTAACCTCAAGCAATTCTCCTGTCAGTCTCCTGAGTTACTGGGACTACAGGGGTGCACAGATGTGCCTACCTTGTTGATTTAAAGTAAGCTTCTTATAAACAGCCAAGTTGAACCATTTTAATTACTTACAAGTCAAATTACTTAAATACAAGGTGACCAAAACTTGTAGATTTTGGGGTCAATTTTTATAACAGAAAATATAGAAAATGATATGAGTGCAGTTTAATAAGAATCAACTGGTTAAAATGACACCCAACTGAGTGACCCTAGGGATAGTCAGTATGTAAACAAATGCGCTGCCCAAATGATGCTCAGGATACACTGTTAAGTGATTAAAAATTCAGTCTAAAATGTAAAAAGAGCTGGGGATGTAGCTCAGTGTGAAGAACTTGGGTTCAATTCCGAATACGACCCTTCCAATCAATTCTACCAATCTTTTCTCTTTTAATTGCTGTTTGGACCATTTTCATTTAAAATAATTATCAGTAAGGGCACACATTTTTTTAATCTAAGAAATTCACTAGGATATTCACTTACTCCTTTTTAAAAATTTTCACTTTCATTTTATTTTTATTTGCTTTGAGACAGGGTCTCACTTTGTAGGGCAGGCTGGCCTTGAACTCACTATGTATCCCAGACTGGACTCAAACTCATGGTGATCCTCCTGCCTCAGCCTCCCAAGTACTGGGATTACAGGTGTGCGCCACCATTCCCAGTATTTACTTTTCCTTTAATTCATTCTAATGTTCTGTCTTTTCTGAAGTTTTAAGACTTTTGTCATCATTTCTTTATATTTCTCATTAACCTTTCTTTGGTTATTCTTTAAGAGCATGTTTGCTAATAACAAATGCTGCTGATTCTTTTTCACCCATGCTTCAGTTATTTTTCCTTATGAAATGTCTACATCTCCTGGTTGTCACTGTTTCACATCAGAAATTATCTAATCTTCTAATTTATCTTGCCCTAGCTGTCTTCTCTCTCTGCCTTCAAGATTTTTTTTCTTTTAGTCTTCAGAAGTTTAACTGATGTGTTTCCTTTGGGTTTATTTCCCTGGTTTCTTGAATATGTATGTTCACACTTTCAGGATTTTGTTTTTGCCCAATTTGGGAAATTTTCAGCTATTATTTCTTCAAATATTTCTCACTTCTACTCTCTTAAGACACTTCTTCAGGGAGCACAGTGTAAGTTTTATAGTTATTATCATTTCAATAGATCCCTGAAACATGGTTTTTTTTAACTCAACCTTCTAAAAGTCCCCCATTCTGATGACCAAGCCTTCAACTCATGGCCTTCGGGACACACACTCTAACAAGCTACTATACTTTTCAGCTCCAGAATATACTTTTAGCTCCTCTTTAATATTTTCTTTTTACTGATATTGTCTATTTGATCATACCAGTATATCATTCTCTTGTTTTGCTCTTTTTTTCTTTGTGGTTGCCTTCAACTCTTAAGTACATATAAGTTAGTTAATTTAATATTTTCACTTAATAAATTCAGTATGTCTGTCAGAGGTGTGTTTCTACCATTCTTTTGAGTGGGCCATGTATTTCTGTTTTTTATGTCATTCAATTTTTGATATTGGGTATTTTTAATGCTACAATGTGATCTCTTTGAGAATCAAGATTCTCCCACTTATCCATTGTTTGCTGTTTCTTGTTAAGGTCAGCAGTTACCAATTTGGCTAGCTACTTTCTCAAACTACAGTTAAATTCCCAACTTAGGAACATTCACGTTACGAACTTTCACAACTGTACTATCTATATAAGACTCACTTTTTGGCATACAAGTGAATCTGACTCACAATTCTCTAGGAACAGAACTTGCTGGTAAACTGGGGACTTATTATAGCTTGCAGAAATTACAGTCTTATGAACATCTGAATTAAGAACTTTCACAGGTGAATTCTATTAAAGATTCACTGTTGGAGAGAAGACAAGATGGCTGATCAGTGAGCAACAAAATACAAAGCTTCCTGGGAGAAACAACTCATTTGCCAGAATAAAACACCCTGGAGAGACCCAGACAGAGGGAGATGGATCCTCTTGACACAGAAAGAAATTAAAACTTTATTTTAAAAAGCTCATCAAATACTTCAGGACTACAACTGAAACAACTAAAAATTATGGGACACAGTGTTTTCGCGGTGACCTGCCAAGTTTGTACCGGCTTGAATCCTCACCGGCAGGCAGAGCCGCCCAAACTCGTTCCTGCTGCCACTCACAGGAAGCACAGCATCGCTGAAGTCAGGGGTTGGTGGACCAGCGGAGAGCGGAGCCAGTGAAGGGACCTTCATTGATCCATGGCAAGTGCTGGGAGTGAGACCCCCCAACACACAGGAAGGGCGACATGTTGGAATCGGGCAGGAGGAGCCTGAACTGGGAGTGACAGTGACTTCAATTGGTTGCTCCCTCCCCAGAGCACATTCGTGCGATTTGCTTGGACTGAGCCACGCCCCTGGCTGGGACCCAGTGAGCCATCCCAAATTGATTCCCTGTGCCTACCACGCACTAACCAGGTGAAAGCACCTGAAGTTTGGCTGGCCCAGTGGAGAGGGGCAGGCATACACAGCCGCAGCTTACACCTCAGTGACGAGAACAGGCAGGAGAGGGCAGAGGTCCCTCACCAGCATGCTTCAGAGGAAATGTGGCCAACAGGGAAGGGGGCTGGGACCTGCACTGTAACCTGTGTGGAGGAAGCCAGGACCATGACAGGAGAGAGAGGCAGGAGGAGGCCCCCAGCCCAGAACCCTGAGAGCACTGATCCAGGAGAAGGAAAAACAAGGGAGACTGAGGGCGGCAAACACACAACATCAGACATGGCTTCAACAGACATTAAGAGATATCTTCGGGACCTTGTAGACAAGCTCAAAACTGAAATATTAAATCAGGTAAAGCAGGATATGAGTAGAGTAATAAAAGAAATGCTCTCAGGAAGCATCTCTCAGGATGATACAGATGGAAGAAGGGAGGAACACAAAAAAAGGAGAGAAACATTTGATAAAGAATATAAAGAAAATATAGAATACA